>OZ024741.1:302347172-302482172 GCA_964016885.1 Eledone cirrhosa
TACTGGACTCATGTACAAGATCTGATCATGGAGAAATTCTATCCTTGTCAATAATGCGAATGGAAGTTGTAGATCTTTGAAAGTGCAAATAATACCTCATCTTCAAACATGTGTGTGTGTTTGGCAAATAACTACATGATTACCTACCACTCCTTTTTTCTCTCTCTCGATACGTATATACTCTCTCTCTCTCTCTACACACACACATTTTTAATATGATGTATTATTTGAACACTTTATATGTATAATGTTTGTGTGTGTGTATTGTAGTAGCAAGGGCCGTGTGTATGTATATATATATATATATATATATATATATATATATATATATCAATGCTAAAACGCTTCTCAGCACACCAACAAATAGATAAAATGATGATGATATATATATCCTTGTATATAAAATATAGGTGAAGATAGGAAAATGAACGAATGCAGACATTGGTCCCATCTTGTCAGTTGGTCGCTAAAGATACGTTGTTTTAGTATAATAAATGTGAAGACTAAAATTTGAAGAGGGCTCGATAAGGATAATATATATATAAAACCGTAAAGCAATTATTTGTTAATAAATATATATTATACTAAAACAACATATCTCTAGCAACTAACTGACGAGATGGGATGAATGTCTGCATTCCTTCATTTTCCTATCTTCACCTATATTTTATATATATATATATATATATCATCATCATCCTCATCGTTTAACGTCTATCTTCCACACTATACACACACACATATGTGTGTGTAAAGTATATATAAACCCATAGAGCAAATATTAAAGATCCTGTTTTAGAGTGACAGCATAAATTGTTTGCTTATACTTTTAATCTGTGCTAATAATAAAAAATCAATATATACAATATATGTATGTGCATGTGAATATGTTTGTATACGTATATGTATGTGTGTGTGTGTGTGTGTGTGTGTGTGTGTGTGTGTGTGTGTGTGTGCCTGTGTATGTATATATTCTATTCTAAGGCTTCATTTGGTCAGGGCTGACCATGAGTGGTATCCCCGTTGCTGTCTGCTTGGCTGGCGCAGCATCCCGTGTGGCTAAACAGACCTATGTACGAGTGACACTCTCTGTCACATAGGTCACATCTATGTATGTTCTCTTGTCTGTTGGAGTTACTGTTCTCTTGTCTGTTGGAGTTACTGTTCTCTTTTCACCGGGCTCACTTGTCTGCTGCTGTGATCATCAACTTCTCCTGTGAGGCCCTCCCAGGAGTTTGTGTTGATGTCAAGGGCCTTTAGGTTTCTCTTTACAATGTCCTTGTATCGCAGCCAAGGTCAACTGGTGGCACCCACTTTCCAGATGCCAACTCTCCTTGGAGGACGTTTTTTTGGCATGCGGCCATCCTTCATGAGGTGGATGGTCCATCGTATCTGGAGTTCCTGATGGAAGTGTGTCACACGGCATGTCTCTGATGAGGGTCAAGCGCACTTCTGTCTTCACTGTGAAGTGGGTGAAGTTGAACAACCTGCCACCCAGTCTGGTATGTAAGATGTCCTCCATTGCAGTACCGAAAGAGCAAAGAAAATCCTAAAGAGTGTGGGCACAAGAATGCAGCCTTGTTTAATGCCACTACAAATGCTGTATCGCTGTCTATGGCCTTGCCTGAAGCCAAGCTGTCAATGGACTTACTGAACTCAGCATCAAGCTCCTCCATAATGGGAAGGCACTTGATGGCATCAAGAGCTGAGTGGGACATAGTGTTCTGTCTAGAGTAGAAGTCAGAGAAGTGTTCCATCCATCTCTCCATCTGCCGGCCTCTGTCAGTGATTATTTTCTCCAGTGCAGGTTTTCAGGGGAGCTGTCTTGCTCTGGACTGGTCTTAGTGCTTTCTTGATTCCACTGTACATGCCTCTGATGTTCCCTGTTATGGCAGCTGTCTGGATGTCCTCATTGTGCTGTGTCCAATTCTCATTGATGTAGTGCCTAGCAGTTTGTTGAATCCTACTTCTGGTAGCTCTGAAAATCTTGTACTCAATTAGGGCAGCACGCTTGGCCTCAAACCAGTCATGTGACTTTGATATTCTCTTTCCAAAGGTAGCCAAGGATGTGCTGTGCAAGATATTTCACAGCATTTCCCACTTCTCTGTGGAAGTCCTGAGGTTGCTAGGTGTGAAGTTCTTTCTCGAAAGCCTCTGTGTATTGCCCTATAAGGTCTGGTTGGGACATCTTGCTGACGTCGACTTGGAATCTCCTCGGTTGTAACCTGATATTGCTACACACTAATGAGTGATCTGTGTCGCAGTCCACACTGTGGTAAGAGCGTGTGGGGAGAACGTTCCTCATGGTGGTACGTCTGATCAGGATGCGATCCAGTTGATGCCAATGCTTTGAGAGCAGATGTCTTCAGGAAACACTGTGTTGCGGCTTGGTGTGGCAATAGGAGTTGGTGATGCACAGGTAGTGATGGGTGACCAACTCGAAAAGGTGCTGTCCATTGTCATTCATTTTTCCCACACCAAACTGTCCAAAGCAGGAGGGCCACAGTCATAATTTGCACCCACCCTGGCATTGAAATCTCCTAGGACAACAAGTTGTTCCTTGCTGGGGATGTTGCTGATGGTGGATGTAAGGTTGATGTAGAACTTGTCTGATGTGGAGGACAGTGTCTGTGCATGCACGCTGATAAGGGGCCTGCAGTGGTATTGAGACAGAGAGCTAGGAGTCGCTCTGAGCTGTTGTTGCCCAGTTCTACCATACTCAGCAGGCTGCTCCTCACTGCAAAACCTACTCCGTGCTCTCTGGGCTCGTCCGAGTCCCTCCCCTACCAATAAAACGTGTGGTCCTTTTCCTTCAGTGTACCTAAGGCCACCAGCTGTTTCCTGAAGGGTGGAAATGTTCACATTCAATCTCTTCAGTTCAATGTTAATTACAGCTGTTTTTCTGGAGTTTCTGATGTCCAATATGTTGTTGGAAAGGCCAGTCATCATTGTCCAGGCATACCCAGAACTGGGTAATGCCGTAAAACAGCAGAGGTTTAGAGTCAGAGTTTTCCTTCTCCTAGGTAGACTGCCTGCCAAGGCTAACAACCTCCACCTGGCCCCATGCAGCTGGTGGTACTGGGTTACATGGTACCAGTAGCCAGAAAACATAGGAAAACCAGAAAAACTTGACCTGACTGTAACATAGATATGTACAAGCTAATGGATGGCTGTTGACTCATATGAGTTCCTTCACCCTTTGATGGGTTTTGTTTCTTGTCTTGCAAGATGTCTATTAATGGAAAAGCAGATGTAAAAATGATGATGATGATGTGTATATATATATATGTATCTGTTTAATCTTATTTGAGGACATAAAGAAATGTTAATGACAGAACAGTTTTTATTCATATTTGAAATTGAGAGATGTTGTATTTTGATTGTTTACTAGAAGTGCCTGAAAAAATGTCTTTTTTGATGATGGCTGTGTTTATTCTGAACGATAGCAATCTGCTGCGAGAAGTTTGAATATGGGTTCTAATTCTTATTTCTGTTAAGAAAATTATGTATTACAAACATTTTAAAGAGATGGGTGACTGCATTTGAGTTTCTATGTATTGCTTGACTGTCTATAAATAGCAACCAAACCTCTTTCACATCATAGGTTCTACTTTTTCGCCCACTGTTGCTGGGAGGGTCTTTGGGGGCAGAGTTCTTAAGCACGCCCTCCAGCAGTGCCTCTCAGAAACAATTGTCTCCAATTGTATCCCCAAATGAAACCAGTTGAGTTCATGGATATTATCCAACCATTTTGCACAGGCTCTACCACAGGGTCTCCTACTGATTAGTTCTGTCTAGTGATTCTTTCCTTAGACATTCTGACCATATGTCTGTAATATTAGAGCTGTGAACTCTCAATTTGGAGAAGTAGCAACTCTCTGATCTCCAAGCTATATACTTTATTGAGCAGTGTTGCTCCAAAGACCTTTCAGAGGAATCCTATTTTAGCTGCTGTTATTCGTGGTCATATTCTTTCAGTCATTACCCAAGATTCATGACCATAGGTAAGGCTTGGCATGAATACCAAATTAAAGATAGTGAGTTTGACTTTTTCAACTACTTCCCTTCTGATTATCAAATGCTGAAACTGCTGCATTACTGCATCAGCTCTTGCAATTCTTGCACTTAATTCAGCCTCTTGCTTTCCATCACTTGTGAAAACTACCCTGAGATATTTGAATTTACACATCCTACTGTCAATAAAAAAAAAAGGGAGACATATTGAATAATGTATTTTTAGATATTGCCTTGTTTTAAACCACAATATAAGCCAACAAGGAGACTCTATAGTCACTTAATTTGTTACAAATAGTTGATAGATTGCTTGATTAGGATTGACACGAGGCTATATAAGAACAAGTTTGAAGAGGTTGAATTTCATTTAGATAAAACTCTTTGATCTGCAGATCCTTCTAAACCTCCAGAAAAGCATCTTGTGTCTCCTTTTGCTATTGGGGACACAAGCTAAAAATTCAAAGTAGACAATTCTAGCTACTGACAATTATCAACTTTTTTCAGTCTGTATTATTGAGTTGTAATCTTGTGTGAAGCAGTTGCCTCAATACAATCTTAGTCTCATATCTTGTAGTATAGTCTATTTAGTTATGTCAGGATAAATGATAAATATAAAGTTAACAGTTTTTGTGTGTTCTTTTGAAGGGCTAAAATAACCCTTCCATGCTGCAATTGCTATCGTTTCAACTGTCTCAGATCAAGTCACTTCTCAGATAAATGCAACCCTGAAATCTGAGAACTTTTCTCCAGTTAAGTAAAACATTCTTGGTATCAGAGCTACATCTCTGATGCTTGTGATTGTTTGTCTAAGCACAGTGTTAAATCTGAGCCTTTCTGAATCTCTTCATCTGAGAACTTAGGCCATCAACATGAGTTTAGTAATGGTTGAATGAATGATTGAACAATATTTCATCATCTCCATCTAGTCCTGTGAAATTACATTTCACACCAGCCAACAATGGTCTTGAATACATGTGGTATGCACTGTTTTCATCTTTTGACTACTAGACAGAATCTTCTGCAGAACGACTATGTCAGAAAGATAGTTCAGGTAAGAGTTACTTTTTTAGTCACTGGAATTCATTCTTGGATAATTTAGCTACTACATTGGCTAGTGTCCAGAATGTATTGCATGCCAGGTAGGGGTCACATCATCATCATCATCATCATTTTACATCAGCTTTTCCATGCATATATGGGTTGGATGGGTTGTTATGGTTCAAACCAGTTCTTACTCAAAATTACTACCCTCCAAGACAAGACAGGAACCACTTATCGTTTGCATATTACCTTGTTCGGTAAGGTCTTTCTCACTGGATGCCTTTTCTATCATCAACCACATTACTTGTTGCAATTTATGATATCAACATTAGCTAGGTTATCTTGTAGCTGGCAATTTTAAGGAGTTCTCTCTCCCGTTCCATTATCTTCATTCATTCACTGGCAACAGTGAAGTTATCTCAATCCTGACAAAATAAAGAGGGTCTGTTTGTTTATTTGTTCCTTTCCCATGCTACTGTGAGTTTGATAGAAGTAAAAGAAGAGAGAGAGAAAGAGTTATAAGAAACTATATTAGGGTTCTTAGTAAGGGTAACAGAAGGGAGAGAGAGAGAATTATAGGAAGCTATATAATGGTTCTTGGTAGGGGTGACAGAAGGGAGAGAGAGAGTTGTATTAGAAGAGAACCAGAACATAAGTGTAATGAAAAAGAGAGGGGAGACAGTTACATAAGGATTGTTGGTAAAGAGGTTGAATAGAAGGAGTATGAGAGAGGTTGATTTTAGTGTAAATATTAAACATCAAACATTCCAAAATGTTATGGTTTGAAATTCCTGTGAATTTCGCTTTTGTACTATTGAAGATAATCTAAATAAAAATTGTTAAATTTTGTTGTTAATCTCATGCTACTGGACCAATGTTGTGGTTTCCTAATGAAAGAATATATATATATACACACACACACACACACACACACACACACATAGACATATATACCATCATCATCATCATTTAATGTCAATTTTCCACGCTAGTGTGGGTTAGACAAGAAAGGTCGGATGACCGTGTCTTGCTCATACAGAACTGATTTGGGCTTGGTTTCTATGGTTGGATGCCCTTCCTAATGCCAACCACATTTACAGTGTGGACTGGGTGCTTTTTGTTGTGACACCCACATGACCACTTTACTGTATGGGCTGGACGCTTTTTGTGGCGCCAAAACAACCACTTTACAGTGTGGGCTAGGGATTTGGTGTGTGTGTGGGGGGGTAATTCTAGGGGCATGGGTGATGGGTGGAGTGTTAGGACGTGGGAGGGATTATGGAGGGGAAGGTAGCGCGTTCTAGATGTATGCCTCAACCAGTGCACATATATATTTATTACACACTCACACACAGTGATATAGCTGAGCTTTCAGTATGTGTGCATGCATGTGTTTGTATCTGTTTATGTGTGAATATTACATGCATGTATGTGTGAGATCGACTACGTCTGTATGATGTTTGTTTACATTTAAAGCTGTGATTCAGCTACTTAATTTAAGTTGTCACAGTCCCTTAGCTTAATGGTTCAAAGCGCCTAGCTGGTATCTGGGAGAAATGAGGTTCAATTCCTTGTAGTGGCCAATGGCAACTTCTTTTTCTATCTCTAGGGGTCTTCAACTTATTTTATAGCATCCTGTACATGGGCACACCACTCTTTATATTAACTGTATCCCCTCAGCACTTCATAAAAGTCTGAGAGGTTGGGTCATGTATATACGATATACACATACATACACACATATATATATATATATATATATATACATATGTGTGTGTGTGTACTTTGAGTTCTTATAGATGGTGCACCCAATTACTGTTCTATTTTTATATCAGCAACCCTCTGCTTTCATTCTCTACAATTTTGTTCTTACAATTCTAACTATTTCTCACAATTCCAATTCCCATGCTACTAATTTCTGACTTTTTTTCTATGAACTTATATTAATTTATCATTTTAAACTTTCATAGCAGCTCATTCCTTTTCCATCTTCACCCTGTCATATTTGTGTGTGAGGCTGGGCCCGAGTTATTGTGTATGTATATCTTTTTGTTCCAAACCTCGTAACCTCTTCACTTAGCCTTCTTTCTTATCCCCTACTTCATCCAACTGACCTGTATTTTGCTTGAACTTTGACCACCCCTCCCCTATAATTTACTTCCTCTCACGTCTCAACTCCCACTGCTTCCTGATTTTTCCTCTCCTTTCTCTTTTCTTTGTGGACCTAGTAATAGCACCTCCAAAGAAGGACAATTGTTCAAATGGTTACACTTCTCTTCTTTCTCATGACATAAAACATATTTCACTGTCAATCATACAAAGTGAAGTAATTCATCAAAGCGTTTCCCACAAATGTCTATTTACAACAATTGTGTTTTATATTAAATGGTCTATTGGATTTTCTTCTGATCCCTTTCTATATTTATTTTTCTGCTCTTTTAATAGTAGAGCAGACACATCATCATCATCATCATATGTCCATTTTCCTGCTAGCAAGGGTTGGACGAGTTGTCACTGGCCAAGTCAATAATTAATTTGAGTGATTGACCTGAGGCAGGCCAGGGGATGCATCTTACTTACATACATTCACACACTCTATAGGGTGCACCAAGTGCATTTTATCATGGCACCAGCACCAGGGAGGTTGTAATGTCTTTGCCACAAATGAAGAGTTCTAATCGTTTGTTTGGCAAGTTTTCTACAGCTAGGTGTTGTACACCAACCACATAACTGAGTGTACAAGGTGCATTTTATTTACCACCAACACTAGAGGTTGTTATCCTTTCAACTCTTTGTTTGGCAACTTTTTTACAGCTGGATGCTATTTCTGTCACCAGCCACTTTACACTGTGTATACCTATAAGAACAAATTAACTAGCTATTCAATTCTTATTCTGCTCAACATCAAACTGCTATCATCAAACAATGTTGAATAACAATCCATTCATAATATACTACTTGCTGTGAATTTCTATTGAAAACAAATGTCAGTTTTCAGTTATGCCTAAGTTTCTTGTTCTTACTCATATTTCTATTATTTTCCTACTGGCAGTTAGGTGAGTGTATCCAGTTACATTTTGTAACATTTGATAACATTGCTATCTCTACTATATTTTCTGGATTCTCTTAATTCTATCATTTCCATTTCTCTTATGAAAAACACTGCCTGTGATATTCAAATCATTTCAGAATAATGAAGGATTTGAATGGATTTAGTAATATAACTAAATTTCTTATTAAGCTGGTGTTTGAAACATAACTTTAATGTTCTTACGTAAAATTATGATGGAAGGTATTTAGATAAACACTTTAAACTGAAAAGGGGCAGTTCCTAGTGCTTTGGTATCAAAAGGGGTGTTAATCCTTTTTAGATTCTGTGCTTGCTTGAATATCATCTTTAATAAATTGCATGTAACTGGGGCTGTTGTCCACATATCAAAGTCCACCAGCACAGCCAGGTCAACAAAACCCATTCCATGCTACAAATGTGCTATTGCACTGACCCCGTACATATACAACTGGCTATTGTATATTGTAAATTACCACTAAGTAACCCTTTTGTTTCCATATTTCTAATGAAAAACACTTCCTATAATTTTCAATTCATTTTGAAAATAAGGATTTGGAAGGATTTAATAATATAACCAACCTTCTCATTATTAAGCTAGTGTTCAGAATATAACATAAAATTGTGATGAGAGATTTTTAGATAAATATAAACACTTGAAAATGAATTGGTCTATATCATAAATCTAGGGACATTTCCTATCAATTTGATATCAAAGGGGTTAATTAGGCTAGTCTTATGGTGCCATAGATGTACTGAGACAGAACTAATTGAAACTTACTTAATCTCTGATATGAGGTAAATCAGTTACCTTGCTGCTGTTATTACTGTTGTTGTCATCATCATCAGTGTTGTTTATTTTTCCCTGCTAGGAAGGATTGAATGTGTCGTCATAGATAAAGCCAGTACTTATCCGGACCTACTGACCTCTCAGACAGGCCGAGCAACACATTTCATTTACATATGTTCCCACATTCTACGGGGTGCTTCAGGTGCATGTTATGGCACCAGCACTAGGGAGGTTGGCATGTCTTTGGCACAACTGAAGTGTCCTCTCAACCCTTTGTTTGACAAGTTTTCCAGTGTGATATAGAAATATGATGTTATTCTCCATACTATCATACTTCTATTATATCACATTTGCTTTCAGAATCTCTCACTTTCTGTCAGTTATTGAAACTGAAGACACTGCCTACAATTTTGTAAATAATCAAAAATTTCAAGTGAGTTAGTAGTATAACTAACTTTCTTGTTATTAAGTTGGTGTTTGGAAAATAAAATAACAAAAGTTCTTACTTAAAGTTATGATGCAAGGTTTCACTTTAATCATTTTCTTAACCATATTTCTAATAAAATTTAAAAAAAAACACTGCCTAAGATTTTCAAATAATTTTGTAAATAATCACAAATTTGTGGGGTTTAGTAATATAATTAACTTTCTCATTATAAAACAGATGTTTGGAATATAACAAAGGTTTTTACATAAAACTACAATGAAAAGTTTCTTATATAAATATAAACACTTCTTCACAATAAACAGTTTTGTATCATAGAACCTGGTGTGGTTTCAGGCAATTTAGTATCAAGGAGGTAAAAATTTTATCTCCCATTATCAAAGACTCAGATATATAAAAATAATAGATTAATTAGCAGTTTTGTCTGTAAAACGTTTCTGTTGCTGTTACCTTTACTCAGCAGAAGGTATGAATGTTGATTGTGTATAAATGTATGGTTTTGCTGTGATCTTTATGTGAATCTAGACCGCCTCTGTTTGGAACTAGATCTTATTATGCATCTTTTGAAGATGATAGATAAAAAAACTGTGTGAATGGAAGTTTTTCATAGCCTAGATATCTATTATTTAGCTTTAAAAATGTGTTTATGGGCATGAATGTTACTGAAGTAAACTGGTTTTCTCACATGATATTTTTTTTCCCAGCCAAGCCACTGTTGTTAGTTGAGTTAGTAAATTAATAATTGCTTTAGATTAGCAATTAATTGTATTATGATTTATACTCTTGGTTTCATCTGGCAATTATTGTTGTAGTCTAACTGGTAATCTTACTTCACTAGTCTTAGACTAACTAATGGCTTGTTGATTAACCATTTCATTACAGTATTTCTAAAGAAAGATACTGCCTATGATTTTCAAATCATTTTGAAAATAATTCAGAATATAGAAAGTTTTAGTAAAATAACTAATTTTCTCATTAAAATTGTTTTTGGAATACTGCTTAAAGCTTCTTCCATAAAATTATGATAGAAAGTTTAAATTTACACACTTTAAAATAAATAGTTTTGTATCATAGAAGTTGAGGCCGTTTTAGACTGGTATCAAAAAGGTTCATAAATGGGAATTGGATATGGGTCAGCTTTTCTTCTCTTTGGATTTAGCTTGGCATTTGAGGCATTTTATTTGGCAATAGGGAATGCTGTATTAGACAATGTTTTATCTTTTAATTCTTACGATTTAAATATTAGAATTATGGGTTGTATTATATTAATGATTTATGATAATTTATTTTAATATCTTAAATTTAAAAAAATTTAAATTCCAGTAACTCTTTCATTGTCTTATTCCACTGCCAATTTGTTTCAATTAATTTGAAAAATGAAAAAAGATTTGGAGGAATTTAATAAAATAATTAACTTTGTTTTATATTATAGAACCAGGGACAGTTTCAGGGGAGTTGGCAGCTTACTTACTTAGACTTAGGTCCCCCTATGCTGGGTAGCGCATTGGGCAACAAGCATCCTCTAACTTTCACAATCCACTGTTGCTCTTTTGCATCCATTCTACGTAAGGATGACAGCTTTCAGATCAACTTGAAATGTCTGTTGCAATATATCCTTTTGTCTGCTCCTTTTCCATTTGCTTCTGGGAGGAGACCAAGTCATCACCATTTTCTAGTGCCAGTGATCAAGTAGACAGAGAATGTGAGCACCCAGGTGGAACCATCATTCTGTAATTATATTTCTTGAAGCAGTCATGATTTTGCCCCCCTTGGGCTCTATTTATGTGTAATCTGCTCTCTTCGTGATCTTTCTGAGGCACCTTTGATGGAATACATTCAGCTTTCTGTCAATCTTTGCTCTGTTCTTCCAGTTCTTACTGGCATAGATCTCTATAGAGAGAATAAAGGTATTGTATAGGCACAGCTTAACATCTGAGCTGATAGTTGAGGCTGACCTGGCAGTGAAACACTAACCACTTTTTTGATTTTGGTTTCCTGTCAAGTTAGGTGAACTGGTCAGCATTGTTTGACACTTGCTAGTTCATTTTGACTACTGCTTCCTGACTGGTGTTGGTATCAAAAGGTTTTAAATTCTTCACTTTCAGTGAGATCAAATGACCTTTCCATTTTTAAGATTAGTAGGTTTTGTCTGTTATTTCTCACTTCTTCACTCTTTATAAACACTAGAGTGCAAGTCAGCTCTAGAATTAGTTATTATTATCTCTGCTTAATATAGAAGACAAGTGTGTGTGACTTGGTCATGGAAACTAAGTTGTAGTCTTGTTGATTTAGTAAAAGTAATTTTATTTTGAATGCAGAAGTGTAAACAGTTGCCTAAAGAGTTTTTGAGATGCACCTTTATGTTTCTTTTATTATCATGGGAAGAACAAACACTCAAACCAAATAAATATATGTAAATACAATTCCTTTGAAGATGTTTAAATTTGCCAATGAAGTTATACTTAATAATTAATTAAATTTCAATTTTGGCTTGCTATAGTTAAGACACTTTCTAATGAAAATGAATAAGAAATAAAATTTGAAAATATACTTGCCACAATGCAGATAGCTAAAATTATAGTTGATAACTATAAATAATAGTTAAATAAATTGGGTAAAGAATCCCCAGAGATGGAATCCACTCGTTTCTCTTTCCTGGAGTACTTAATCCAATTCGACTATTATTATAGTTATCTGCATTGTAGTGACTATATTTTCAAATTTTTTAATGCTTCTTAAGTCAACCAATCTCAGATAAAAAATATTTTCCCCCTATGTATTTTGAACATTGTGTAACAGAACCAGGTTGCTTAATTTTTACCTGTTGTCATCAATGTAATTGTTCAGTAGTTTTTTTCACATTTTAGTTTTAATGTAATTCTGAAATAAGTATATTTATTTATATACATTAGTTTAAAAGCATCTGCCATTGTTGTGTAATTAAAATTTATATAATCAAGAATCAGTTTTGATTCTGTATACTGTAGTAGGTAGATAAAACGAACAAAATTCTATGTAATGTTGAAAATAATGCAGAGATAAAAGTAAAAATTTTAAATTTTAATTTAATGTATTTTGAATCAATCCCTGATATTAAATGTGTATGGTGTAATCACATGTTATATCATTGATGCATTTATATACAAATATTTGCCAAGATTTGATTCTATATACAAATATATTTTTTGTGTAGTATTCCTGACCTGCTTGGCTGCATTTTTTAGCTATCCTGGTCACCAATTATCTTTTTCAAGTTAATTATATATAATTACTTTCTTTCTATTGATATTTATAGAAGAAATTTCCCATTTACTTCTGAAAGCCATTAAAATGTCTGTCACACAAGATAAAATGTTCATCTTAAGAATGTCAAATTACAATAGGAACAAAAACATTTGCCTGTGTTTTAATTGCAGGGGGTAAAATTATGTGTTGGTAGTTACCACAAAGCCTCTGAGATTTGTAGTTTGTCCAGGTTCTTTATGAACTGAAATTCATTAAAAATTATAAATAAAAAAAACACTTGCATTTCTCCTATATTCATCACGGTTGAATATAACTTATTGTGAAGTTTTATTCTCTAATTAACTTTTTTCAAGTTAGTTAAAACATCTACTTATCATTTACTAAGGTCTTATTCTAAAATCAAATATTTAAATGAAATGATGCACATATGTAAAAATAATACATTAAAAAATAAAAATTTTAAAAAAACCGAAGGAAAACAACAAACACTTTGTCTTTGATAATTTATATAAGTAATATTTTGGTTTGGGCTGAGTAGTGGTGGATTGGCAGAATTGGTAGAGCATTGGATAAAATGTCATTGCAGCATTTGTTTTGGCTCTTTTATATTCTGTGTTCAAATCCCACTGAGGTTAACTTTAGTCTTCTTCCTTCTGGAGTTGATAAAATAATGTACCAGTCAAGTACTGGGGTTGATTTAATCAACTTTTGCCCTTCCCATAGAAATTGAATGTCTTTTTATATATAACTTTTAGTTTAATATCATTATTTGGTTCTTTGGTTTATTCTATTGTAAGCATTTAGACCAGATCCTAGTTCCTTCTCTGTTCGTGTTTTTCCTCCAGAAATTGACCTGCAGATATTCAGGCTGAGCACCAGTTGCATTATCCCTTTTGATACAAACCTGCCTGAAACTGCTCTTGGTTCTATGGTATAAAACTGCCAGTTTTAAAGTATTTATACTTTTATTAAAATCTTCCAACATAATTTTAACTCTTACCATCCTGAAATTGCATTAGCTAGATATTTTAAAAAGTAAAAAAAAAACACTATGACTGCATCACATAAAAAAAGTTGTTCAAATACTGCACATTTTTTACAATGATCTGTGCACTAATTAAGATACTATAAGTATTTGAATTACCAAGTTCGTTTTTAAATTAATTTGTGATAAATCATTACAGATTTCTAAAAGTTTAGGAATTTTTATAACTAAATTATGTTCCAAACATCAGCTTCCCAATGAAAAAATTAGTTATTTTACTAAATCCCTTTAATTTTATTTTTATCTTTATTTTCACAATTAATTGAAACACATTGGCACAGTGTATTTGATTAGAAATTTGGTAACGAAAGATTTAACTTCACTAGACTAGGAGGACCTGCGAATGCCATGTCACAGTTCCTTTTATTCTTGACTACTTTTATAAATAAGAAAACATTTCTAAGCAGTGTATCTTAAAAATGATTAACCTTGTAAAATATAAAGGCTAATTGATAGAAGTGTGTGTGTGTTCATATGTGTTTCAAAGGTGATAATGGATAAACCCAGCTCTATTCCCCAAGTGGCCATGAAAAATAAAATATTCCAATATGCATTCTATCTTTCTCTCTTTCACACACATACACACAATTTTTTTTAGACATTTTTTTTTTCAAATAATTCTATACTAGAAAACCAAAAGGTTGCTCAATTATTATCTACTTTCCCATGTCACTCTTATGTACTGTAGTATTGTTGTTGCTAATAGTTTTCCCTCCCAATTGTTCCTCCTCTTCATGGCAGCTTAGACTTTTGAATTAATTGCCATGGTAATGCAATTTTTCTGCCATCATGGCAGATTGGTATTTTTAAACGAATTTTTTTTTTTTCATGAAATATTTTCCATGGGTGTATATATTTTGGTTTTCAAACTGTTACATTTGATTCAAGAAGCACATTTGTTAACTGTCTTGTTAACATTAAAGGATTAATTTTTTTTTTTTTGTAATTACTATTGAATCTATACCAGCAACAGCATCAAATCCTTATCATAAAACGAAAATGTTCAATAATTGTTGAAATATACATGTTCCTGGAATTTCTCTGATTCCAGGCTATACTGAATTATATGCAGATGATGATGAGGTTTATGTTTAAATGGTTTTCATTTTTAAGTAATAAGTAAAATTTAACTTTTTAGAGGTTTGTGGAGAGAAAAAAACTATGTTGAATATATTTTATTCGCTGTGTCTCTCCTGGCAATGAATTATATTTAGGTTTCAAGTGAAGTTGCTACAACGTTTCTTTAAATTGTTTGTAGCTTATATTCCTTGCTCTCTTACTATTTTCTCTCTATCTGTTCTTCAAAGTATCTGGTTTTAAATTACCACTATTGATACTTTATAATCAATCATGCAAAATAAACCAAACGTTAGATATATCTAAATTTCGCAGCTGATTGGAATTTGTTTTGGCCATTTCGATATATTTAATATATATATATATATATATATATATAAAGCCTTTTTTGTGCTATGGGCTTTTTTTTTTTTTTTTTTTATATAGGGCAAAAACCATTTTAGGTTAATTGTTAAAAACAATAGAGGAATATTACATTTTTAGGCTGATTTATTGCCCATGTAGTGTTTTTGGCTACATTATCCAATCTGATATATAGGCCTGGCAGTGCTGTAAGGGTTAAAACACTTGAATCCAAAAAGCTGTATATATCATGAGTTTTAATTTTTATTTTAAGATAAAATTCATTTATATTTACACAATTTTCTTTATTTTAAAAAAATATTTAATTTTTTTTTAATTTGTTAAATCTATTTAACCTTTTTTTAGTCAATGTAAAGCTGTTACTACTGAGTTTTTTTCCTGTATGAATGTACAGTATATATAATTCCAGATCAACATCTCTTGATCAGGTGGAGTTACAATTTGGGAGTTAAAACTCCCAAACTGTTGTGATTGTACTGAATTGATATTTATTTTGATTATTATCCCCCCAAGCTCTTCAATGATAAGTAAATAACTGTTTATTAATTTTGTTACAAACACCACTTTTTAGTAGATGCAGTAATTATTACAATCCATTAATGAAAAGAAGAAAAAAAGATTAATTAAAAAATTAAATGCGCGTGCTCACTGACACACATGCTCATCATGTCTATATTTTATACACACAACTAATGTATATATATATATATATATATATATATATATACACATATGTATATATGTGTATATATATATATATATATATATATATATATATGTGTATATATATATATATATATATATATATATATATACATATGTATGTATGTGTGTATATATATGTGTGTGTATATATATATATGTGTGTGTAACAGTTATAGGATCC
Source organism: Eledone cirrhosa (assembly GCA_964016885.1). Classification (NCBI taxonomy): domain Eukaryota; kingdom Metazoa; phylum Mollusca; class Cephalopoda; order Octopoda; family Eledonidae; genus Eledone; species Eledone cirrhosa. The sequence goes on from OZ024741.1 coordinate 302,363,147, forward strand.
TTGTCAAACCCTGTTACTATTAACTTCAATAAAACTGAAACTGATGTTTCCTTATGGTCCAACATTGGTGAACAGTTCATTTGCCTGCTAAGGACTCATCTAGTTTAAATTCCATTGAAAATAATTGTGACATGGTTTGACAAGGATTCTATAACTGTAAAGAATATATGAATTAACTCCATATTCTTTATATTGAGTGCTATTCACTTTGACATATGAAATATATATATATATATATATATATATATATATATATATATATATATTTGTCAAAGTGAATAGCACTCAATATAATGAATATAGAGTTAATTCATATATTCTTGTGTGTATGTATATGCACACACATGTATATATACACACACACACACATGTGCATACATATACATGTATATGCGTGTATGTATATATAAATGTGTATGTGTGTGTGTATATATATATATATATATATATATATACACACACACACACAGCCATTTATGCACATATATGTTCCCGTGTACACAAATACACCATTCAAATATCCATTTAAAAAATCAAAATGCTGTATAATGATTTCTAATCCCAATCTTCATGTTTCTGACCTCCAAACAATGTTTGAACAATAAAAAATAAAACAAATAAAGCAATGAATTATAAAAAAAAAAAAATGAAGGATAAAAAATGATAATTGTTATCAAAATGCTTTATTAAAAACTCTAGAAAACTGTTTGTGAGGAAAGAACATAAAATCTGTTGTCTGAAAATCTAAGGCTTGGTGGGATGATTATACTGATCTTAATACTTCATGTAAACTGGGTATAGATTTATTTCAACACTGTAATATTCTTACTTTTCCAATAATAAAAGATGTTTCTGCTTATAAAGTGTTTTCTTCCAAATTCTTGTTGGACATAATGCCACCTTCTTATCTGAATTGATGTGTTTTGATATAAACCAGTGCATGGTTCAATTGCTGTTCATTTAGAAGAAGTTTCATATTTACTTTACTATTCTTCTTGTTGTCTTTGCTTTTGCTATGGTTTCAGTCTGCCCAAAACGTTTCAATTTTAATCCACATGGACGCGGAGACACACTCGCACGTGCACACATAATCACCATCACACATACACACATTCACAAACGTGATGACTTTAAAAGCTATATCCCTAATGACCTGAATAAATGTGTGTAATTTAAAGTTTATAGTAGAAATAGATTCCGCTAAAACTACATAACTAATCTAAATGCCTCATTTTAAATAACATACTTTTTAATCATTTCAAGGGGGTTGCATTTTTTATTAATTTAAGATTTTTTTGGGGGTTGTTGTTTTTTTGTTTTTTTTGCATCTAAAGCCATATAAAGTTTGTCGTATTTTCAACATCAGTTAGTTATAAGATTTTCTAGTTTTGAATTTTAGTTAGATGAAAGGGAGTAAGTCAAACTAGATATTTAATTTGTTTAAATTGAAACATTGCAGTTGAATTATTTTTTTTTATTCCAATGTTGGCTATAGATTAAGTAACACTTACTTATCAACCTAGATTGGCTAATTTCCAACAAGATGGCAAATTGGCCATAGAGCCTCTGATTAAACATATCTCAGTATTTGTTTCAGCTCACTGCGCTTTGAATTAAAATTCCCCTGAAGTTAAATTGCCTTTTTTCTTGTGAGGTTGATAAATAAAATATTCTAGTACTGGGGTTGGTCATTCCTCTGTTTCTCTCTCTATCACTTTCTATTTCTCGCTGGAAGAAACCAGCTCAAGAGCTGTGAGCATAAAATGGCTATGACAGGAGTTAAGGGCCCTTAAGAAAATTTCCAACACAGTTTCCAATCATGAATATTTACAGTGTAATGTCATATCCTGAGTTAAATTACATTACAGTAGCTCATAATACTATCATTCATAAATGCCATTAAATATTTTTCACCTTCTTTAAATAGCATGTTAAGATTATGGTTATTTTCAATTTAAGATCATGTTTTCTGCTTGTAAATCACTCTACTTATTCATTACATATCAGATATTTCAATTAATACTGGCATCCATCAGTTTACTATACACTACTAACATTTAAAATCAACTGAGTTTGTTACTGTTTGACAATATGAGCATAAACATTTCAAACCAGCTGTCAGTTACAACATTCTCTGTTTTTAACCCCTTTCCCACCATATTTTTAATGAAATTCATTGCCTATGATTTTTAAATCATTTTGAAAATAATCAATAATTTGAAGAGATTTTGTGAAATAACTTAGCTTTCTTAAAAGTTCTTACATAAACTTATAGAAGGTTTTTAGACAACTATAAACTTTAAAATAAACAGTTTTGAATCATAGAATTAGGGGCTATTTCAGATGGTTTGGTATCAAAATGATTAATATCTGAACTGAATTTACCAGTGTGCATGAGAGAGTGAAACAGAAAGAAAGTGAAATTTTTGCTCCCCAAAATCTTGACACTGCTGGCTGAAATTATTCCTGTCAGTAATTCTTTCCATTATACCTGTAATCAGTGACATAAAGGTAAGAAACTATCAGCACATAATATAAATAGTTTACTAATTATATTTCTGTTTAAATTATATTTTTTACCTTGTTAAGTGTTTCCAGCTGAAATTAAGTGGCTTTTGTTGGATGATGAGAAACTGACCATTAAAAACAGTTAAACATATATATATAAAAAAAAAAAAAAGGAACTTACTGGTGTGTTAGTTCATGAGGTTGTGTGTGTGTGTGTGTGTGTGTGAAGAAATAGTTTATAAATATAAATGATTATATATGTATGGTGTGAGGAAGGGCATCTGACCATGAAACATTGTTAAAAAAAGTGTTATCCAATGTCCTTATGTGTGTGTCTGTGTGCTCAGTGAACAATGCAGCCCTAGAAACTCAATGTCTGAGAAAAGACTCGTTAGTCATATCTAGAATACCTTTGGCCTGCTTGAACAGGGTTGATTTGTGGGTTGAAAAACAACTGTTTAATTAACTAACTCTTAACGTCCTGTAATCATTTAGAAAATATCTAAAAGTGGGTTTGTTAATTCAAATGTTTACAGTATTTTTACTGGTGGTCAGATCGTTGGGAAAATTTAAAGTATTAGAGTAAAGACTAATTTTTAATGTGATGCAGTCATAGTGCTGTTCTCTACTTTTCAAGAATGCCTTGCTAATATGGTTTCATGCAATACAGTACGTTAAGAGTTAATACATCTCTCTCATTCTTTCTCTGTTTCTCTTCATCTATTGTAAGGTATATTGTGTATGTATTTTTGTGTGATTACATGTTTGTTTGGTATCTTGAGATTTTTATTTTAGTTCCCTCAGGGTTTGCTGACATTGGAATCTCAACTACGCACCCCCCTCTCCTCACGAGTTAAAAAAACAAAAAAAGAAAAGAAAACAATTCTTTAATATATGTTACATAGCTGTCAATTCCAACAATGAATGTTCCATCTATTTGAACAATGGGACAGCCTGCTCATAAAATTAACGTACAAATGGCTAAAGGTTCCATATGCACGTGTATCTTTAACCCTTTAATGTTCAAATCGGCCAGAATTCTCTACCTTTTTCTGTTGAAACTGGCTGTAACTGGTCGCTCAAACTGATGTTAAGGTATTGTTCTCAAAATAAATACTTTCAAAATCTTATAGATTCGATATTATGTGAGATAAAGCCTTTACCATGAAAATACAATAGTATATATAGAGTAATCTGAATGCTAAAGGGTTAAGATAGTTATCAGGAAGATTCAGTATAGCACAGTGTGTAACACATCTGGCCCTTTGAATTACAAGTATAACTTAGTATTGTAAGCTGAGTGAAATCGAGCAATGTAAAATAAAGGTGCATACCTCCAGCCCAGGAATCAAACTCACAACCTTAAAAATTGTTAGCTGAACATCCTAATCACTAAACTATCTATCACACATACTCATACCGTCAAGGTGATTAAGAAATTGTATATTTTACCAAATATCTGGGCAGTTTTAGTTAGTTCTTGTAAATTTGAATATTAGGTATTTATAATTGACAAGACACTAAACTTTCTTCTCTTACTACTTTGATTAAATGGTGCTTGTAGCTCCATCAACTGATAAATCCCTGCCCCAACAAAAAACAAATACAAATCAGTGCCAATGATCCCTATGAAAAATAAAAAGGAAAAGGGCAACAATGAAAAAAAAAAAAAAAGGCAGAGAGTTGGTATGCTGTGAGGAGTAGAAAATTATTTTTTTCAGCCTGGACTCTTTAAGAGATAGTTAACCCATTTGTTACCTTTCTAATGAAAGACATCTTTGATTTTGAAATAATTTTGAAAACAATGAAGAATTATGGAGGGGTTTTGTGATATAACAAATTTTCTAAATTATAAAGTTGGTGTTTGGAGCATAATTTAAGAAAGGTTCTTACATAAAATTATGATTGAAAGTTTTTAGATAAATAAACACTTTAAAATATACAGCTGTGTATTGCAGAACCATGGCCAGTTTCAGGTGGTTTAATATCAAAAGGGTTAACATCTTGTGTGCTACTGTTTAGCCCTAGTTAGGTCAGCACTAAGATCAAGCAGATTTAAGATCAAAGATATTCCAACTGTAACCATCACCTAGAACTACATTATCTAATGTATCCTTCATTTTCTAAGATGTTAGAGTATGATTTGAGCCAGATTTTGCTGCTATTTCTCAGATATTGAGAGATCACATAGAGGTTTCTTTGTTGATGCCTAACATTTGAAGAGTAGAAGCGGGGAGCCTTTTCTTCACTTCTTTTAGCTCTTTAGTGATGATTATCATCATTCAACAGCAGTAGCAGATGGCCACAATTTTTTTTCACTCATTGCAGCTTTCGAAATAAGTTCTGGTCTCATGGTTGGATGATTATTAACCTTGGCCATTTGTGGGATTTGAATCCCTAGTCAGAATTTGAACTTATAATGCAAAGTACTGGAACATTTACTGCATTCTAGCAATTCTACCAGTCCACCACCATGGACTCATACTTTACGTTTTTTTACCCTGCAAAGATAAAAGGCCAAGTTAACCTAAACAGGATTTGAACTTGAAGCATATCTAATGCCCTAATTACTCTGCCAATTTCCCTCATTTTATTGAACTGTTAAATTCTATAATTTTGGTTTTCCCAAAAGAACCAATGCATTGTAAACATTCAGCTGTTGTAAGCAGTGTTATTTATATTTTACATTACAAAGGCACAACAACCTCTCTAGTGTTAGCTCTATGATAAAACACATCTAGTACATTCTATACAGTTGTTGGTGAGTGAAGGGCATCCAGCCATAAAGTTTGCCAAACAAAGGATCAAGGGGACTTTCCAGTATCAACACGTGCCAACCTTGCTAATGCTGTTTCTACTGCTTTGATAAAAGGCTCTTATACTCTGTAGGGAAGGAAGATGTATGTAAGCAGGATGCAGCCTCACCACTTTTCCACCCCATCCTAAAAGTCAGTGCTTCTAGCTAAAATACTCACTTGGTCTGTGACAACCAGTCCAATCCTCGCTAGCAAGGAAAATGCTTGTTAACCCTTTAGCATTTACATTACTCTATATTTACTATTGTATTTTCACGGTAAAGGCTTTATTTCACATAATATCGAATCTACGAGATTTTGATATTTATTTTAGGAAACAATACCTTAATGTCAGTAAGAGGGGCCGGTTTGAACAGAAACAGGTGAGAGAATTATGGCCGGTTTAAATGCTAAAGGGTTAAATGATAGTTGTTAAATGATGATCACAGTTTATGAACAATAGTGTCATTAGGTACAGCTTTCCAGTGGTTGCCAATCATTGCCTTACTGCATTTCCTAATGATGAGAGTGACAAAGACTTCTTTAACTCAGTGGAACAACAAATAACACACAGGGTAGTTTTATTTCAAAACTCTGATATTTCAAATTTCTCGTTTATGATCTTTTACTGTTATATAATATGAATGCATGTTTTTGTATAATAAACATACATAAATCTCGCTATAAATACTTTAAGCTGTGATTATGTCACAGTTATCTTGAGTAGCTGTGTGAGAATGTCAAACATGTGTTTCAGGATTTTTGTCCATCATCAGTACTGAAATAAGAAATAGCTGCAGCTTATATACTTTTTAAATATAAAACATCTGCTAATTTGCATATATTGCAAGCTTGACTGGCTTGGATTAATTGACAAAAGCACTAATATAGTGTAATTCATTATATCAGCAAAAGTTTTACACATGCATGTATATAAATTTATCTGGAGAAATCACAATGGAAGGCCTCTCCAGTTCTGCTTAATCACAGGATCATCTGATTCAGAAAAATTAGTACAGGACAATACTGGAATTAACCTCATCCAGTTTGGTGATCCTGTAAGTTAACTGGAATAGATGCACAGTTTTATGTACCAAATTCCATTCACAAAGCATCGGTCAACTTGAGGCTATGGTTGAAGTCTCCTACCCAAAGTGTTATGCACTGGATTTTATCCCAGAACCACGTGGCTGCAAAGCAAACTACTTAATCACTCAACCATATCTGTACGGATAGAAATTCTTTTATGTATCCACACTATCAAGACAGAAAATCAGGTTATTTTTGTTGTTTAGCTCCAAGTCAGCCCTGACCCTGCAGGCATATGGTCACAGGTGTTCAAGCTATGGTCAACCTGTTTTTTCCTTTATTTTTTCAGACACACCACATTTAGAACTGCATAATTAAATGTGCCTCTTTTCTTTTTCTTTTTTTCCCCAATGGTAATATTAGTGAGATTTGGTTGCTACTTCTAGTAGGTTATGTAAATGACTAGAGACTCTTTCATTAGCTTGCTGAAAACCAGTTTGTATTTTTGTGAATTACAACAGATGGCAGTTCTAAGGGTTTATTTATTTATTTTTCACTCATATAAATTTTGATGGGATTCCAAGATAAAATTATATCTATTCTGCATTATCTGCTCTTGTGTATTACTGATCAAATGTCTACTAATTGATCTTTTAAGTTTATGAACACAAGAAGCTGAATTATTGATTTCCAATTTAGACACAAGGCCAGCAAATTTGAAGGAAGGGCAAAGTTGATAAAATCAACCCCATTACTTGACTGCTACTTTATTTTATCAACCCCAGAAGAGTTGAAAGACAAAATTGACCTTGATGGATTTGAACTCAGACTGTAAAGATCCAGAACAATTACCACAATGACATGTTATTCGATACTCTACTAATTCTGCCAAATTATTGGTTGCAGTGTTGTAGTGCTCACAAAACGAACAGTTGATCCATTGGCCACAAAGTGTCCTTAGTTTATAAATAAATTGTTGAGCAACCTCCTAACCAATCAGAGGCCTCCTTTTATATCACCTACAGCTTGTATAATCCCAAGAAGTACAGCTGTGCTGACATGAATTTTCTCCATTTTTGTGGATCCAAGTCACAAAACAAAAATTTACAAGAAAATAAAAAAAATTATTGTTTTTGAAAAATAATTGGCAGGAGAAATTTGATCAAGGAACCTAATGTAGAAATCATGTCACTCAGTGGTCCAAGAGATTAATATGCCACTAAAACATTGTCAGTTTTTTACTGTTAGCATGTAGGTTATGAACTACTGAGCTAGGGAGGTGTGGAGATTTAATGTAATCATTCTTTTATTTTTATTTAACTGTTCCAGTCAATGGACTGTGGCTATGCCTTAAGGAATTTTAATCAATTTATGTTGAAGCCCCAGAATTTTGTCTGTTACTTATTTTTATTAACCTCAGAACAGAGAAAGCCAAAATTAACCCAAGCGTTATTTCACAGTTAGGAATGCAGTTGGATGAACAACAGAATGCTCATGGTTAAAGTTGATGGAGAGTTTACGTAGCAATACACATTTGATGAAGTGTGGTTTATCATCTCATTGCCTCCTCCTCCTCTTAACTAGTAGATATCAAAACAACTGACCAACTGCTTCCTTTTAGTGCTTGTTGCCATCAAGACCTCTGGTGTCTTCAGCCCCTGCAAAATTGGAAGGCGTGCATTCCAATTGAGGTAGGAGCCCAGTAAGGTGGAGTGACTGATACAGTGGATGCTGCTCTCCACGCCAATTCTTTCACCATTTTGTCTGCTGACTGCAGCTGAGATATACCACCTAGTCTAGAGTCTGCCGATCCCTTCCTGTTTTCCCTTACTTACACTATTTATTTAATTTTTTTCTCTTTCTTTTCTTCCTGTTAGTTATTATATGTTCATAATTTTGCTCATAATTTCAACTCAACTGTACCAATGCGAAGTGTTATGACCCCCACCCCCCACCCAACGCCACTTATGAAAACATTTAATATGGTTTTGTCGATGCCTCAGTATTTTACAATAAGTACAAACTAGTATCATGAGAAACAATATTGTATTAACCTCTTTGTGACCATATTTGGCTGTGAAACATTGTGTCAAAATATCCTGTCCAATACATGCCAATTTGAAAAAGTGCATGTAAAAATGATGATGATGTTGATGGGTGTTATATAAAATTATGTTAGAAAATTTTTAATTAAATAGGAACCCTTTAGCATTTAAACAAGTCATATCTGGCCAGAATTCTCTCACCGCTTTCTGTTCAAACTGGTTGCTCATACTGATGTTAAGGTATTGTTGTTAGAAAATAATATCAAAATCTCATAGATTCGATATTATATGAGATAATTATGTGAAGTCTTTACCTTAAAAATATAATAGTAAATGCTAAAGGGTTAAAATGAGTGGGTTGGTATCAAAAGAGTAACTTTGCTTATTGTCTATTCAGTGAAAACTTAAAGTTCCTTAATCTTTGAATGATTGGAAAAACTTAATTGTTTTTCTTTTTCTTTACTGTTTTGTTGAATTTGATTTATATTCAGTTTAAGTGTTTCAGTTTTGCAAAAAAATGTTTTCAAAGTAGTAAGTTCTTGAAGAACTAATTTTTTGTAAGGTTTTCATGCCTAGTTGGAATAGTTTCAATTATACTACTAATACTTTTTAGTATTATTAGTGAATATAAGTGTCTCTATATTTTGGTTCTTTTCTTTTTCTAAAATCTGATAAACATAAAAACATGTCATTTTTGAAAAATAGTCATATTATTTCTCTAAGAGAAGGCATATCTTTTAATCATTAATGGACATCTCTTTGATTTAAAAATACAATTTTTACTGGGAAATGAATTATGGCTTATTTAATATTCATAAGATTTTGTCTTTAACACTTTCATTACCATATTTCTAATGGAAGACACTGCCTATGGTTTTAATAATTTGGAAAAATAATGATGAATTTGGAGAGATTGTTTTGAACATAACATAAAAGGTTCTTACATTAAATTATGATGGGTGTTTCAGATAATTGTAAACTTTTTAAAACTAACAGCTTTGTATCCTAGAACCAAGGGCAGTTTTGGGCAGTTTGTTAACAAACATATTAAGTGACAATTCCCCTATTCTAAAATATAGATTTATACATCATTTTATTTTCTAATTTCTTTCCTCCTTAGAAACCTAATAAGAAATCTATGGTAAAAAATGGGTCAGTTGCTGATGAAAAGCCATCTCCAAAGGTTTCTAGAAGAAAAAAATCGTCTGAATCTCCTAAAGAAAGTTCTGATACTAAAAAGGTTTCTCAACCAGCTCGTAGTGACAGCCCTAGCCCTGAACGTTTGCCGACAGAGAAAGCCAAGAAACCAGTCTCCATTTCCAAGTCTTCATCAATACCAAAACAGAAGCCATCTCCTCTAGATCAAGACTCTCTGTCAAATTCAGGTTGGTTATTTTCTAAAATTGATTTATGTTTTATTCTTTACAGCACTTTCATCATCATCACGATCATCACCACCACCATCACCATATAGCCCCTTTGATACCAACCCAACTGAAACCGCCACTGTTTCTATGAAACCCCATGCTAGTGTGGAAGATGGACGTTAAATGATGATGATGAAAACCATCCATTTTAATAGGTTCTTACTTAAATTAAACTTTCCAACATAATTTTATATAAGAACGTTTTTGTTATGTTACAAATACCATCATAATGAAATTATAATTTTAGTAAATTATTCCCAAATATTTATTAATTCAAATACAACGTATTTCATTAGTTGTACAGTAATGAATGGGTTAATTTTCAGTTTTCCCTGCTAGTAAGGGTTAGCTGGATTGTCAAAGATCAAGTTTACTTAATTGGATCTACAAGCCTCTCAGATGGACCAGGGGGCCACATCTCACTGACATACGTTCCTGCACTCTACAGAGAGTATGGGGTGTGTTTTATGGTGGCACCAGCACTAAAAAGGGGTTGTTATGTCTTTGGTATAACTAAAAAGTCCTATCACCAACCATTTCACGCTTTGTTTTCTACTGAGTGCATTTTGCCATGGCACCAACACTTGAGAGATTGTTATGCACTAGACACAACTAAAAAATCCTCTTGACTCTTTTGTTTATTATTTCTGTATGTAGCCAGCAATTGGCAGGGTCATTGAGCATACAATAAAGTATTTTGTGATTCCAGCTTACTGTGCTCCGATTTAGGTTAGCAGTTTTGATCATGGAATATCTTTAGGTGTATTTTTAGGTCCATAGGGAGATCTTCTATTGTTTGGAGTTCTTGAATTATTTCCAGCTTTATCCTATTGTCCTATTGTCCTGAATTCCATCTTTAGGATTTCCTCTTCCTACTTTTTCCTCCTCATATTCCCTTATTCCCTTTTATTGTTATTATTAAAAAAAGTAAAATAAAATAAAAAGGATGGCGACACAGTAAAAAGCGCCCAGCTCATACTGAAAAGCGGTCGTGTCGATGACAATAAAAAGTGCCCAGTCCATGTTGTAAAATGGTCGTATAGCTGTCATGACAAAAAGCATCCAGCCATAGAATCACAGCTAAAATCAGCCCTGCGTGAGCTTAACATGGTCTTCTGACCAGATCTCTCACAAAGGGACAGCCAGTCCTACCCATACTAGTGTGGAAAATGGACGTTAAATGATGATGATGATGATGATTAGTGGATTGGCAAGATCATTAGAAAGTCGGACAAAATGCTTTGTGGTGTTTAGTTACGACAGTTCTGAGTTCAAATCAGCTAAGGTCAACTTTGCCTTTCAGTAGTTGATAAAATGAAGTACCAGTAATGTACTAGGCTGATTATCGATTTTCCCCTCCCCATAAATTGTTGGCCTTGTGCCTAAATCTGAGTTCAAATCCCGCCGAGGTTGACTTTGCCATTCATCCTTACGGGATCGATAAAATAAAGTACCAGTAATGCACTGGGTAATTGCGGGCCTTGTGCCTAAAGTAGAAACAATTATTATATATTATTTATACAGTGGGTTGGCAGTATCGGTAGAGGGTCGGACGCCATGCTTTCCAGCATAGTTACGTCCCTTTACGATCTGAGTTCAAATCCCACTGAGGTTGACTTTGCCTTTCATCTTTACGGGGTCGATAAAATAAAGTACCAGTAATGCACTGGGTAATTGCTGGCCTTGTGCCTAAAGTAGAAACAATTATTTATACATGGCAGTATTGGTAGAGCGTTGAACAACATGCTTTGCAGCATAGAGTTACGGTCCTTTACATTCTGAGTTCAAATCACGCCAAGGTTAGCTTTGTTTTCTTCTTTACGGAGTCGATAAAATAAAGTACCAGTAACGCACTGGGGTCGATTTATTTGATGATGTTCCTCTCTCCCAAAATTGTTGGCCTTGTACCTAAATCAGAAAGGAGGATTGGCAGTATTGGTAGAGAGTCGGACGCCATGCTTTCCTGCATAGTTACGACTCTTTACGGTCTGAGTTCAAATCCCGCCGAGGTTAACTTTGCCTTTCATCCTTACGGGGTCGATAAATAAAGTACCAGTCACGCACTGAGGTTGATTTAATCGACTTTCCCTTCCCCCAAAATTGCTGGCCTTGTGCCTATATAAAAAACCATTATTACACTATATTGTTTTTGTGTTTTCTAAATTTCCTGTTGCTTATGTATTTGATAGCCACTTGTGGTTCAGTAGAAAGCTGTGGAGTCAATGAAAAGTGGGCTAAACCTCTGGAAAATCTTTGGCACAATGTCCCTGTCAACCTAAAAGCTGAGATCCAATTCAATGTGGCAGTATCAAAACTGGAGCCTCATTGTTCAGTGTGCTCCCTCTTCACTCCTGTTGAGGTATGTCATTTCACACCTTGTCCCTTCTTTTTAACATATTCTCTAACTTACTTTTGTCATTGTATATTATGTGTAAGGATCATTAGGGTGTCGGGATTAAAAATACCTTGATATTTGTACCGGCTCACTGACAGTTAACTACATTTTGAGAGATGAAACAATTTATATATATTTACATTTCACTGGCACACACATATATATATATATATACATACATACATACAACAAAAAGCGCCAAGCTGTCACTGTAAAGTGATCGTGTAGATGTCACATCAAAAAGCACCTAGTCCACACTGTAAAGTGGTCATGTGCGACAAAAGCACCCAGCCCACACTCTAAAGTGGTCATGTAGGTGTCACGACAAAAAGCACCCAGTACTCACTGTAAATGAGGTTGGTGCTAGGAAGGGCATCCAGCTGTAGAAAGCAAGCCAAAATCGGTTCTGAATGAGCATGACATGGTCACCTAACCGTGGCATTGCTCACAACAAGATAACTCATCTAACCCATGCCAGCATGGAAAAGTAAACGTTAAACAGTGATGATGATGATTACATTTATATTTCATTTTGATTGATTTTATCTTTGATTATCATCAGTCATCAGGTGTTTTATTCTTTGATTTGTCATAGTACCAGACTAGATTTAAACAAGGCTCCTTTATTACGAAATTAAGAGTAATGAGCACTCTTATCCACTAAGCCACTGACACATCATGTATTCTATTAACACACACACAACAAATATATATGTGTGTGTTTATGTATTTTAGCTAGAGGAGATGCAAGTTGGTGTTGAGAATTGGGGCCTACTGTTGAGTTGTATTTAATTTTGTTTATTGCCATATAGTTTATGGACTATAATTCTAAAATGATTTATAATCTAATAACAAAGTAGTTTTGTGATTTGGTTTAAAAATTTAAAAATTAATTTTTTTTTTTTTTTAAATTTTATTTTTAGTTTGATAAAGATGGAGAATCTAGTTTGCTTCAAAAGACAAACAAAAAGACTGGAAAGTCTGCTAGATCCCTACCAGATCGAAGTTTGCCTGTGATACCAGAAATATGTTTTGCAATAAGCTCTGAGAATCCCCGACCAGAAGAAAATGGAGCTGTTTTTGATGATGAATCCTGGAGCAAACTTCTGACATGTCAGGTTTGCAAAGTTTGTGTTCATGCAAGTGAGTACCTTTTTGTAGTTACTCTCTGTAATAGCTAGAAACAGAGTTTCTGTTTAGGCTATTTTTTTTTATTTTCTTCCCTGTCTCTACTTCATTTGTAGCCATGTAATGGTTGATGTGGACAGTAATGTTCAAACACAACACTAATGATAGAATTTGAACTTATAACTGAATCTTCAATATGAAAAAAATGATATAGTCTCTAGAATTAGGTGTGAAGGCGCATGATGTAGTGGTTAGGGTGTTGGACTTGCAATCATAATGTTGTGGGTTCAATTCTTGGACCAGGTGGCACATTGTGCTCTTGAGTAAAACATTTCATTTCACATTGCTCCAGTACACTCAGCTGAAAATAAGTAGCAGTAGTAGCTGGGAGTTAACCATGCAATGGACTAGCATCCTGTCCAGTTTGTATGCTTTGTCACTTAACGCCAAGAAAACCAGGATAAGCATCGGTGTGATGAGCATCTAGGCTTTGGAATAACTTCAACTTCTTTTATTTTTCTTACTAGAATTGGGTAAGCTAATAGTTTGTGTTGATTAGAATTAGATTGAAAATAAAAACAAAAGAAGTGTGCTGTGAGATGAAGTCAAGAGACTACTATTTCAGGTGGATCCTTTCATTGGAGAAGAAATACTTAGATTTAGCTGATACTTTGTCCATTTGACTATTGTAGCCAATTAGTAAAGTTGTAAATTATATATATCTCATGCCATATGAAATATAGCTGTCTCTGAAGAAAGAAAAATATAATTGTGTTGGAGATTGTGCAACTCTATATGTTCCATCTGCACTGGTCTAAGTTATTAACCCTTTAGCATTTAAACCAGCCGTAACCGGCCAGAATTCTTTCATCTCTTTCTGTTCAAACTACCCATAACTGGCCATTCGTACTGATGTTAAGATATTGTTCTCAAAATAAATAATTTCACATAGATTTGATATTATGTCAGATAATTTTGAATGGCAAAGCCTTTAGCATGAAAATATAATAGTAAATATAGAGTAATGTAAATGCTAAAGGGTTAAGAGGGTTTACCAGTTTTCAACACTGCACCAAATATGAAATAACTTATTGTATAGTTAACTCATTAAATTTTGTTCTCTGATCAAGTTCCTTTAATTGTTGTAATTATTTATAATTTATTGAGCTGCCTACAATAAAAAAAATGTCTTTGTAACTATAATAATTTAGCAGAGCCCCTTACTTTTTATATATTGTGACAAGTAAAGGTAGTAATCTCGTGGGTATGGTAATTACTACACTTATGCTTTGTTTTGTTTTTTTGTTAAGCACTATCAACATTATTCCATTATGTATAATAGTTAAGTCTTTTATTTTGGTGTGTGGCTTAGTGGTGTTGGACTCACACTCATATGGTTTCAGTTCTTGGAATGGGCCATGTGTTGTGTTCTTGAGCAAGATGCTTCATTTTATATTCCTTTTCATGATATGACTGAGGCCCCTATCATTAAAGCACCCAATAAACCTGTTATGAAATGCAATCTTATAGGAGGCTATTTAAACTTGCATAAGTGTGAGCAATAAATTTCCTTTTTTCCTTTCCGTTTCATTTCATCTATTTGGCTTAATAAAATACCAGTCAAGTACTAGGGGTTCAGTTTAATTGACTTGCAGTATTTAGTTACAGTTCTTTACTTCCTGAGTTTGATCTCTTTCTAAGGTGAATTTTGCCTTTCATTCTTCCAAAGGTTAATAAAATAATGTATTAATTCAGTACTGGGGTCAATAACATTGACCAAACAGCCTCACTTACAATGTGAGACTTTTTGCACTTATTTCAGTTACAATCCTTTACGTTCTGTGTTCAAATCTCTCCACTATCAACTTTGCATTCTATCTTTCTGGGGTCAATAAAATCAAGCCTCTTTTAAGTACTGAGGTCAACATTTTCCCTTCTCCAAATTGCAGGCCTTGTACTAATGTTAGAGACAATTATGTAATGTAGTAACAGAAATTTGGAAATAGAATTAAATACCGAGCTTCATCTTTAAACATCTTCAGTTGGAATCATTTTGAATTTTACATTCCATTCCTTTGATATTCATAAAATAAATACCAGTCATATACCATGGTCTAGTCATTTAAGTCCACCCATCTGCAATAAATTTGACTTTGCATGTGTGTGTGAAATAATTGTTGTCACAGTAACCACCAATGACATTCTTGGTTGTTTGAATATGGGGAATTGATAACATAAAATCTCACTTTAATTATTCAGGTTGCTATGGAGCTAAAGGAACAGGTGTTTGGAAATGCCAACGTTGTAAAAAGAAGGATTTCTCTGCTGTAAGTATGAATATATCTGTTAATTGTGTCCTCTATCATACAACTAATATTGTTCCCTTTTTTGTCTTCTTAATATTGGTGGATTGGAAAAATTAGTAGAGCATCTGATTAAATGACATTATGGTATTTGTTTTGGCTCTTTACATTCTGAGTTCAAATCCTGATGGGATGAGGAGAAGGGGGAGGATGACATAAGTTAGGTGAAATAATGCCATGGATTAGCAATGGAGGTAGTATGTAGTTGAATTAAGTATTAGTAGAATTGGACCATGATAAAGAAGTAACGAAGATCTGGAAAGAAATAGATAAACATTGGCTTTTATAGCTGTATCAAGACATAGAGGATTAAAATACTGTATTGCAAATTTAAGGTGACAAATTGGTTGAGCTGTTAAGGCATCACATTTACAAATGCCTTGGTATTTGTTCCAGCTTATTGTGCTCCATGTTCAAATTCTGCTGAGGTCAATTTTGTTTTTTTACCCGTTTGAGGTTAATAAATAAAGTACCAGTCCAGTACTAGGGTTAGTCCCTCTCCCCTCCCCAACCTCTCTCTTTCAGAAATTAGCTGTGTTCCAGCCTGGAGAGGGATGGGTTCTGCCAGGTTTTAAATGCCCAAGTGTTTCAAGGTGGTGTCCCTATGATTCCATCAGGGGTTAAGTAAGAGCCTTTTACTACCTAAATACCTCCCCTAACATAGAAACATAGACATAAAAAGTGATTAGGGTATAGATAACCTTACATTATATTGCAGCATATTATTTGCTTCCAGAAGATTTATTTTCTGGTAATATCATCCTCAATATAATTGTTTCTACGTTAGGCACAAGGCCAGCAATTACTCAGTGCATTACTGGTACTTTATTTTATCGACCCCGTAAGGATGAATCCTCAATATAATAGCTTTAAGAACTATTTTTCTATTCCTTACCTATTTCTTAATAATACAAACCTACTTATGAACCAAATTATTGACACTTATATTTCAATCAATCTTCTCTTATCTGATGTCTACCATGCTATAGTCTAATTTATTATTTTAAATGTAAGAATTGGTCCTATGTATTACAAACTAGTATTAAAGAAAGATTTTTAAAATGGAGTTTTAAAAAATTGCATACAAGTGTGAAAATATAGATATTTTACCCAATTTATTTAACTATTGTTATAGATATCTGCATTGTGGTGACTATATTTTCAAATTTCCTAATGCTTTGTAAATCAACCAAATCTTGTTTAATTTACTTTGTTTCATATACTAGGGAGAAAATCCACAAAAATTAATTTTTAAATCCATAAAATAATAAAAGCATGAAATGTCACCCAAATGTGTACAGACACCTGTGCTTTATTTACCTTTCATGTTGTTAAATGGATAATAATTATCATCATCATCATCATTATTTCTGGTGGATTGGCAGTGCGTCAAACACCATGCTTTACAGCATAGAGTTATGGCCCTTTACGTTCTGAGTTCAAATCCCGCTGAGGTTAGCTTTTCCTTTCATCCTTACGGGGTTGATAAAATAAAACGCCAGTAATGCACTGGGGTAATTGCTGGCCTTGTGCCAAAAGTAGAAACAATTATTATTTCTGTCTTCCATGCTGATATGGTCCAATGTTAAACAGGTCGGAGAGACCTCATCTTGCTCATATGTTCCATATTAAGCATGGTTTCTATTATGACTGAATGCATTTCCTAACATCAATCACCCTACAGGGTGTGCTAGATGCATTTTATTGTGATACCAGCACTACCACTTTACAGAATGTATTTGGTGCATTTTAACATGGCACCACCACTAGAAAGGTTGTCACATGCTCTTCCTGACTAAAGAGTCCTTTCAAACCCTATACCGTTTCCATTCAAATGCCTACACTGTAGGCTCTGATCTCTCACCACATTTACTTTTAGTATCACAGTGCTTGTACTGGTGGATTGATCTTTTGTATTATGGCATATCACCAATCAGCTTGGTCATGAGTCACCAACCACTTTATAGAGTGTTCTGAGTGCGTTTTATTGTGTCACCAACCCTGGAGAGATTCTTGTGCCCTTGAAACACTGAAAAGTCACCTCAGTTTATTATATTTAAACATATTTTTAAAGAATGCTTTGTTCTTGGATTTGTATCGACCCATTGATTCTCTGAACCGTTTGTTGTATGTATTTGCTTTTTCAGGAATGCAGTTTATGTTGTTTACGTGGCGGAGCTTTGAAACTCACAACCGATGGTCATTGGTGTCACTTAGTCTGTGCTCTTTCTCTGCCAGATGTTTCTTTTCGGGACATTGATGCCCGTGGACCCATTGATATATTGAAAATGTCCCCCAAAAGGGCTAAGCTGGTAAGTCTGTTTGCTATACATCAAAACTTAACTTGAATATAAAAAAAAAAAATTTAAAAAAAAGCCTCTATTCGTCTGTTTGACTTGCTAAATAGAGCTGCCAAAGCTCCCTCAAGTCACATTCTTCAGTCTTTACCCATTCTTTACTATATTTCTAATAAAAGATTGCCTATCATTTTCAAATCATTTTGAAAATAAAAGATTTGGTAAAATATGTAATTCTTTTCATAAGTAAGGTAGGATTTTAGAACATTACTTCACAAAAATTCTTAAATAAAATTATAAATTGATTAATTGACAATTAGAGACAGTATTTTTCATTAGAAATATAATAACTAAAGGGCTAAATTAATTGAAAATCATAGGCAGTGTTTTTCATTAGAAATATGTAACTTTGAACAAGGAGCATAACTCTGCCTCTTCTGGATTGCCTTTGAAAAAAAAAAATTGCTCTCATACTCCCAAGTCTCGAATAATCGTTTTCCCCACCAATTTTTCAAATTTTTTCTACCACACACACACACACACACACACACACACACACACACACACACAGACACAGACACACACACACACACACACACACACACACACACACATTAAATTTATCTCATAAATGTTCTAATACACACTGTCTTGTATATAAATGTTTATTAATTAAATTATGTTAATTTTGACATCTCAGAAATGCTGCTATTGTCATCCTAAAGCCAAGTCAGACGGAACCCATGGAAGTTGTGCTCAGTGTTCATTTGGACGATGTACATTATCTTTCCACATTACTTGCGCTCATGCTGCTGGGGTTGTCTTTGAGACCAGTGATTGGCCTTACCCAATTTACATGACTTGCCACAGACACAATTCCAACAAAGAAAAGGTCAGTAATTCTTTTTTCTGTTTTAAAATGCACACAGTCAACACTGTAATGTGGTAGTGTTGGTCCCCCCCCCCCAAAAAAAAATGTGCCACGAGTAAACAAAGCTAATGCATGCAAAGAAGTGATTGGCATTAAGAAGGGCATCTAGTTATAGAAACCATGCCAAAATGGTACATGTGAGCAAGACATAGTCTTCTTACCTGACTAGTCTAGCCTCAGAGCATGACAACCCATCTAACCCATGCATGGAAAATAGACGTAAAACAGTGATGATGATGTTTTAAGTTGGGGACAAATTGACAGTCCTTAGAGTTTCTGATTAAATGGTATATGGTTCCAGCTCACTGCACTTTGATTTCAAATTCTGGGATCAATAAATAAAGTACCAGTCCACTGACTGTGAATTGGCAGAATTGTTAAAAGTTGGAGAGAATACTTTGCAGTATCTGATCCAGCTCTGGGCATTCTGAGTTTAAATCCCACCTCTATCTGCCAGTTGTGACTGGCAGATAGTATCAGCAATAGAAAGACAATTGAATACATTGTTTCCTTGGTTTAAGCTGATGTTCAGCTCCATTCTTTTAACTTGGAAGCATTTGAAATGAAGTGGTATAGTAACAAGTGTGTTGCCAGTGTTTATTGGTGGAGGAGAATAAATTCTATTAGTTTTATCAAATAAAGAGAATAAAGGTAGTAATTTTGAAAAGTTGTTAACTTACCAAGCCAGAAACCTATCATCATCATATCAGCCTTTACATGCTAGCATGGGATGGACAGGACATTTTGAGGCAATGTTTTCTAGCCAGATGCCTTTCTTAACACCAATACTTTTTAATCACTTTTTATGACATGTAGGAATATGGTATACCTACTGTAAACCAAATGCACATACATTTATATGATGATGATGATGATGGTGGTGGAGCTGATGGGCTCTTCTGTTGAAAAGGACGTATGAGTGCCCAGTTATTTGATAACAGGATAATTTATCTACTGGAAACAACACAAACCACTACAAATCTGTTCATATACACCTAAGGATAATCGCATATTAAAGAATATGCTTCACATTGATTCACCTCTGGTGAATATAGCTTTGGCCAGGAGGAGTTCATGTCATCTGACAGTGCCAAACATTCATTGGATGTTTCAACTCTGAACCATAATGCCCTCCCATTGGTGGGTCAGCAGTGGTGGCTAAATAACTGTCCATCTTCTGGTTTCCAGCAAAAGGCTCTTTCTACTGCCTCCTCTATTCTGCACAGGGTGGATTCACTTCCTTGTGGTGGCATCAGGTAGGTTTCTTCTGAGAATTTGAGGGGACACGGGTGCTGAAATATCCTGTTCTTTGGAGAGTTTTCTAACACTTGTCTCTGTGGTTTGCTTAATAACCATTATATAAATGGAACCTTGTAAAGATAGAACAGCTCTAGATTTAGACAAATATTTAGCTATATAGCATGTGTATTGATTGGAAGATGTTTGTATATTTAACTTTTTTGATACCAAACCACCACAAACTGCCTCTGGTTCTATGATTTAACAAAATGCCCATTCGAACGCACTTATATTTATATTAAAACTTTCCATCATAATTTTATGTAAGTACATTTTGTTACATAATACTCCAAATGTTAGCTTAATAATGAGAAAGTTGGTTATAATACTAAGTTCCTCTAAAGTTTTGACTATTTTCTAAATTAATTGAAACAGAGGTAGTACATTTAATTTAGAAATATATTAACAAAATGGCTAAAATTGATTTGGAGAAAAGAATTTAGTTTCTCATGTAATAAATGTACTAAAATGATATTTTCTCCCCTTTCTTTCAGTCAAGACGTAATAACTTGGCTTCCTTGAAGGTTTCTGACAAAGTGATTGCCAAGCACAAAAACCGTAGATACTACAAAGCTGATGTAACAGCTATCAAGAATCAGATTTTTTATGCAGTTGACTTTGATGATGGTTCTTTTAGTGATAATCTTTTCCCTGAAGATATCCAAGTGAGTTCCCATTTCTTACCTTCTTTTCACTTCATTTCCTGATTGAGCTCAAGGGGAATTATTTTTAATTCAGTGATTTCTAATAGCAGAATCATTAGAGTGTTTGGACAAACTGTTTTGCAGACAATGCTGCATGTTGTTTGGGATTACACCCTCAGATGTTTTACCGGCAGCTTGGAGGCAATCCATAGTGTTGCAAGTGGCACCTTGGTCTTGACCTGCCTCTCTAACTATTGTGCATATGTCATATGACAAGAAAAATTAATTACACTAAAGTGTATGCATTAAATAAGTGATTAAAATTAAAATTATATATTAGTTCAAATAAACTACAACCATTGCCCCCCTCACCACCACTCAGTATATCGTGTGTGTATGTTTCTGCATTTTACATGAGTAAATGGCCTTCTCTTTCTTTTGCGTTACACCATTACTGTCTCTCTCTCTCTCTCTCTCTCTTCATTGAACATTCTTTTCTCTTTCTCACACTATTACTATTCCCCTCTCATCAACACTTTCTCTTTTTTTTTTTTACCCTTTTCTCTGTATTACATTATAGCAATTGCAGAGGTAAAGTGGGTGAGGTGTAATTTTTCTCTTCTACTTAGTTTCTATATTTATCAACACCGACACTGCTGCCATTTTACGTTTGTTTTTCAATTACTTAAAACTGCTTTGTTTAACTTAGGGGCGCGATTGTTTGACTGAAGGTCCTCCCCATGTTGGTGAAGCTGTGCAAGTGAAATGGCCAGATGGAGGTATATATGATGCTGTGTTCCTAAGCCACAACTCAGCCCTGATGTACACAGTGAGTAACTTTTTCAATTCTTATAATAAACATTAGGTTCATTTACAAAGTATTGGGGAAGTTTAAAATTTGAAAATATGTTGTATAAATTGGGTAAAATACCCTTGGAGATGTGAAAAAGTGGTCGGACATCTACAGGCCTTGAAACATGCATCTCTCATGTCAGATACATGCATTGAGCCATTATGCTAAAGTGCATCTGGCTGCGAATTACCAGCTTTTTAGAAGTTTTAAGTGTCAAGCTAGATGTGTAAAGATTAGATTAATATATAAAGCATTGGGAAATTTAAAATCTGAAATTTTGTTGGCCCTAATGCTGACAAATCATCATCATCATCATCATCAACGTTTAACGTCCGTGTTCCACACTTGCATGGGTTTGGACGGGGGTAGTCCCACTTGAGGCAAGAGTGATTGTCTTGCTCGCATAGGACTGTCTGGCAGGTTTTCTACAGTTGGATGCCCTTCCTAACACCAACCACATTTACAGTGTGGGTCTGGGAGGTTTTTACCGTGTTGCCTACAGGGCCACATTACAGCGTGGACTGTGTGTTTTTTTTTTCGTGACACCTACACGATCTCATTTGTTTCGGCCTGGATGGCGCGGCACCAACATAACATTACATAGAACGGGGTGGTGTGGATGGGGTGGTGGTGGTGGGACGGGGTGTATTTTGTTAGAGATGCCTACTGGCTGTAGTAGGTTTTACTATGTATTTAGGTAAGGCGGGTCTTCTCTGTTATTGAGTACCGCCAAAGGTCTCGGTCCAGTGACATTGTCTTGGAAAGGTGTAAGTGTGTGAGGTCGGAGTTTATCAGCTCATCCCAGGTTTTTCTAGGTCTGCCTATTCCGTGGCTACCGTCTATCTTTATTGCCCTGCACTTTGTTATACAGCTATCGACTTTCATGCGCATCACGTGTCCATACCAACGTAGTCTTCTCTCGAGTAAACAACATCTGATCCCTCTTATTTCTAATTTTTTCCTTAGTATGTTTATGCTTTGCCGTTCACGTATATTACTGTTACACATCCAGCGGAACATGCAAGCTTCGTTCCTCTCTAGTCTGCGTATATCCTCTGCACACAATGCCCAGGTCTCACTGCCATGCAACATTGCTGTTCGTATGCAGGCATCGTACAACCTGCCTTTCATTTTTAGGGAGAACCCTTTAGCAGCTAATAGTGGTATAAGCTCTCTGAACTTTTTCCAACCAGTTCTGACTCTAGCTACTGTACTTTCAGAGCACTCTCCCCCACTGCTGATTTTATCGCCCAGGTAACGGAAGCTGTCCACTATTTCTATAGAACCCTCTGCGCAATTGAAAGAGCTAGTATTTTGTGGGCACTTGCTGCTACTTATTGCACCAGAGCACCGGCCACATGTAAAATCTATGTTCTTAGTTAGCTTACCTGTGATCCCACTACATCTTTTATGCACCCATACTTTGCATTTCGGACATAAAATGGAGTTTCTACCTACGCCTTTCCTACACACCGAGCACGACCATTTCCCAGAAGGGACCGCCGCCTTATTTTCTTTCCTACAAACTAGAACTTTAGTCTTAGCCAGGTTAATTTTAAGTCCTTTTGATTCTAGGCCGTGCTTCCATGTTTGGAATTTCTTCTCTAGCTCGGCCATTGATTCCGCTATGAGTGTCAGGTCGTCTGCGTATAGGAGTTCCCATGGGCAGCCGGTCTTGAACTCCTCTGTTATAGCCTGAAGGGCAATAATAAATAGTAGGGGGCTGAGAACAGAGCCCTGATGGACGCCAACTTTTACGCTAAACTCTTCACTATATTCGTTGTTAATTCTAACCTTGCTGACTGTTTCTTTATACATGGCTTGTATAGCCCTCACAAGCCATTCGTCAACGCCTAGTTTTCTAAGAGCCCACCAGATAATGGAGCGGGGGACTCTGTCGAAGGCTTTCTCCAAGTCGACAAAAGCTAAGTAGAGGGGTTTACCTTTAGCTAGATACTTCTCAACTATAATAAAGAAATCTTAATAATAATAAAGAAATCTTAACTATAATAAAGAAAGGAGTGCGGGATTGCGTCCAGAATATATTTGTTTACCCCGTTTGTAAAATAAGTTGGATTACTTTGAATAAATAATGAATGAATATTACATAATTTATGTGCTAAATTTTGTGGCTGTTGATTAAATATATTTTATAGCTTATTTAAAGACCTTTAAAATTCACTTCTTTAAAATTTTCAAAAGTCAACACTTCCGGTTAGCGGCCGTTATATTATAACACTTATAAAAATATTGCATATATTTCCGTCACTAATTTTCTCCTAATGCAGTTTATATATAATATTGTCTTTTTTTAAATGTATCATGGATTACGTTACTGATTACAGAAGACAGTGTAACATAGACTTTGTTCAATTTCTGTATATATTGTCAATTATATTATTTATCTACATGCATATATATTTGTGTATAATATTAATATACACACTACAGATGCTAGCAGAAAACCACCCGTAGGTTGGTTTTTCTGCTAGTACAAGTAACGATTTTTAACTATAAATAATAGTGTTTCAATTCCTGCAGTTGTCTCCATTCACTTTTTTCCATTTATAAGGGCATTTTTACTTGACTTTTTCAACTATTATTTATAGTTATCAACTATTACTTATAGTTGTTGGCATGTCAGTATTGTATTTTGATAGAGTCATGTTTGTTATTTTGTCAAGCAAACATGCAGTTGTTTATTTACAATTATCAACTTAGTGGGTTTTTTTAGCCAAACATCCTATAAGCCCTTCTTCACTGATCTCTACTGAGATGCAGTAAAGGTAATATTTCAACTGACGATTTATTGAGCTCTTCTTTTCCATCGCTTCTACTCCATCTTATCTGCAAGCATCATATTCCCTTTGCTGTTGTTTCACTCCATTTATAGTTTCAGTAATAAACTCAGTGTAAAGAGCAGAAAAAATTAGGCATCTATCAATAAGTACCAAATATATATATTAGGCTCAGCTTAACTCTTTAGCATTTACATTACTCTATAAATACTATTGTATTTTTGTGGTAAAGGCTTTATCTTACATAATTATCTCATAATTTCGAATCTATGAGATTTTGATATTATTTATTTTGAGAACATCAATATGAGTAACAAGTTATGTTTGAACAGAAAGAGGTGAGAGAATTGTGGCCAGATACAGCCAGTTTAAATGTTAAAGGGTTAATTAACTGCACTAATCAATAACAAAAACAAGCCCAACAAAGAAATTCTTATTATATTTTTTTATACTGTATCAAATTAGCTTCAGTATATTATTTTTGAATAATCTAATTTTTATATAATATGATCTGGGTCATTTTTCAGGTGGAATTTGAAGATGGATCTGAATTAACATTCAAACGGGAAGAATTATGGAAAGAAAATGAAGAGTTGCCTCAGTCTGTTAAGTCTCGATTGGTAAGATTATTTCTTTTTAACATGGTTTCTAAGTCTCCTGTTGTTCGCTTCATATGTTTAATAATTCTCATTTGCTACATCTTCCTTTTTTAGAATATAAGAAACTGGATTTACTACTTGCATGAGGGGTGGGGGATTAAAGGGAGTGACCTGAGCATATATTTGCCAGGAGTCTAGCAGAAAAGATCATGTTTTCAGTGATGTTAAGCCCTTTGTGTGTGGCTTTACTACAATTTAGGGTCGTTGTCATCATCATCATCATCATTTAACATTTGCTTTTCTTGTTAGCAAGGAAAAAGTTGTTAAAGTTATATTCCAAATACCATGTAAATGAAAGAATTAATACTTGTAGTAAATCCCTTCATATTTTTGAATAATTTAATGAAAAACTCTGTATTTCATTAAAAATATGATTATGAAAGAGTTAAAGTATAATTTCAGTGCTGCAGTAAGATAGAAAAGTACATCTAGTATACTGACCAGAAAATATCAACTTTTTAAACTTCGAATTGCTTTTTAACCATTTTGATACCAATACTTATTGAAGTTGCTTATTTTAAAGACTTAATATTTATTTCAACACCTTCCATGATAATTTTATTTTAAAATCTTTGTTAAATTATGTGCCAAACACCAGCTTAATACTTAATATTAGATATATCACTAAATTCTTGGTTATTTGAAAATATTAAGCAATGTCCTTCATTAGAAATATGGTAACAAAAGGGTTTATACATTACATTTTTATGAATTTGTGTTAAATTATTCTGTCAATATTCGTGAGAAATCATGTGTGTCTGTGTTAAGAGTATGATTTTAAAAATGTATACATGTTATACATTATTTTATCCCTGACAAAATTGTTTTCTCTCTTTCTATTTCAGTCTGTTGCAACAGAACGAAAATATGATATCTTCTATGTTGAAGGGGTTATTTCAAAGAACAGACGTCCGAAACCAAAGAATCGTTCCTATTCCATATATTCTTCATAAATTTTAACATCATACCCATGTTCACTAATTACTTTGTAACATTTCTCATCAGTTTAATATTTAAATTTGACTATTTTTGCTCTAACTTTAGTTATTTTGCACCCCTGTTCAAACTTTTTATTTGTTTTTGTGTATATTTTGGTATCAACAGGAAGGGAAAAAAATATAATATAGAGACTCCACCTTATTTCCAAGACCTAGTTTTGTATCTTCTCTTTTTTCACCTGTAGAGAGGACAATTTTTTTTTCTTCTCAGTTGGCTCTGTAATATTTATGTTGTACATCATAGCAGTGTGGCCACTCTTGTTTAACTAGCAATACAATTATACAGAAATGAAGTAAAATGATCACTGATTTATTGCTCAACCACAGGTCAATCATTTCTTTGGATCAGAACTCTTAAAAGACCTTTTGTAAATTTGTAGAAGAAATATCTTGAGTGAAGAGAAGAAAAAAAAAAAACAGAAGCCCTCTATAAAAACCAGACTCCCTCCCTCTTCATTATATGAAAGGCAGCAACATCATTACCAGTTCATTCCACGCACATTTCACCACTTCCCATATCCTCACATTTGATGCTGCTTCTAACATTTGATGTGCATGTGTAAATATAATTGTACTATTTCTTTCTCAAGAAATGAAGCATTGTTAATAATTTTGAGAAGACTGTCTCAGTTTTTATTATAAATTATGGTATATGTGACATTGTCTTCGATTAGTGTAGCTAACCCAGGTTAATAAAATTTGAACAAAAAAAAAAGAAGCAAATATTTAGGTATGTTAATGTGAAATATAAGCAGTCCTTTATCATAAGTGAAGAAGACCCTGCCGAGAAGAAAACATTGCTGTTCTCCACAGCACACTAATATACCCCCCCCCCCTTTTTTTTTTTGCTTTATATTTTTTCTTAATGAATTGACTCTTGCCAACTCAGACCATTAACTAACCTCTTGGAAATCTAGTGATTATATTTAAAACTGAAATACTATTGTAACTTTTAATGGAAGAGGGATGAATTTAGAAAAATTCTATTAACAAAATCAATTAAAAAAATCATATGAAATTTTACTTCAGATGTTTTCCTTCTATTATTATGCCTTGTATTAGGGGTGAACCTTCTGAAGAAACTGATAGGGATCCACTATTCCTCTAGATCAATTATTATGGTAGAAGTGTATTTCTTTAGAAGATGAGCCCACTAATTCTGTAATTTCAGTGCTGATGGTTTTTATTTAACATTTTACTACAAGAAATCAACCACTAACCATGAAGATCTTAACACAATATCTTGTTTCACATTACGAAAAAAAAAAAATATTCCACCTAATCTTGTTGGTTTTTTATTGCTTTTGTCTAAAATAATAAAAAAATGCAAAAAAAAAAAACAAAGGAAAATAAGAGGATTTCAAATAGGTGCAGATATGAGTTTATTGTGAAGAAGTTCTTTGCAACCATATGGTTTTATGTTCAATCTCACTATGTAGCACCTTCAGGTCTATGTTTTTTTATGCTCTTAAGCTGACATTTTAAAATTAATTTGCTCAATCTTTTGCTGAAAGGATTTTATTACGAAATATAAAAACATATAAAAAACTGCAAGGTAACATCCCAACATTTTTATGATCATCATATTTTTAACATTAACATTTACTGTCCAATTCACTTTGTGGTTGCCTTCAAATAAAACACTATTTTCTACACTTTGCACAATACTTCAAGCAAACTACAACATTCTCTTATGACAATATATGTTTAGGAGTGTGTGTGTGTTGTTTAGCCACAGGTTAACTCTGGTAAAGTAAGCTTAGACTGAAAGCATATTAGCAAGAGTGTGACTATCCTGTCTTTCCAGAGGGTGTATGTAGGATTACACTATCAAATGTCTCCTTCCCTTTTTTAAGACAGTAGAGTATAGATTAGCTTATTATTTGTGGTAGGTCAAGTGACCACGTAT
The DNA here is from genome assembly GCA_964016885.1 of Eledone cirrhosa. Taxonomy (NCBI): domain Eukaryota; kingdom Metazoa; phylum Mollusca; class Cephalopoda; order Octopoda; family Eledonidae; genus Eledone; species Eledone cirrhosa. Next base: position 302,391,225 of record OZ024741.1, read on the forward strand.
TGGCTTGAAAGTATGTGTTGTTATAAGTGACATTGGGGAACACTATGTGTCATGTTAGCTCAAGCTATAATGGAAGGTAATGACAGAACAATTTTAATCCAACTGATGCCTTTAGACATACTACTAATTCAAGGGATTTTCCAGACACAATTCAACGCTTTGAAAAACGCTTATTTAAAAAGCGAGAGGGATTGAAATAAACACACTGTTAATTGGTTGGTAATAGGAAGAGCATCCAGCCATAGAAAACTTGCCAAAGGGTCAAGTGAACTCTTCAGCTCTGCTATAAATATAACCTCCTTAATGTTAATGATCTACATGATAAATGATCAACCAGTACACTCTCTAAAGTAATTGGTATTAGGAAGGGCATCCAGTTGTAGAAAACCTGTCAGGTGCTATAATAAAAGCACTTGGTAGAGTGCAGCATTATATGTTGAGCCACAGGTCCACGTGGAGGTCAGAGGCTCCACTTGAATACTGATCTGTCTGTAACAACATTTCCAATCCTTGCTAGTAGGGAAAATTAACGTTAAATGATGATGATGAAATAGTTGAAGTGTTAAAAGAGGTGGTTGTTACCACCACCTCAATCATCTCTGAGCTGATGCCAAATGGTGAGGTGATAGTTTTTTGGGGGCAGGGTGAAAGAGGTGAGCTCACTATTGTGTGGCAGGATTACTATAAGGAAAGATTAAAAGGTGAATTTCAGAGCGGATTGTTTTAGGGATAATGGAAGGGCCACCATTGGCCTTGACCCCTTTGTTGGACTGGAATGATTTTGGAAGTATGGCAATGTGACATCCGAAATGGAAGAGAGTTTGATATGGCAGGAGGAAGTAAAATGTACAACAAATGGGATAGTTTTATCAAGAGGACTGCTACATGTATAATACAGAACCATGTGGCAGATTACAGAACCATGTAGCAATCTTAACAGCAGGAGTGTTGCACACAGAGTACAGAACCATGTGGCAGTCTTTCCAGCAGGAGTGTTACATATGGATTACTGACCCATGTGGCAGCCTTACCAGCAGGAGTATTACAGAACCATGTGGCAATCTTACCAGCAGGAGTGTTACATACAGAGTACAGAACCATGTGGCAGCCTTACCAGCAGGAGTATTACAGAACCATGTGGCAATCTTTCCAGCAGGACTGTTACATACAGAGTACAGAACCATGTGGCAGTCTTTCCAGCAGGACTGTTACATACAGAGTACAGAACCATGTGGCAGCCTTACCAGCAGGAGTATTACAGAACCATGTGGCAATCTTACCAGTAGGACTGTTACATACAGAGTACAGAACCATGTGGCAGTCTTTCCAGCAGGAGTGTTACATACAGAGTACAGAACCATGTGGCAGCCTTACCAGCAGGAGTATTACAGAACCATGTGGCAATCTTACCAGCAAGAGTATGACATACAGAGTACAGAACCATGTAGCAGCTTTATCAGACAGTATACTGGGCCATCTTAGTGGTGGAGCAGCAAATAGGTGGTTACTGCATAGTTGGTAGTTTCCATCTGAAGGATGGGTTTGCTGTGATTTGGGAGTGAGAGAGAACTTGCATGTATATATATATATATGTCTGTGTGTCTGTGTGTGTTTGTGGGAGGAAGTGTCAAAGCAAGAAATGCCATGACATTCATGTGAGAAAATATTTTTCTTGGATGTGCAAATTACCTAATAAAACAATCAAGTGCCATTATAAACCAGGTAATGAACCAATTTCCAACATAAATTTCTCCAACTGTAAGTTTTTTAATCTCTAGACATGATAAAACACATCCAGTCTACCCTGTAAAGTGCTGGTGCCACACCAAAAATCTCCCAGTTCATGCTCTAGAAAATCAAAATTTTATTTGTCTTACATGTTTCAACAAGAAAGAGATGATAAATGAAAATAGTGAAAATCCTGCTCAAGCTCCATTATTAATATACATGGAACCTCGGTTCACAAACTTAATTCATTCCTGAAGGGTGTTCGTCACCCAAAATGTTTGTAAACAAAAACTATTTTACCATACAAAATGTTACGTGAGAAATACAGAGAGAGAGAGAGAGAGTCTCTGTGTGAAAGACAGATATCATATTGTAACTAACTACATGGCAAGTTACACTTTCCCGCTGATACGCCAAGCTAGGTTTATTTACAATAGTTTATGACTTTTCCTATTAATCCGTATGGTGAGCAAATGGGGTCCCACGTGCTGGCCTCCCCACAGCCCCGGCGTACAGGATGGAGAAGGTGTTTCCCCGGAGGATGGTAAGGGAGATGCGTTGGAAGAGCCATTCCAACTCGCGAGGCTCACACCTGCGGCTGGCCAGCTCAGCGCCTATGGTGGTGAGTAGGGCGGTAGCTCTAGGGCCAAGGACACCAGAAGTATCCACCGTAAACCTGTCGGAGAGCGACTGGTACTTGAAGAGTTCGACCTCCTTAGCGCAACATGCAGCAGAACCTGGGTTAGTCGCAGACTGCACTAGGTTGTGGCTGAAGAAAGTGCCACGAGTGGCATCCCAGATGAGGGTTTGCCACTGCAGAACGGGAAGATGGTCATACCATCTGGCCTTTTGCTGTCCCCTCGGTTCAGCTCCACCGGCTCGAGCTGGAAAGGGAAGCCTGCAGCGTCCAAACCATGCTTAATGACCTCGGTGAGGGCAGCATGGCGTGGAAAGCGGGTGGAGGCCGAAAGAGTCCATGGTGGATCCACAGTGACATTTATGTGGCTAGCAGATCCGGAGTCCAAGCCTCAAGGAAACGCCGATGTACAGGCTATCATTATCTAGCTGAGGGCAAGGCATGGTGCCTGTGCGAAACAGGCAAAGTGGTGCGTGAGCCTGTCTGAGGCCAGGCTGCACTGGATGGCATCCCATACGCTTTGGGGGGACTTGACGTCAGCAAGAGGAGAAGGAGGAGGGATGTCTACTGGGCTAAGTCCCATGTCTCACAGGCGACCTCACGTTCCCTGAACACAGTGGTTTCGATTGTGTTTTGGAGGATGCGGCATGAGGTTACTGATGAAAGAAACGCTGGCAAAGCCAGCGAGATCGGGGACCGGAGGCCAAGGCCGCCATATCTGACAGGTAAAGTGGCCTGTTGCCATCCAATGTTGTCAAACCTGACATTGCATATCTTCCCAGCTGCCACTCGGATACAAGTATCAAGGTCAGTGAGGAGAGATGCGTAGGGTGTAGAGGAGCTTCGGCACGGTGAAGCAGTTCCTCAACAGGAAGAGACCTGGGTGGCCGTCGATCAAGCCCAGTCGGCTCATGAGGGTCTGGAGTTGCTGGAGCCTAGACCTGATGGTGGGGCAGATGGCCGGCAGGTGGATCGGTAACCTGAGGATGAGAACATCTTTGGGGGTCACCTGTACCTGGTGGAGAATGGACTGCATGTCCGAGACGGAGGCTGCAAAGCTCTCAGCATCATGGCTGACATTCATCACCTCCGACTTGGACAAGTTGACCTGGAGGCCGATTCCCGCCAGGGCAGGAACCACCGATTGAAGGTCATGGCAGACAGTCTCCACGGGCCCGCCCAGCGTAGCATCATCCAACACCAAACGTTGAGAAGGGCTGTGATACTCCGGGCAATGTGGTCTATACCAAGGGCATTATTCAAGATGCCATTCATAAACCAAGACGTTTTATGTTCGGAAAAATTGTTTGTGAACCGTGGTTCCATGGTATAGCGAAGGATCTATATATTACAATCTAAGCAATGACTCAAAGAATCTACCAGTAACCATTAATTTCACTGAATCCCATATCTTTAAAGACTTCAAAAAATATACAAAATCAAGCAATTTCTGGAGAAACGTCCATGTATCAGGACAGTTTTATGATAACTAGAAAATAACATATCTTAAACAGCTGTTATAACTAGCATTTAAACCAGCTGTATCCAGCTAGAGTTCTCTCACCTCTTTTTGTTCAAAATGTCCATAACTGGCTGCTCATACTCATGTTACAGTATTGTTCTCAAAATCTCATAGATTCAATATTATGAAAGATAAAGTGTTTACTGTGAAAATACAATAGTAAATATAGAGTAATGTAAATGCTAAAGGGTTAAACAACACCAACTAACACGTAGTACACTGTAAAGTGGTTGGCGAAAACCTGTCAAACAAAGGGTTGGGAGGACTTTTCAGCTGGGTGAAAGACAACAGCCCCCTTAGTTTTGGTCATCTACATGATAAAGTACACTGAAAATTAGTTGATAGGGAGAGCATCCAGCAGTAGAATACCTGATAAACAAAGGATTGCGAGGACTCTTAAGCAGTATCAAATATGGCAACCTCACTTGGGTTGGTGGCATGATAAAATGCACTCAGTAGAGCACAGGAACGTACGTAAGTGAGATGTGGGCCCCCAGCCTGTCTGAGAATCGCTGGACAGATTTTACAGGCAAAACTAATTGTTAGGAGACCCAGGGGTAGGCCCCAAGCAAGATGGTTGGGTAACATCCATGAACTTGGCTGGTCTCAGGGATCAGTTGGAAACAGCTGCTTCTGACAGGACCCACTGAAAGGAGCGTTTGGGGAATAAATGGGTGGAGAAGAAGATTACAGAAATCACCAAAGTATGGTAAACAAAAAAATGTAGAGGAATTAATATTTAACTAAAGTTATGGTTTAATTACAATCATTTTATGAAATAATTAAATATGTTTAAGTTATTGACATTTTATAAAGATTACAATGAAATTAGATGATATTAGACATAATGTAGGAAATTATAATTTGAGTTTACAGAGAATTGAATGTTGAAAAGGTTGGAAAATAAAGAAGAAAACTAATGGAATGATTATTCCAGATTCACTTAATTTCACAAAGGTATTAATTAGTTAAATGTTAATACCTATATATGAGTGTTTAACATAGATAGTCAAATTCTATTGTTTATATAAGAGAGCTCACCTTGACAGAGTCATTAGGACATAAGATGGAATGCTTTCTGATATTTATTTTGGCTCTCTACAATCTGAGTTACAATCTTACTGAGGTCAACTTTGCCTTTAACCTTTTCAGTGCTGTAGACAAGATAACTCATCCTAACATGTATGCATTCCAGTGCCACGGACAAGATAACTTATCCTAACATGTTTGAACTCGTTTCCAACAGTTCATAACTTCAAAGTTAGATGGGGTTACTAGTTTATTGATGTGATGTTTGTCAATCAAAATAGGCATTTTGAAAAAAAACTTGCACAGCAACTGTAGCTGTGTAAAATATATGTGGCAGTCAACAGGTTGATATAAAAAATCTACTAGATCTGTTTCTTACCTCCTCCTTATCACTCGGCTTTGGAAGAAATTGGCAGTGTTTATACATGGAAAGGGAATGGCCTTTGTCAAGTTTAAAACGCCCAAGATAGGTGTTGTATGTCACTACGGCATCCCACAACTCCATAAGGAGTTATGGATCCATACATACATTTTATAATGATCCAATTAGTATTTATAAAAAAGATAGTAACATATCTTATAATAAATTTCATCCTAAATTTTTTAGTTATGAATTCATGTATTTGGAATCGTATCAGAATTAGGGCCTCAGTTAAGGATAAGAACAGGATTAGTCAAAGGAGCTACAACCTCTGTTGACAACAATAGGTTTCTCTATAAATGAAAGGCAGGCTGTATGATGCCAGTGTGTGAAATTTATTTGAATATTAAATAAACGAAACCATCTTTTTAATGCCCTTCCACATCCATTGACATACCTTATAAAGACAACCCTACTAACAGGCACAGACTTCCTTTAGCCAGGTTCAAGAGAGGACAATCATACAACCCGCCCAGGCACGAAACTGCAGAATTAGCTTTGCCTTTCATCCTAACAGATTCAATAAAATAAAGCAACAGTAATGCACTGGAGTTGATTTAATCGACTTTCCCCTCCCCCCAAATTGCTGGTCTTGTGTCTATAGTAGAAATCATTCTTCTTCTTGAAAGGGTCATGGGGGCAGAGTCCCCAAACACTCATTCTAGTGGGTCCTGTCAGGAGCAACCATCCCCAGCTGGATCCCCAAGTGAGATCAGCCAAGCTCATGGATGTTATCTGAGTCAGCGAGTCACCAAAATCTTCAGAATTGACACTATAAATGGAACAATGATAGGTGGGTGTGCTGAGATTGTGGAGATACGAGAGAGGAGACAAGAAGATGTGTGTCAGAAGTAAAGTGGAGGCGAGCTTCAACTAGATTCATCACAGGCAAGGAACATAGGTACAAAATCTTCTGGGTTGGTCACAGTGGGGTAGGAATACTCCTAGCTGAGTGATGGGTGGACTAGATAATTGGATTAATCAGAGAGTGTAATACAATAATTAAACTTGACTAACATTTGGCAATACAACAGCTTCTATATTCTTATCATGTATCCAACAAGCTGGACTTGCAGATGAGCAAAAGGACCACTCTATGAAGTTCTCCTACAGACAACTTCAATGAAGAATGTGAGTGACATTGTTACTGTAGCTGGCAACTTCTATGGACATATCAAGAAAAATCAGGGCAGCTTTCCTAGTATTCATTGAGTTTATGATTATGGTACAAGCAATGAGCAGGGGTCTAAGCTTCTGGAGTTGCAATGGTTGGGTCATATGCAATGCGTATGACCTAACCATGGCAGCACAAACCAGCCCACTATTTGATAACCTATCACTTGGGGGAACATCCAAGCCAAGTAGACTTCAATCTCACCAGGAAATGGTTGTAAATGCCAAATCCTTCCCTGCGGTAGAATGTACCTCTCAACATAGATTAGTTGTCTGTGACCTTAGAGTAAGGGCTAGCAGGCAACAAATTCAGAGAAATCTTACTTGAGTCCTCTGACGGTAAAGAAGAGGTGATGGAGACAACATGCTGACAGCCACAGATTAGATCTGTGGTTGGAGCAAAGTCCCAGTAAGACAGGTGATGTGATGTGATTGTAGAATGATAATACAAGAAATTGTTGAACAAAGAGAATAAATGGGATAGTGAAGGCTTATCCCAGACCTAGTTCAGGGACTAGACATAAAAGTTGACAGCAGTATGATAGACAAAACGATTAAGGACATGAAGGTAGAGAGGACAGCTGGTATAGTTGCATAGTTAATCAAGTGGTATCGAATGATATACCCAATAACTGGTAACTATAGAAGCATCAAGTTGGTGGACCAGGCTGTGAAAGTTATTGAAAGGGTTATAGCACAACTAATTAGAGACAGAATTAAGTTAGATGAAATGCAGTTTGGTTTTATGACAGGTAGGGGTGCTACCGATGCCCTCTTTTTAGTGAAACAATCGAGGAAGAAATATTTAGCTAAGAGTAAGCCACTGTACCTGTCATTTATGGATCACAGGGTCCCCTGTTCTGTAATTTGGTTGACATGAAGAAGCTAGGTGTAGATGAAAGGCTTGTGAGAGCTGTGCAAGTTATGTACGGAGGTGCAACCAGCAAGGTGAAAGTTGACCATGAGTACTGTTCTGAATTTAAAGTGCAGGTGTGTGCATGTTCAGGCAGCATTTGGATTCTATGCCTCTTCATATCGCAGTGAGGCATTACTGCTGACGTCAGAGATCTTTTTTTTTTTTTTTTGTTCCTTGCTTCGAATTCAGATAGAAACCTGTTATACTTGTAACAAATGTGTATTTAACCCTATGTCTGCATTGATTGAGCTGGCTTATCATAAAAGGCATTCCAGCCATGACCATTCCATGCTTTTGATCATAGATCTGCTCAATCAGGAGTGACTTGCGACTATAACAACGCTATAAATGCAATATGTACACCTATGATAAAATGCATTCTATCAATCAACGAAGATGGCTAAAACAACAATAGTGCTTCCATAAATTAACAAGGAAAAAGAAAAAGAGGAAACGCAAAAATAACGTAAAATTTAGTCTATATTCCATAATTATGCCCCATGAGCTGGAAGATTTTACTACTGGAGAAAACGTCTACTTGACACCGGTATATATTGCAACATGCTTGTTTATTGTATATAGTTCTATTAAACACGGAGTTATATTTCTAAAATGCAGTTTTCTTACGCCAATGAAGTGAAAATATACAACTTGAGTGCAGGGAAATCCCTTCCTGAGGTAAGTAATTATGTAATTTTATTTCTCTATCAATTTACTTTTACTTCGATGTCATTATATGTTAAGCCTTCGTAATATTCACGTGGCGTGCCTTATATTTACTGTATTGTACTGACTTAGGGACTTTAATTGCAATCGATTGTAAACAACGTTGAATAAAAATAAGACTATATCACGTTAATAAATAATAATTACTGGTTTAATCTTAAAATATTCGGTTCTTTGACAATTGTACCTTTCATGTTTTCTCATGTAGAGAGGAAATGTTTATAAGAAATGTGAAGTTAGAGACAATTTATTAAGTTTTTAAAAAGTTCGAATTAGCTATTGAGACTGGCGAAATCACAGGAAATTTCTATATTACACATATTGAAATTTATAACTCATATCTATGCAGATTTAGCTGGCCTATGAGATGGTATTTCATAAGAGGTTTTTTTTTTTTTGTTTAATGATAGGGGTCCCGGTTCTAATCCCGGAATTGAACACTCTTTCACGTGTGTGTGTGTGTAATATATATATATATACGTTTAATCTTTTTATTAATGTTGAGATTTTCCTGTATATTTACGTCTTCACCTTAATAAAACTATATATATATATATATAGTCCACACTGTTAAGTTGTCTTGTAGGCGTCACAACAAAAAGCACCCAGTCCTCCCTGTAAATGAGGGTTGGCACTAGGAAGGGCATCCATCTGTAGAAATCAAGCCCAAATCAGCTCTGTATGAGCCAGACATGGTCCTCTGACCTGGCATTGCTCGTAACAGTATAACTCGTCTAACCCATGCCAGCGTGAAAAAATGGACGTTAAACGGTGATGATGATATATATATATACACATACATGCGGAGACTGCACTAATATGGACATGTGATGTATACAAAGGGTGGCATTAGATAAAGAATGCTAAGCAATCCTAGTGGAGGGACCCTTCGAAAAAAGAAGGTAGTAAAAGCTGATCTTGTGTATATTAGGTAAAATTGGTTACATAATTATTGTTATTGTGGTCAGCTTCCTTCTTTTGATTGCTATTCCTGAACCAGTAGGGAAGCCTCTATGCAGTTTTATGACTAATGGATTTGTAGGTGTTGTTTGATCATAAGCATGTTGCTCCTATCATTTTTAAAGGTGTAGACGTTCATAATTTTCAGACAAAAATGACTAATGTTTGACAACAATTTTGGGAAATGCAGCTGCACCTTGCGCAGTATGCCACTTGTCCTGACACAAGACGTGTCTTGGATATTTTACAGCTAACGGAGCCCATCAGTTTCCAGGCAGAACACAACCAATGTCTTCTAGGGAAATATATATATAGAAAAGGAGAATTGAGAGAGTATAGATGAAGAATAGACCTAGTATTGAACTGGTACTTTGTTTATCAACTCTGGAAGGATGAATAGCAAAGTTGATCTCAGCAGGATTTGAACTCAGAGTGCAGTGATTTCACTCTATACAATTATACAACCACAAGAATAGCAGTAAAATATCTTACTGTAAAATATTTTACTGCACTGTCTTGATATGGCAGGAACATCATCATCACTGTATAATGTCCATTTTCCATGCTAACATATGTTAGATGAGCTGTCCAGTTGTGAGACAAGCCAGGTTGGATACCGTGACTTGCTTATACAGAACTGATTTGGGCTTGGTTTCTAGAGCTGGATGACCTTCCTAATGCCAACCACATTTACAGTGTGGACCGGGTGCTTTTTGTTAAGACACCTAAATGACCATTTTACAGTATTGGCTGGTTGCATGACTTGAATACCTTTGATCATAAATCTGACCTAGGGTCAGATTAACAAATGTGAAGTGGGAGATGCTGATATATTTGGAAATTATGAGAATCTCACAATCACATTATTAGTTAATGTTTTTGATAGTGGACTGGCAGAATCATTAGAGCATTGGACAAAATGCTTTGCTGTTTTTAATTATGATTTGTCATGTCAAGGACATGACAGCCTCCCTAGTGTTGGTGATCTACACAATAAACACACCCAGTGCACACTGTAAAATGGTTGGTGATAGGAAGGGCATTCAGTCATAGAAAGCTTGCCAAACAAAGGGCTGGTAGGTCCCTTCAGCCGTGTCAAGGACATGACAACCTCCCCTGTGCATGACTGTACATAAGCGAGATGACAGGTCCCTGGCTTGTCTGGAAGATCAGTAGCCACTGCTTTAGTACTGACTTGCTCCATGTAGATCTATCCAACTCTTGCTATTAGGGAAAGCGGACATTAAAATGATGATGTTCTGAGTTCATATCCCACTGAGGCTAACTTTACCTTTCATCATTTCTGGGTCAATAAAATGAAGTACTAGTCACATACTGGGGTTGATATAATCGACTTTGTTCTTCCTCTAAAAATTGTTGACCTTATGCTTCAATCAGAAATTATTATTAGTTAATGGTATTGATAACTTTTAAATCCTCTTCTCTTTTCATTTCCAGTGGCTCACTGACAGAAAAAAACGTCAGTTACAGAAGAATGATCTTGGTATGTGTGTTCAACCTTTCAAATCTTTCTATTATGAAATTAACTCTTAACCACTTTTAATAACTTACCATAAAATATCTAAAAATGTGCTTAATAACTGTTAACTCTAATGATTTAGAATAAAATATCTAAAAACGTTTTTGTTAACTCTTAACATTCTGTAATGATTTAGAGGAAAATATCTAGTCAATGCTTATAATATCTTTACTATTGGACAGAAAATTGTTGTGAAAATTTGCAATATTAGAGTGAAGTCTTTAATGTTGTTTCATATTTTTTGAAGAATGTCTTGCTAATCTTGTACAGGATCTTAAGAGTTAATTCAAATATTTATTGTATTTTATCATCGTTTTTATTTCTGTTTTTCCACACATGCGTAGGTTTGACGGGTTCTCTTCAGCACAGTATCTCTCTACTCGTGATGTACCTTCATTATCTCCTTTGAGAGTTTCAGCAATTTGAGATCAGCTCTCACCACCTCTACCTTTTATGGATCCTTCATGTGATTGGAAAGGGTTTATATCACTGATGCTCTTCCCCTTGATTACCCCTGTGCATATTTTACATAAAAGATGCACAGGGGTAATCTTGTTAGTCTACCTGATATCTCACTACATCTCTTGTGTATCCAAGATTAACATTGTGTACATTGTATAGATTTTATGCCTACTCCTTTTCTACATATTTAGCATGACTACCTCCCTGAAGGAATCAGGATCCTATCTTCTTTCCTACTTAATAGCACTTTAGTCTTTGCTAAGTTTACTCTCAGATTTGTTGGTTCCAAATTCTGTTTCCATAGTCAAAACTTATTCGCTAGTTCTTTTATGGATTCAGCTACAAGGAACAGATCATCCACATAGAGAAGTTTCCTTAGACAGCCAGTCTTAACCTCCTCCGTTATGGCCTGGAGAACTATGGACAGCAGTGAGCTAAGAACCGAACCCTGAAGAACAGCTACTTGTACCTTCAATTCATCACTAAACTCACTTCCTACTCTCACTTTACTGACAGTTTCTCTGTACATGACTTGCACTGCTCTCACAAGCCATTTTTCTACACCTAATTTCTTTAAGGATCACCAGACAATAGATCAAGGTACTCTGTCAAAGGCCTTTTCTAGATCAATAAAAGCTAAATATACCAGCTTATTCTTGGCTGGGAACTTCTCTTGTAGTTGCCTCACTAAAAAGAGGGCATCTGTGGTACTTTTCGCAGACATGAAACTGAACTGCATCTCATCTAATTTGACTCTTTCCTAATTAACTGTGCTTATAACTTTTTCCATCAATTTCATAACTTGGTCCATTAGTTTTATTTCTCTGTAGTTGCTACTTTCTAGAGCATCACCTTTACCCTTGTTGCAATTTATGATTGTACAGTTGCTCCAGTCGTTGGGTATGACACCATCCTGTATTACCTGATTGAATATGTGGGTTACTAGTTTGACTCCTACTTCTGATGCTTTTAGCATCTCGGTCCTACAGCTTCACCATTCTTCATCTCTTTGATTGCTTCTTTGACCATATAACTGTCAATTTGAAAAGCTGGTTCCTCTATTGGCTAAGTTGGGTGTAGTCTCTCTTCCTCCCAACATTCTTTACATTCATAAGTCTCTCATAGTAACATTTCCAGGCCTCTTTCTTTTGGGCATCAGTGGTACTAAGAGCACCAGTGTCGTTTCTATCACACTTTTTCCCAACAACATCCTGATTCACACCGACACTGCTTTGCAATGCGGAACACTTCAAGTCTCTAATCCTCATGTTGCAAGATATTGGCAAACTTTCTTTTTTCACCCTCTCTCTGAGCTATGTATACCTGTTGTCTAACTTCTCTTTTAGTTACTTGGTACTGATCTCTGCTACCCCCATTTTTCCAGTCTTTCTCTTAGCTTTAATGGCTCTATCCACTGTGCTGTTTCATCAACAGGTCACTCTCTGTTTAGTTGGCACTTTACTCCAGCCACATGTCTCATCAGTAGTTCGTAAAAGGTTTTCACACACAAATTTCCAATTGTCCTCTGTGCTATATATATATAGCTCATCAAATGCATCCTGTAGGGCCTTTTTAAACCTTGTATATTTTTCAGGAAGGTCTTTAGCTTCCAAACCTTCCATCTCCATATTTTCCTGTGTACCTTATTCTGCTACTAGAAGCTTTTTAGACAATAGTTAAAAATGCGGTGCCCCAGCATGGCCTCAGCCGGATGGCTGAAACAGGTAAAAGAGTAATCGTTTTCTTTTGTAGATTATATATTAATTCCTTTCTTTATCTTGTTAGATGTACGCCAACGAATTGAGTTAATCCAGGATTTGGAAATGCCATCTCTGAGCTCAACTATCAGTATTACACCAGATGGCAAACACATTTATGTCACAGGTTAGTAAACAATGGATTTTTTGCAGACAGACATGATACTGTGAGTGTATGGATGAAAGATCAAATAAGAAGTCGTGATGATCATACATTTGCTAGGATATTAGTAACCTAAAGGTGATGAATTGGCAGAGTTGTTAGAATGTCAGATAGAACGATTTACACTATTTATTCTAATTTTCTGTGCTCTGAGTTAAAATCCTGCCAAGGTCAACTTTGCCTGTCATCCTTTTGAGGTGGTAAAAAAAAAAATATCATCCAGTACTGAAGTCAATTCTTCCTCTCTATCATTCTCTCTTCTCTCTCCTTCTCTGGAAGAAATTTGGCTATGTTCAAACTTGAAGAGGAATTGGCTCCATCAGGTTTAAAATGCCCAAGAAACACTGTATGTCACTACAGCGACCTTACGACTCCTCCAGGAGTTATAGATCCATACATACATAGAAATGAAAATGAAACAGTTTCAATTAAAAGACAGGAATTCATCACAGCATTTAGTCTCATCTCTTTATGCTGTAAGTCCAAATTTGACCTAGTTCAACTAAAACTTTCGTCTTTTTAAATTAAATTTTTTAAAGAAAAGGACCAGTAATATACTGAAACCATTTTGTGTGTGTAAAGAGACTTAGTGTTGCTGTAAAGATTATTTTGAATTATAATGCAAATTAATAAGAACATATGATGATAATATGGCTAGCTGCTAGATTATTGCAATTTAAAATCTCTGACCCAGCCATATAAGATTAAGAAAAGATTAGCAAAGCTACAAGTGTTTTGATGTTTATTTGAATAACACACGTTTCTCTATAACACTAGATATTACATACTCTTGGGTCTTGAATAATCGTTGTCGTCCCTTTATTAATTTTTCAAATTTTTTCCAATCGCCCCACTTATTAAATTTTGCTAATCTCTGGCAAAATTTTATTTTAAGTGAAAATTAATTTTCTTTAAACATTAAAAGATATTATACATGACAAAAACAGTATATTATTAGAAATTCCATACATTATAAAATAAATAGGATGAGTTCGGGTCTAGATATGTAAACTAAATGACTAATTCTGGTTTTTAAAAAAATCATCGGAGACAACCTATAAAAATTACTGATTTTCCAACCACCCCTCTGCTTATTATAACTCTGCCGCTGGACAGGTCAGTTGACCATGTCTTGCTTATATGTTCTGTTTTTGACTTGGGTTTTCAACAACTGGATGCCTTTCTAAATACTAACTATTTTACAGCATGTACTGGGGGCTTTTTTCATGGCACCAGGACTACCATCTGACATGGTGACCTTGGTGCAGTACCAATACAACCACCTTACAGGGTGGACTGGGTGTTTTTTGCCATGGCACCAGTACAACCACCTTACAAGGTGAACTGGATGCTTTTTGTCATGACACCAGTATGACTACTTTACAAGGTGAACTGGGTGTTTTTTTGCATGGCACCAGTATGACTACCTTATAAGGTGGATTGGGTGTTTTTTGTCGTGGCACCAAAACAGCCACTTATTTTTTTTTTTTTTTCATCCACTTAATGTAAAAAAACTGAAACCTAGCTAAAAAGAAAAAAAATGCAATTTCTCGTGGTTCCTCTAATTATTTACATTTGTTCTTTGATTTCACTGGTCATCTTATTTGTGTTGCAGGATCTTATAAACCTCGCGTTCATTGCTATGACCTTACAAATCTCTCCATGAAATTCGAACGAGGTCTAGACAGAGAAGTTCTGAAAACAAAAGTACTTTCTGAAGATTTTTCTAAGGTAATATGCCAAAATGTTTTAATTCTTCTTCTTCATCAAGCACCCAGTCCACCCAGTATGTTCATTGTGCTGATGCCACAATAAAAAGCACTCAATCCACCCTATAAGGTGGTCGTACAGGTGCCATAACAAAAGCACCCAGTCCACTGTGTAAGGTGGCAATACTGGTACCACAATAATCAGCATTCAGTCTACCCTGTAAGGTGGTTGTACTGGTGTTACAACAAAAAACAGCTAGTCAACCCTAAAAGGTTATAGCATTGCTTCCATGAAAAAACCATCCAGTCCAACATGTCCAATGGTAGCGCTGGTACAGCAAAAAAAGCTCCCAATAAGCACTGTAAGGTGATTGGCATTAGGAAAGGCATCCAGCTGTAGAAACCAAGCCAAAACCAACACACTTCTCAATATATATCTTAACTAATTACCAACATGAGTGCTAATTATATGCAAATTAGTACGCCCATTTTAGAATATTACTAAGAGTGAATGGATATATATATACCCATCAAATTCTTTGTTATTGATTGGATGATATATACACCTTCTGATGAGATTCCAATTAGATCTGAAAATCGATTAAAGGTGTTTTGTATCTTGACAAAAAAGCACCCAGTCCACGCTGTAAAGTGGTCGTGTAGGAGACATGGTGAAAAGGCTCCCAATTCACACTGTAAATGTAGTTGGTGTTAGGAAGGGCATCCTGCCATAGAAAACCTGCCAGATACAGTCCTATACGAGTGAGACATGGTCACTCGATCAATCTTGCCGCAAGTGGGACAATTCCCGTCTAACCCATGCTAGCATGGAAGATAGACGTTAAACAATGATGATGAGGGAAATTCATATTTTATGGCATGTTTACATACCTACATATTAGTTACGTGTATATTTTTATACACGTTAGTGCAATCTTAGTTACACACTCTGTATTTATACAGATATAACTTTAATATACATATATATTTATATATTCTTATTTTCGCCCTTTTCCAGTTGGTGTTTCTTGAAGTCAACCGATATGTGGAGTTCCATAACCAAGCTGGTACTTACTACTGTACACGTGTTCCAAAATTTGGGTTTGATATGTCTTACCATGCCTCTCTCTGTGATTTATTTATCGTTGGTGCAAGGTTAGTATGCTGCTGAACAATTTTCTAATTGTTTAGCATTTAGGAAAGTTTTCTATCATCAGTCATCTGAGAGATAACTAGTATTAGTAATTTATTGTAAGTGAAAGTTCAGAGGATTCTTCAGTTGTATTAAAGACATGACAACCTCTCTAGTGTTGATGATCTACACAATAAATGCACCCAGTATACACTGTAAAGTGGTTAATCATAAGAAAGGCATCTAGCCATAGAAAACCTGCAAAACAAAGGATTGGAAGATCTCTTCAGCTGTGTCAAAGATTTGACAAGCTCCCTAGTGCTGGTGCCTTGATAAAATAAACTTGGTAGAATGCAGGATCATGTCAGATGCAGGCCCCCAGCCTGTCTGAGTACTTGGTTGAGTGCAGGAATGTAAGTAATGAGATACAGGCCTGTGGCCCATCTGTGAGGCCAATAGCTCTGATTGGGTGCTGGCTCTAGTTATTGTTTATATGCTTCAGCATGTACCCATGGGAGGTCGGGTACCCTGTATTACTGCGTGACGCCAGAAGTCACGGTCGTGTGTCATTGACTTTGAGAGGTGTAGTTGGGTAAGGTCGGCTTTTATCACCTCATCCCAAGTCATCTTGGGTCTCCCCACTCCGCGGTTTCCATCAACTTCTAGTGCTCTGCACCTTTTTATGCAGCTGTCATCCTTCATACGCATCACATGTCCATACCAGCGTAACTGCCTCTCCTGCACGCAGCATTTGATTCCTCTTATGCTCAGTCTCTCTCTCAATTCATTTATGCTTTGTCGTTCACGTATATTACTGTTACACATCCATCGGAGCATGCAGGCTTCGTTTCTCTCTAATCTACGTAAGTCTTCCACCTTCAGCGCCCAGGTCTCACTACCATGCAACATCGCTGTTCGGATACACGCATCATACAGTCTGCCTTTCATTCTGAGGGAGAAGCCTTTTGCAGCTAGCAGTGGTAGTAGTTCCCTAAACTTCTTCCATCCCGTTCTTACCCTAGTTATTGTACTTTCTGAGCACCCACCTCCGTTGCTAATTCGGTCACCTAGGTAGCAGAAGCTGTCTACTGTTTCTACAGGGCCCTCCCAGAGATTGGTGGTACTTGTTTCCTGTGGCTGTTTGCTTGCTGTTTCGGCACAGCTGCTGCATGTGAATCCTACATTCTTAATTAAGCTTCCTGAGATCCCGCTACATCTCTTGTGTACCCATTGTTTGCATTTGGGGCAAAGAATGGAGTTCCTACCTACACCTTTCCTACATACTGAGCAAGGCCATTTCCCTGAGGGGATCTGGGTTCTGTTTTCTCGTCTACTTATAAGGACCTTAGTCTTTGTCATGTTGACTTTGAGGCCCTTTCTCTCTAGTCCCTGAAATGGAGAAAATATTTAGGATGTTTTAATATTTTGATATTTAAAATGTTTTAAGTGTGTTATAGAGTATAGTTTTTGTTTCACAAATCCACTACATAATGACATTAGAAGGGGGAGGAAGAGGCAGAACGAGAAAAAGAAGGGATAGAGAGAGTGAGAAAAATAAGATTGAAACTGAAATGTATACATTATATGTGTATATAACATACATTTTGTATGTATATCACTAATTAGTAAAACTGCAGTGTATATATCACTAGCAGTGGTACCTGGCGTTGCACGGGATAAGGTATTTTGGAACGCGGCCCGCCAATAGACCTAATCGTGGAAAAACTGCATGCCTGGACAATATGTAAAGAAAATAACCGAATACTCTGATAGTTGGATAACCTTTAAGATTTTCCTCGATGAAGAAGGAAAAATGGAGGTTTTCACCTAATGCGGGCCCTAGGGGATCAAGAAAATGAATTTTTTTTATAATAATAATAATAATGAAATTATTGTGTAAAGTGCTCAGGTGCACTACAACTCGTCAATATAGTACATAGAATAATACACAAATGCCAGGGAAGTACATGTTTGTATGTGTTAGCTGTAGTGTTGGCGGATCTCGGGAAGCATGGAGGCCTTAAAGGATGCAGTGTCTCGACAACTAACAACTGATGCAGGTAGTTTGTTCCATGCTTCAGCAACTCTGAGCGTGAAAAAATGTTTCCGAAAGTCATGGGAACTGTGCTGTTTTCTTACTTTGTGGGCATGTCCACGTGTGTTAGACACATGGAAATCGAAAAGGCACTCAGGGTTGTTGTTGGCAACATGGTTAACAATTTTGTGGGTGTTTACCAAGTCAGTTGCCAGGCGTCGGAGCTTCAATGAATCCATGCCCAGGGAAGCAAGGCGCTCAGAGTATGGTAGATGCCTGATGGAGGGTATTCGCTTGGTTGCACGTCTCTGAACAGTTTCCAGGCGGTCAATGTCCTGAGCAAGATAGGGGTTCCAGACTGGTGATGCAAATTCTAAGTGTGGTCGCACCATAGCCGTATACAGCCTTAAATAGATATCTGGAGAGCGGCTGACAAAGGTCTTGCTGAGTGATGCTAAGACACCCTCGGCCTTCTTGACAATTTTAGAGACGTGCCTCGTCCAACGCAAATCGCTGCTGACCGTAATATCCAGGTCACGTTCACAGGAAGACTTCTTGATATTAGTGCTGTGGAGGGAGTATGTGGACGCTGGGTTTTTACTCCCAAAATGCATGGTGGTGCACTTGTCCACAGCTAGCTTGAGTTGCCAGTTTGAGATCCACTGTTGCATTGTGTCCAGGTCAGACTGCAAGCAAGATCTATAGTGTTCAGGATCTGTCCTTTTTATCTCAAGGTACAGCTTGATGTCGTCTGCGTACTTTAGTACTGTGGCATTCCTTAAGTTGGCATCTATGTCATTAATATATGCCACAAACAAAAGGGGGCCAAGAACAGATCCCTGAGGTACACCAGATGACATCTCATATGGTGAGGAATGCTGTCCCAGAACCGTGACTACCTCTCCTCGACTGAGAATGAAGGACTTCAACCAGTTAAAAAGATCATCCTTCACACCCATTGCAGAGAGTTTTGCCATAAGCCTTTTGTGTGGCACAGAATTGAAGGCCTTCGCAAAGTCAAGGTAAACAACATCCACCCATGAGCCGCCATCAGTGATCCGGGTGATGTCCTCAAGAAACTCTATAAGTTGATCACAGCAGCTGGAGTTGGGGATAAATCCAAATTGCGAGGGCCGGATAAGACTGTGAGAGCTCCAGAAGTTCCAAAGTGTTTGTGTGCATAATATGCCTTGAAATTTCGGGAAAATCGGCTAGACGTAACACCTCCAAAAAGACCTAAGAAGCTGAAAAAATGAAGTTTTTCACCTAATGTGGGCCCTAGGCCATAAGAAAGTTGGATTTTCTTTGCTTACGGTATGAAGAAGAGACTGACAAATACATAGTTACAATTTCAAGGAAATCGGTCTGATGTAACGCCTCAAAAAACCCCTAAAAATGTTTAAAAACGCAGTTTTTCACCTAATGCGGGACCTGGGAGATAACACTCCCTGGAAACATAAGTAATACACATGTAAAGTTTGAAAAAAATCGGTTGGGTACTTCTCGAGTTTTAGGGATTCAAACTCACAGAGACACACACACATCCTCAGGGAAGTGACGTAATGCAGACATACAGACAGATTTTATAAGGGCGCGACGTTATAAGTATGTCTCTATCTAAAAAGAGAAAGACTAAGAATTATAGAGCGAGATCGCCTAATGCATTAGGCGATCTCGCTCTATAATTCTTAGTCTAGGGCATTGAAAATTTGAAATTTTTTTTGTTCAGAACACTCCCTGAAACATAAGTATTACATGTGTAAAGTTTGAAAAGAGTCGGTTGGGTGCTTCTCTAGTTTTAGGGATTCAAACTCACACACACACACAGACAGACATCCTCGGTTTTATATATAGAGATATTGTAAGACTGTGGGGTTTGATTTCTCTACTATTTCTAACAGTTGCACTGAGGCCCCATCCATCATGCTTAGACTACCATACTACACCCTCATAAGATAAATCATTGTATTTTAGAATGCAAAGTGTTGTCCTTGTTTAGGCCAATAACATGATATAAGTGGAGCAGTAGATTGATAGATTATACCTAATCATTCACTTGACTAACTACTTGATATGTGTTTAGTTGATCAGGGTTGACTTGGGGATAAACAACACTTGCAATGTCCTGTGATTTTTTCCTTAGATATTCTAGCCACATGTCCATAGTACTGGAGATGTGATCTCTCAATGTGAAGAAACAGTGGCTTGCCAAGGTCGTATTTGTCTTTCTTCTTTTCAGGGTTAATAAAATTAAGTATTAGTGAAATACTAGGGTCAATATGATCGACTTTCCATACCCACTCAATTGTTGACTTTGTACCAAAATTAGAAACTATTAAATTACCTAAATGAATTAAAAAAATTATTTCTCTCTTTTCCAGTTCCCAGATATATCGATTAAATCTTGAATTGGGCAGATTTATGTTACCATTTCAAACAAATTCAGTGTAAGTTTAAAATACATTTTTTTTAAATTTAATTTTCTTTATCAAGTATTTTGTATGTAGATGCAGCATGTGGCTTAGTGGTTATGGCATTCTACTTGTGATTTTAAAGTTGAGAGTTCAATTCCCAGACTGGGCAGCATGTTCTGTCCTTCAGCAAGACACTTTATTTCACATTGCTCCAATCCACCCAGCTGGCAAAAATGAACTGTACCTGTAATTCAAGGGTCTGGCTATGTCACATATTGTGTCTTGCTAAATCTCCTTGAGAACTACATTAAGGTTGCATAAGTCTGTGGAATGATCATCCACTTACACGTTAATTTCATGAGCAGTCAGTTCTGTTGATTGAATCAACTAAGGTATTTGTTGGAAATAATGGCTGTCCAAGAGCAACAACAGATGCAGAAAACTGCTTATCTGAGCCATGCTTGCCCTCACATCTTGAAAGATGTTAACTTTATTTTTTATCCTATTCAAATGTAGATTTATCTCTCATCAGTTTAACCTTTTTGTGACCATATTTTTAATAAAAATACAGGACTTGTGTTTTTCTTTCATTTTCAAAAGATTTGGAAGAGGTTTAGCAAAATATCTTAATTCTCAATTATTAAGCTGTTTTTCAAATGTAACTTAAAAGGTTTTTCCATAAAATTATAATAGAAAGTTTTAATTTAAATATGAACATCTTATAAGTGACAGATTTGTATTGTGGAAACAGGCCTGGTTTCAGATGGCTTCATATAGAAAAGGTTAATGCTTTAAAAACAGAGCTGGTCTCTAAATTTCCTTCAGAGCTCAGAAGATATTAACTTTATATATATATATATATATATATATATATATATATATATATATACAATATAGCTTCTACCTTAGTGTGGCAATTTAATTATATGTATCTATATAAAAACAATTTTTTCCCCACAGAGCATCACATTGCTGTGATATCAACACATACCATGAACTCTTCACTTGTGGAACAAGAGATGTAAGCTTCTTCAGTTTTTCTTTTGTATTTATTTAATTAGCTAGTTAATCGGTTCAGGCAATAACGAGAAGGATGCAGTCAGTCATGTATGATCAGTTCAATCATTGTTTTTACATTCACTCTTTCATACTGACATGGGTTGGACGGAATGGTTTGAGACAATGTTTTACAACCAGATGCCCTTTTAGTTGCATCTTATGACATGCAGGCATACAGTGTACCTATTCTAAAAAGTGGAATACTGCGCATCATCATATTACTGTTTAACGGCCATTTCTCCTCACCAGCATGGGTTGGATGAGTTGTCCTGTTGTGAGACAAGCCAGATCAGCTGACCATGTCTTGCTCATACAGAACTGTTTCTGGCTTAGTTTCTATGGCTGGATGCCCTTCCTAACACTAACCACATTTATAATGTTGACTGGGTGCTTTTTGTCGTATATGCTGTTAAATTTTTAAAACCTGTTCAAATCAATGATGGTCAACTGGTAGAGTCATTAGAACATCAGATAGGATAACTTGTAGTATTTGTTCAGGATTGACAGAATTGTTAGTGTTAGAGATGCTTTGTAGTATCTGTTCCAGTTCTTTATCTTCTGAATTCAAATCCCAACCAATGCTTTCATTAATAAACATATCAAAGAATGTTGATGGTTTTTAGAATAGGTACACCATATCCTTATGCCTTGTAAGAGGTGACCTGCATTAGGAAGGGCATCTGGCTGTAAAACAATGCCTCAAACCATCCCGTCCAGACACATGCCAGCATAAAAAATGATGATGATGATAAAAAAATGGTGGTGATGGTAGTGGTGTTGCTGCTGCAGACAGTGATAACAGAGGTAGAGACTCTTTACCATTAGCTATGATATATAGAATACTGT
This sequence comes from Eledone cirrhosa, assembly GCA_964016885.1. Taxonomy (NCBI): domain Eukaryota; kingdom Metazoa; phylum Mollusca; class Cephalopoda; order Octopoda; family Eledonidae; genus Eledone; species Eledone cirrhosa. The sequence continues at coordinate 302,413,454 of OZ024741.1, forward strand.
GTCTGGTTCAGGGAATTCTTTTGTCATCATCATCATCAGAGGATATACACAGACTGGAGAGGAACGAAGCTTGCATGCTCCGCTGGATGTGTAATAGTAATATACGTGAACGGCAAAGCATAAATGAACTAAGGGAGAAATTCGGAATAAGAGGAATCAGATGTTGTTTACTCGAGAGAAGACGACGTTGGTATGGTCACGTGATGCGCATGAAAGACGATAGCTGTATAACAAAGTGCAGGGCAATAAAAATAGACGGTAGCCACGGAGTAGGCAGAGCCAGAAAAACCTGGGACGACTTGATAAATTCCGACCTCACACACTTACACCACTCCAAGACAATGTCACTGGACCGAGATCTTTGGCGCTACACAGTAATACAGAAGACCCGCCTTGCCTAAGTACAAAGCGAAACCTACAGTCAGTAGGCACCTCTAACAAAAATACACCCCCGCCCCACCACCACCACCCCATCCACACCACCCCTTCCAATGTAATGTTATGTTGGTACCACAACATCCAGTCCGAAATAAATGAGGTTGTGTAGGTGTCACGAAAAAAAAAAATACAGTCCACGCTGTAATGTGGCCGTGTAGGTAACACGGTAAAATCCTCCCAGTCCACACTGTAAACATGGTTGGTGTTAGGAAGGGCATCCAGCCATAGAAAACCCGCCAGACAGTCCTATATGAGCAAGACAACCAATCTTGCCTCAAGTGGGAAAACTCCCGTCCAAACCCATGCAAGCGTGGAAGATGGACGTTAAACGATGACGATGATGATGATGATGATGATTCTTTGATATCTTAGTTGTATCTTCTCTTCTCCTTATTACAGATTTGAAATATAGCAGCTGGAGATTGTCAAAGGCAATTAATTCAAAACATTATATTATTGCCTTTAGACAGAACACAATAAGCTGGTTATTTACCCAGTTTTATTAACTATTATCTATAGTGACCAACTGTTATTACAGTTATCTTCTGCGTTAGGGGCTCTCACATTTTAAATTAATGGTAAGAAAAGAAGGCGGGGATGATATGAAATTTTACTCCATTATTCTTTTATTTCAGGGAACTGTTGAGTGTTGGGATCCACGTTCCAAAAACCGGGTTGGATTGCTAAGCCCTAACTTTAAGGAACACATAAAGTAAGTAGATTTCTTATGATCCTCATTTTTTTTTTTGTTTTTAGAAATTTTTCAGAAAACATTGCAGACTTATGATCAAAAGCATTGCAGTTATAACCATACTGATGTCCTCCCCTTTCTAGACAGTAGGTTGTAATTTGAGGGAGGTTTGAGTGCTGAAGCTGGCATATTATTACACCAGCATAGAGTTACGGCCCTTTACGGTCTGAGTTCAAATCCTGCCTGGGTTAACTTTGCCTTTCATCCTTACGGGGTCAAAAATAAAGTACCAGTAATGTACTGAGATAATTGCTGGCCTTGTGCCAAAAGTAGAAACAATTATTACACCAGCTCCAATAATACTTGCATTTAATTCAGTCTCCTGCTTTCTATCACTTGTGAAAATAGCCCCCGAGATCTTGAACTTCTTCACTTAGATGCAGACTGCACTGAAGGCTTATTTACGTATTTTAGACTGACTGAAAAAAAAAGAATTTCTAAGTTCAGAAGTTATCATAATCACCATCAACTTATAATAAATTTGTTTTTTACAATCTGGTCTACAATACAGTGAGTTGTTAAAACATTGTACAGAAAATAATGGTAACAACAGTTTATCACTTTAGATGATAGTTGAGAAAATTGGGTAAATTACTCTTAACCCTTTAGCATTTACATTACTCTATATAAACTATTGTATTTTTGCAAGAAAGGCTCAATACCTTAACATCAGTATGAGTGGCTTGTTACGGCTAGTTTGAACTGAAAGAGGTGAAAGAATTCTGGCCGGATACAGCCGGTTTAAATGCTAAAGGGTTAAAGATGGAAAAAAGTGAATGATATTTGAGAACTTAATACAGTTATTTGTATTTTAAGTAATTAATGAAGATTTTGGAGTGTACCTACTAGAATTATAATTTTATTAAAATGATATTTGTAATATAACAAAATGTTCTTATATAGAATAATTTAGGAATGTATTAATTTAAGTTGGAACCCTTTAAAATGTGTAGGTTTGTTTGGCAGAAACGAAGCAATTTGGGGCTCGTTAGTATCAAAACGGTTAAAAGATGAAAAAAATCCATTTGTTAACAATTTTTCAGTGTTGATGGTAAACCTAATGTAACAGCTCTGAAATACCAAGATGCTCTGAAATTTGGCATTGGAACTAGTTCTGGTCATGTAAGTTTTTTATTATATGTCTCTGTTGTTTATCCCCCCATTCTCACTTCATGCTATTTTGCCAGATATATGTGATTGCTGTTATCACAAACAGGATATCAGTTTAACTTTCCTGCATGAGGTTTCCTTTTGTTTTTATTCCCTCATCTGTATTCATATATCTGTTTGAACTTTGTCTCATATCTTAGCCAATCCTTGGTTAAACAGTGATAAGTTGAATTATATATATATGTATTATATTACATTATTTAAGGGCGGTAGATTGGTAGAGGGTCGGACGCGATGCTTTGACGCATAGAGTTACGGCCCTTGCCATTCTGAGTTCAAATCCCGCCGAGGTTAACTTTGCCTTTCATCCTTATGGGGTCGATAAAATAAAGTACCAGTAATGTACTGGGTAATTGCTGGCCTTGTGCCAAAATTAGAAACAATTATTTATGTTCATACACAGAACAAAAGTGCTACCTAAGGTTTCAAGGCCCGATATTGACCATATCTCCAGAATGTAAGAGGGATCAAAATTGTGACCTAAACTTGAGTGCTTATACGAGTTTATAATTGAGTGTATATGTGTATATATGTGTCTGTGTGTATATATATATATATATATATAGTAACAGTCAATCAACAAGATCCCAAATCTCATTCACTTAATGAGTAGGGTGGAATTTGTCAAATCTGATTGAGGAAATTGTTTCCATTGGTCTTTTGAATTGCTAATACTATCTACCAGTCATCCAGGCAGAAGGAGCAACATGAAATAAAATGTCTTGCTCAATGACATAAGCATTGCTCGGTTCGGGAATTGAACTCACCGCCTCATGATTGCAAATCCAATTCTCTAACCATTCAGCCATGCGCCTTCACAATATATATATATATACACACACACACATGCACATACACATGAAAGACATCTCGTCATAACCCAAGCACATGTAAACAATGAATATGTATGAATGTGTAACTGTGATTGCAAATATGTTGTCTCTTTTGCAATGTTCCCTCACTGTTAAGATTTCTTTTGTTTTTTAACTTGATAAATTTGGTAGTCTCCTTTCAACTACAATTTAATGGCTACTCATAACTCTGATTATTTCAGGTGCTCTTATATGATCTTCGCTCAAACAAGCCACTCTTAGTCAAAGACCACCATTATGGCCTCCCCATTAAATCAATATACTTCCATAACCAAGAAGATCTGGTACTTTCAATGGATGCCAAAAGCCTTCGCTTCTGGAATCAGCATTCAGTAAGTTTCACAGTTTCCTTGGTTTGAAATATCTACAGGTACGCATCATTTGTTAATATCAACTACTGCCTTACACCCAGTCTTCACAGTAAGGCAGTAGTGCTGGTGCCATTATAAAAAGCACCCAGTCCATGCTGTAAGGTGATAGTCCTGGTGCCACAATAAAAAGCATCCTGTCCGCCCTGTAAAGTGGTAGTGCTCATGCCATGATAAAAAGCACTCCATCCACCCTGTAAAGTGATAGTGCCAGAGTCATGATAAAATGTTCCCAGTATTTGCTGTAAAGTGTTTGACATTAGGAAGGGTATATAGTTATAGAAACCAAGTCCAAAACTGGGCATACAATGAAGATGTAGTTACCTGACCTGTCTAACCTCACTAAAGGACAATCTGTTTAACCCATGCAAGCATGGAAAATATATGTTAGACAGTGATGATGATAATTAGTGGGAATGTGTCTAATTTTCAATATGGTGCTTCTATGTATCCATTTTTCAATATAATGGGAATATGTCTAATTTTCAATATAACTAGCTGACCACAAGGAAAATCCATGGTTTAATTAGAAACAACAACCAAGCATAGGTAGAGCTTCAATTCCTTCCATGGTGGCTTGTAGGCCACTGTGAGATTTGGACTCATAGTTATAAGGAGCTGGAACAAATACAGCAAAGTATCCCATCTGGTACTCTAACTATTCTGCCAGTCCACCACCCTTAACTGTTACTATATTTATCAACTGCGGAAGGATGAAAGGCAAAGTTGACCTCAATGGGATTTAAACCTAGAACACATAAAACCAGAATAACACTTGTAAGATATTTTGTCCAACATTCTAATATTTGGGCTGACCTTGCCCAATTGCACCTCTCAAAGGCGATGACACAGGATCGAGATCTCTGGCAATATGCAGTAATACAGAAGACTCGACTTCCCACAGGCACAAGGTGAAGCATATATACAGTATGCCTCAACCCACCCTCCCATACACCCCCATGAGAAAACCAGCCAGAAGCTGTCCTATATGAGCGAAACACGGTCGCCCGACCCAACTTGCCTCTAATGGGGCAAACCCACCTAACCCATGTTAGCGTGGAAGATGGACGTTAAACGATGATGATGATAATTCTAATATTTCTGTCAATTTACTGTTTTATATATTTTTAGTTTTAATATATTAAAATGTAGATCTGTAAGTTCTGCTTTCCACTTTAACAAACACTACACACTTGAAATTTGAATTAAGATCAGATAAGGTAAAAATAAAAAATAGATATGTTTTTGCCTATTTTTCATTTTATTTCAAATCTACACCATCTTCAATTTTTAGAAAATAGATATTCATGACATTACAGGGTTTATATAAACACTACATATTCTTTATTTCAGTTTGTAGTGATTACTTCCATGTAATTATTGGACGTGTGTCAATATTAGAAATAATTAATTAGTGATATACATAAAAAAAGTGAAAAACAAAAACCAACACGATTCCAATCCCAAGTGAAATATTGGGGTCAATGTAATCAACTTTCCTTTCCCCCTAAATTACTGGCCTTCTGTCAATGTTAGAAATAATTGATTACAGAGAAAAATATTTTTTTAAATATATCCATTATATCATGCATTGTTTATTTCATTCTCCATGTTTTTTCTCCTCTTGTTCCCAGGGTAAAGCATATACTGCTATTGAACCAGGTGTACCCCTAACAGATTTAGCTGTCTACCCTAACTCAGGCATGGTGTTCCTAACTAATGAAGCACCTAAAGTCCTCGTCTATTTTCTACCAGTAAGCAAAGATTTTTTTTATTTATTGAATATTGTTTATTTATCTTCACATGTTTCTATATTCTAAACATTAGAAATAGAACAATCAAGATAGCAACATATTGAAAAGAAATTAATACTAATCGTTTAAATTATGTTAACTTTTTACTGTTGTGTATGTATTGTCTTTTTTTATTTTTCCTTGTCCTAATATTTTGGGACTTAAAAAAACCATTCTTCAGAGTTTGGATAACTCTAAGAGCAAAATGTTCCAGTCTTATCGGTTTGAAAATTGTGTGTGTATCTATATCACTTTCATCATCATCATTTTTACGTTGAATCTTCTATCCATAACCCTTTCAATATCAAGCTGCCTGAAACTGTATCTGGTCCTACATTAAAAAACTGTTTGTTTTAAAATGTCTGTATTTATCTACAAATCTCCTATCAAATTTTAAGTAAGAACACCATATTCCAAACACCAGATGAGAAAGTTAGTTATATTACTAAATCCCTAAGAATTCTTGAAAATAATTTGAAAACCAGAGACAGTGTCTTTTTCATTGGAAATATGGTAATGAAAGTGTTAAGTCTGCCCAAATCTTTCTTATGTATTTCTTAAACATTGTTTATCTGTTGAATATATAGGGCTTTTTGTGGTTTCTTTTTAGTCTCTTGGGACTGCTCCAAAATGGTGCTCATTCCTTGATAGTTTGACTGAAGAACTTGAGGAAAGCAAAATAGAAACAGGTAATTTTATTTTAAATTTTATGGTTGGGATGATGATTGTTGTATGAAGAAGTGCCAAGAAATCCCAGTAGAAGACAGCTGCATTAGAGGAAGACCAAGGAATGTGGGTAGAAGATGACAAAGAAATGCAACTAATGGAGAGACTAATTGATGTTTTGTAACCTTTATTAATATACTAATATATAATAAAATGCACTCGATAGAGCGCTGCAATCATCTGTAAGTGAGTTGCCGGATGCCAGTCTGTCTAAGAACTCGGTAGAGTACAGGAACACATCTAAGCAAGATGTAGACATCCAGCCCAGCCATGGAGTCAATATCTCTACTTGAGTACCAACACATTTAGCTTCTTTTAACCCTTTCATGATCTTATTCCTTATGAAATACACTCTATTTTAATTAATTAAGAATTTAATGGGATTTACTAAAATTATTATTTGTTTCATTATTACACTGGCATTTATATCATAACTTAAAGGGTTTTTATATAAAATTATCTTCGAAGATTTTAGTTTAACCCTTTAGCATTTACATTACTCTATATTTACTATTGTATTTTCATGGTAAAGGCTTTACCTCACATAATTATCTTGCATAATATCGAATCTATGAGATTTTGATAATATTTATTTTGAGAACAATACCTTAATATCAGTATGAGTGGCTGGTTTGAAGAGAAAGAGATGAGAGAATTCTGGCCGGATACGGCCAGTTTAAATGGTTAAATAGGAATCCTTTTAATGTGATTTACTAAAATAACTTTGCCTTTCATCCTTACAAGGTCGATAAAATAAAGTACCAGTAATGCACTGGGATAATTGCTGGCCTTGTGCCTAAAGTAGAAACAATTATTACACTGGCATTTGTATCATAACTTAAAGAGATTTTATATAAAATTATCTTGGAAATTTTAGTTTAAATAGGAATCTTGTAACCTTTTTGGTACTTTATATAAAATGGCAGGTTCTGTCTATGATTTTTAAAACATTTTCAAAATAATCAAGAATTTGGATGGATTAAACTGGTGTTATAACTTCCATTATAAAGTTATGATGGAAGATTTTTAAAAATTGGTTATACCTGTACCACGATGAAAAGTACCCAGTCCACCTTGTAAGGTGGTTGTGGTGGTGCCATAAAAAAAGCTCCCAGTGCACACTGTATTGTGGTTGGCATTAGGAAGGGCATCTAGCTGTAGAAAACCAAGCAAAAAAAAAAACAGCTCATATGAGCAAGATATGGTCACCCACTCTGTCTAGTCTCTTAACATGACAGCCTGTCTTACCTACACAAATATAAAAAATTGATGTCAAATGGTAAAGATGATGATGAAGATAAACTTTGTATCAGAACCTAGGGTGGTTTCATGTATTTTGGTATCAAAAGGTTTAAAATGTATACTTTTGTTTTGTAGAACCAGGGAAGGTTTTAGGTGGGTTTGTATCAAAAAGGTTGCTATACCAGTTTAAAATTTAATGATGGTCTAATCACTCATGTATAACAAATATTTCAGTATATGATGACTACAAATTTGTCACACGAAATGAACTGGAAGAAATTGGTTTGTCTCATTTGATTGGCTCGAAAATGTTACGTGCCTATATGCATGGTTACTTTATGGACACCCGTCTCTATCATAAGGTATGGTGGAATTAATTCTATTTTTTCTTTTCTTTTCTTTTCTTTTCTTTTCTTTTCTTTTCTTTTCTTTTCTTTTCTTTTCTTTTCTTTTCTTTTGTCCATGAAAATGGAGAAATATATATATATATTTCTTTATCTTTTTTCTGCTCATTATATATATTTTACTGTACTTCTCAGCATCAAAGATGCTAATTTTTTTCCTAAAATAAGTCTAAAAAATTTACCATGCATCCTGGAAGCCAATGGTTGCATTTCTCATAGGCATATCCTAATCCCAGAGGAAAATTATTTCTGCTAGACAGTAATCTGAACTGTATATGACCTCTCAATGAAGTGTATAAATTATACTTAGTCAAAGTAATAAATAAACAAAATATCATAAAAAAACTAGGTAACAAGACCCAAAGTGCCAGGACCTTATTTTTATATTTATTGTTTTTCAAATTTTTGGTTGTCAAAATTGGGATGCGTCCTCAAGGGTGAAGCATCTTTGACGACAAGATATATGGTAGTTAACAACTAAGATTTCGCTATTAAGTGATGTAGCAAAACCCTATATTGGTTTAGGTAATATAATTTCCTCTGGATATTTGTTGATGTTATTCACTGTCCCATTTCACTTCATTGTTTATGCCTCTTTTCAAAATCAAATATATAGCTGCCACACTGAAAAAATGGATTTATCATCATCATCATCATCATCATCACACATCTATTTTTCTATGCTAACATTCTGTCTATCATCAAGTGTTGATCAAGTAATTCCAGATTTGTCAGATTGTATTACTTGCATTTGAGCAGTGAGACAATGATGAATTCCATAGTGTGGAAGATGGACGTTAAACGATGATGATGATGATGATATAAACTTCTAAAAATTAACAAAGAGAGGACAAAACAACGAACAGAATCAAAGCAAAATGAAAAACAAATTTTGGGGGGAAACCTTAAAAAATTATTTAAAAAAAACAACGAAGGACATAGAACTCCAGGGTCATTGTCCGTTGAGATGTCTAAAGACTGCAAGGGTTGGCGCTATGCAATGCTGAAGAAGACCTAACCTGCAGCATACAATGTGACCTGACGTACCCTCCCCCTTTCCACTAGTACTGTGGCTCTGTGAAACGGAGCCATAGTTATTCTCAACTTCACTACTTCAACCCCCCCCCCCCCTCCCACATGCACACATATACATTCCTGGGAGGACCCTCAGTTGTGTCAAAGGCATGACAACCTCTCCTGAGCACTCGATGGAATGTGAGACCATACTAAAGCGAGACACAGGTCCCTGGTCTGCCTGAGAGATCAGTGGCTCCGTTTCAGTACTGACTTAGTCTACATGGGCCTGTCCAACCCTTGCTAGCAGGGAAAGCAGACATTAAAACAACGATGGATCATGTGATTAAAAAGCCAACATCTTAGTGTAGTAACATGACAGATATGAAATACATTGTGTGTATGTTTGAGCATCATCATCATCATCATCATCAATGTTTAACGTCCGTGTTCCACGCTTGCATGGGTTTGGACGGGAGTTTTCCCACTTGAGGCAAGAGTGGTTGTCTTGCTCGCATAGGACAGTCTGGCGGGTTTTCTACAGCTGGATGCCCTTCCTAACACCAACCACATTTACAGTGTGGGGCTGGGAGGTTTTTACCGTGTTGCCTACACGGCCACATTACAGCGTGGACTGTGTGTTTTTTTTGTCGTGACACCTACACGATCTCATGTAAATGTTAAACAGTTACAGACGGTAATATATATATATATATATACAAATACACATGGTTGATGACTTATGGAAGAATAGGGTGTGTTGAGGGTTTGTTTTTATAATTTCTTCATAATATTATTTATTTTATTTTATTTTCAAGGCCAAGGCAATTAATGAACCATTTGCTTATGATAAATACAAGAAAGAAAAAATTCGAGAAACTATTGAGAAAAGCCGAACCACTCATGTCAAGCTTCAGGTTTGTATTTATATAATTTGATGGATAAATAATTATAATAATGAGAATTATTGAGTACAGTGCTCAGGTGCACCACAACTCATCAAAGGTGCATGTATAGTGCATAGAATAATGTACAAAAGTCAGGAAAGTGAACAGTGTATGAGTCATGATATACACACAGACACTATTTACCATATTCTTTTCATTTCATATGTTGAAACACATGTAAGACTAATTAAAATGTCTTAAATTCCTGTATTTATTTTATGTGTATTTGTGTGAGAGAGTGAGTTTGAGTACACACTAGATATAAATGTGCGTGTCAGTTTATTATAACATAATTTTTTTCCAATTTGGTTTCTAATTTCTAATATTGTCACTACAGAAACTACCACCTATCAACAAAGAACTGGCTCAGAAGCTGATGGAAGATATGACTGAAGAAGAAAAAGAAAGTGCTGATGCCAAGGTCAGTAACTAACAGGATACACACCTGTTCATCATCATCACCATTGTTTTTACGTCCGTTCTTACATGCTTGCATGGGTTGGACAGGTCCTTCTCAGCATGGCATCTCTCCACTAGCCGCATTTCTTTGTCCTCAGCGATTTGAGGTCAGCTCTCACCACCTCTGCCCAGGTCTTTCTTGGTTTACCTCTAGTATGGCTTCCTTCCACTGGCATTTCCTGGTACTTCTTACCCATTGATCATCATCCATGAGCATCAAGTGTCCATACCAACGCAGTCTTCTCTCTTATATACCACTTCAGATTCTTCTTAAACCCAGCTTCCCTCTCAGTTCATTCAAGCTCTATTTTTTCTCTCACATTTACATTGCACATCCAACGGGGCATGGCTGCTTCATTTCTCTCCTGTTTACACGTCTTCTGCAGTTACTACCATACACCATCACACATCGCACACAGGCATCATACAGTCGTACTTTCGCACGTAGCAAGAAACCTTTTGTTGTCAACAGTGGGAGAAGCTTTCTAAACTTCTTCCATCCTATCCTTATTCTAACTATTATGCTCTCTGTATATTCTTAACAAACACCTTTGCTCCCTTGGGCCCAGCTTTTGGTCATCTTTCTACATACACAGTTGTCTCGGCTTTGGTCATATGTGTTAAAAGTTTTATTTTAGTTTATTTTTGGAAGGGTCAGGTTTTAACTAATGGGATAATTGTAAGAAACTCTCAGGAGAGTTGGACAGCAGAAGGTCTTCAGGGAAAAAACCCTGAAGCAAGTGTTTTGGCCCTTAACTTCTTACAATCAAACACAGGGATTCTGTGATGGAAACGATTTTCTAGATGATTTACGGTGACTTTTCTTGTTCATTGAACCCTGAAAATATTTGTACTTCTGTATGTTTGTAAATCATGCAAAACCATTTTGCTGGTTTGAGAGCTGATGAGGGTGAAGAAGTGTGTGTGTAAACTTGTCTTGTACATCGCCTTTTTTATTTCCTCCTTCTAGTCATGTCTATGCGCCAACACACTTCTTGTCCTCCTCCTCTTATGATCTTTTCTATGTTTCATCTGCCTGTCACCCACCTTGTGGATTATCTCACTTTTGACCACTGGCTGCTGGAGGCATTTTTGCCTTCGCTGTCTTTGACAGCATTTAGCTGTTTTAACGGCTCTTCCAGCGCTGAGTTTTCTCATTTTTATGTGTATTCATATACACTCTCGCTTCTTCTCGATCAGAGATAGCAGTTGTTTCATTTATATATATATATTATACACATACCTTTATATATATAGCAGGTATGTATGTGTGTGGGCATGCCACCAGAGATCCCCATTTATGTTACTATATATGTATTAAAATATTATTTGTCTTATTTTACACAGAAATCTGAAAAGCTACCAAATCTCTTGAAAGACAAACGTTTTGCTGCCATGTTCCACAATAAAGACTTCCGAATCATCCGCACCAGCAAAGAGTTCCATTTGATCAGCCCCCTTATCACTAAACTTGAGAAAGATCTTGCCAAGAAACAGAAAAAGAAAGAGGTTAAAGATCAGTTTAAACCTGTTGAGGTATGCATTGATCTTCCCCCTCTCTTTCTTACTATCTATATCACTCTTAGTTTTGTCTTTACCCATCTTATATTTTCTCCTAACTCTCTCCTCTCTATCTACCCCTCTCTCACTCACTCTAATTATGTCTCTACCCATTTAACATTTTCTCATCTCTTTCTCTCCTTCACTCTACACCTTATTGCTCCTTCCTTCCATCTATCTCTTTCTCTCTAGTTCTATAACTTCTCACTCTCTCCTCTCTCACTTTAGCTACTCTTCTCCATCTATCAATTTTATTAATTCTTTCTTTACACATTTCACATTCCTTACTTTTTTTCTCTTGATCTTTCTGTACACCACTCTCTCTTTCCCTCTCTCCTTTTCTCACTGTGCACACATACATTTATCCAATTTGCTCAACTATTATCTATAGTAATGTTGTTACAGTTATTTTCTGCGTTTTGGCACTCACATTTTCGTTTCAAACACTCCCAGCACTTTAATAATTCTTAAAGTTTGTACGCATATGTTACTGTGATTATGTCCATCCTGTTGAAGTTTTCTAGTTTATTTTTTACTGCTAACCCAGGAAGAAGAATTGGAAGGTAAAGTGAGTGAAGAGGAATCTAGCAGTGATGATAGCACTAGTGAAGAGGATGAGGTAAAAGTAAAAGAACAGTTAAAGGAACAGCATAAAAAGGTCCAGAAAGAGAAGAAATTAAAACCCAAGAAAAGGGCTGCTGAGAAGAACAACAAGGAAGGTAATATGAAAAATAATTTGACCAAATTTGAAGACAAAACGCCAGCTGAGAAGTCAAAACCTAAATTTTATGAGCTCAAAGAAGGTGATGATATTTTACTAAAAGCAAAAAGGAAAAACAAGTTAGTATTCCCACTTTCTTTTTCTTTTGTTGTTATTATTTTTAAAAAATTAATTAATTTTTTTTTATAGTTGAGTGATGGAAAGTTCTTAAGAAGCGATGTTATTTTTCAACCCAATCCTTATGGGCTGTGTCCTCTGGAATTCTCACATTGCTAACTATAACCATCTCCCTCTGAAAGAATAAAATTTGTTGAAGGGAGCCTCTACACAGTCTATAGACATGCTGGAAATATATACTGTAAAGTGGTCGTGTAGGTGTCACAACATAAAGCACCCAGCCCATGCTGTAAGGTGGTCGTGTAGGTATCGTGACTAAAAGCACCTAGCCCACACTGTAAAGTGTTCGTGTAGGAGTCATGACCAAAATGCTATATTAGAATAGTAAATCAAGAGATATGTACTTTGATTCTGTCTAGCAGCAGCTGGCCACTTTTTCCATCCATAGGAGTATTTTATCCGCTATTCTAAGCTGTTGTTTATCGCAATCAACTGTTGTTACAGTTATTTTCTGTATTTGGGATTTTTCTAAATGAAGCTCAATGTGGTTTTACAATCAATAAATAGAAGGAATGTCTTCATCCAAGATATAATTAATCCATATGGAATCAGGAATTAAAACTTTGGGTAAACTAGCCAAAATTTGACTATTTTTAAGAAGTGGAAAGACACATTGGATAATGTAATCCTAGCTACACTGTTATTAAAGAAAAAAGATGAGATTTATAATTCCAAATTTAATTCCATAACTGTCTATGTACTTCAGCTTCAGCTTGTACTCATGGGAGGTCGGGTACTCTGTATTACTGCGTGATGCCAGAGATCACAGTCCTAAAGTACCAGTAACGCACTGGGATCAATTCAATCGAAATTGACTTTCACCGCCCCAAAAAAATTGTAGGCCTTGTGCCTAAATCAGAAATCATTATAATTATAATTATTATTATTTTAGGAAAAGCTTGTTTGAACGATTGGCAGAGACTGAAGATGTAGCAAAAGTGGACAGAGATACTTTGTCAGGACACATGGAATTCTCATTCACATTGAAGAAAGTAAGTCTCCTTCTGATTATGTGTTTATGCATATGTGGACATAGGGTTGTGTGGTTACTGAGTTTACTTTGCATTCTTGTGACTCTGGGTTTGATATCACTATACAGAACCTTGGAAAATGTTTTCAACCACTGCTTCAGGTCAACTTAAGAGTTGCTGTAGCGATTGGGTAGACAGACACTATCTACCAAATGGTCTAAACATGTCATTCATGAGCCAAGCTTTCTTGTACACAGTGTTACATTACTCTATATATACTATTGTATTTTTGTGGTAAAGGCTTTATCTTACATGATTATCTCACATAATATCAAATCTACGAGATTTTGATGTTATTTATTTTAAGAACAATACTTTAACATCAGTATGAATGGCCAGTTACAGCCAGTTTGAACAGAAAGAGGTGAGAGAATTCTGGCTGAATACGGCCAGTTTAAATGCTAATGGGTTAAGGATTCATGTATCTGTGTAATACTGAGCCACTTAGGCAATGATGAAAGATGGATTGTGGTTGTAAATTCAATGAGTTGGGCATGTCATACACAGTGTCACTTTGATTTTGCCTGAGGATTACATTACATGTCTGTTGAATATTTAACCACTTACACTATAATTCAATGAGTAAGTTATTCAATTGATCAGAACAACTGGAATATTCATCATTGAAACCGATGGAGATCCATTTATTTTAGATATACATTTTTAATTCACTCAGCTGGCAAAAATGAGTTGTACCTGTAATTCACAAGAGAAGCCTAGTCACACACTGTCTCCTACATTTAAACCCCTGGTCATATTTCTGTAAGTTCAAATGTTGCTACTGATATTGTATTGTGTTCCTGAGCAAGACATAGTTCTGCTTGCCTTAGTTTTCCCTCTCCCAAATCACCGGCCTTGTTCCCATGTCAGAAACAATTGTTTAATGAAATGGTTTCTGCTCATTTATTGCAGGACAAAGATGAAGAATTGGAACATCAAAAGAGAAAAGAACATCACATGGAACGGAAGAAGCTTCGTAGATCTGCTCACACCATTACTCGCAATTTCAAATCAAAACCAAAGTTCTGGATGGGGAAACGGGTTGGATAAAACAACAATAACAATAATAATAATGGTAAGGGGGTTGGTTATAAATAATAATAATAAAAAGAATTTTTATATTTAATTCCTTCTCTTGGTGTTTTTTTCTATTGCTTTGTCAGGAGAAAGTGCAGTACCCATGATTCTATTTTTTCAAGTCCTCCAGGGCTGGTGGGTTAGAGGAGGGATGGACTGTATTCTATTTTTTCAAGTCCTTCGGGGCTGGTGGGTTAGAGGAGGGATGGATTGTATCTTCAAAAAAAAAAGAGACATGGCCCAAATGATGCATTCCACAGAATGGAGTGTGTTGGCAGAATCGTTACTGCATCAGACAAAATGTCTTGTTGCATTTATTCCTATCATGATAACTTTGCCTTTTATCCTTCTGGGATCGATAAATAAAGTAGCAATCTAGGACAGCAGACTGGCAGAACCTTTAGAACCTCTGACAGGATACCTTATTTATTCTGACTTTTTGTGTTCTGAATTCAGATATTGCCATAGCTTACTTGGGTGGTAGGCCTAATCCATTACATAGTTTAACACCACCCCTGGCCTATAGGTGCCTTTAGCAGGGGTAACAGTTGCAGAGGCAGTCAGAATATTTAGCCCTATTATATAAGAAATATATTAAGCCAAAATCAGTTCTATATGAGCAAGACATGGTCACCTGACCTGGCATTGCTCACAATAGGATAACCCATGCTAGTGTGGAAAAATGGATGTTAAACGGCGATGATGATGATAATTTCTTGCTAGCAGGGAAAGCAGACATTAAATGATGATGATGATAGTTAACAAATCTTGTGAATTAATGAAGCACTGGGAGTGTTTGAAATTTGAAAATGTGAGTGTTCTAAACACATAAAATAACAAATTGGGTAAATTACCTTTAGAGATGGAAAAAAAAGTAGACAAAGGTGGCTACAATGAATCAAATCCTGTGTCTCAAATACCATGCAACTGCATTACCATTACACTAAAGGGCAACTGACACTCTTGTGCCTTTTTTGGGATGCTCTACTGTTTGTAAACCTTATGATTCTTTTTTTCATGACTTATAGTTGACAATAACTTGATCAACGTATCATTGTTGTGTAACCTCAGGTCAGCACTAATCCAGCAGTCCTATTGCACATAGGTAGTTGTTATTGTGTAGTCCTAGGTCAGTTCAAATTTAGCAGTCCTTTAGCTGACAAGTGATCAGCCAAATGACAAGACACTGTTCTTTCAGTTATACTATTCTTCCACCTAGCTGAAGAACAAACTGGATACTATGACATGCTATAGAAAAAGATAGGATGCAGTGTGACAGTCTTCATGTACTCTATCTGTTTTCCAGTTCATTTCTGTATCCCCATACATTCTGTTAGTGGCCAGAACAGAGGCAGGCAAGGTAGACTCAGTTCCAAAGAAGTCTCTATGCAGTCACTTGACCTGCATTAGTTAGCTGCTATATCATGTTCAAATCCTGGACAGAGTAATGTACTGCATAAAAGTAATGAATATAATATGACAGAAAAGAAGACCAGGTGTTCATGGTATAGCAGTTCCTGTTACTTAATTAGGGCATTAAGTGTTTGCAGTGACAGTATAGTAGCTACATTATAAAGAAATAGAAGAAATGTTCTAGGAGCTGTTATTTCTTTTGGCAATATGGAAGTACACTTGGAGGAATGTTCCTAGATATATTATGCCTGACAAAAATAAAGATAGGTGACAACTGGAACACCTTTTATCATGGATCAGTTTAATCAGAGATGATTTGGGGCTAAACTAGATGTGATTCCTGGGCTGGATTGTGTGTGGTGTTCTTAAGCAAAACACTTCATTTCATTTCATGCTGCTCCAGTATACTCAGCTGAAAATGAGAACCAGCAATAGGTGTGAGTTTAACCCTGCATTGGACTGGCATCCTGTCCAGTGGGAAGTCTTGTACTGTCAGCCACTTCACTGGCCTGACGATTCTCCTGGCTTGAGATAGACTTAGACTTAGATTATGGAAAATGTAGAATATACTTTTTTTTCTTTTTGGGGGCTTCAGCAATGCAAATAGGGTATTAAATGTTAAGAATAACAATAATGCCAGCATAAAAACAACACGAGGTATCCTGCTCCAACTTACTTTCTTTAACTCTTTAGCATTTAAATCAGCCGTATCCGGCCAGAATTCTCGCACCTATTTCTGTTCAAACCGGCCATAACCAGCTGATCATACTTACTCTAAGGTAATGTTCTCAAAATAAATAATATCAAAATATCGTAGATTCAATATTATGTGAGAAAAAGTGTTTACCGTGAAAATATAGTAAATATAGAATAATGTAAATGCTAATGGGTTAACTCTTCTTTTGATGAAGCAATTTTATCACAAAACATTAAGGAATAATTATACACCTCCAAAATAACATTCCAACAACATTGTTATTAGAACGTTGAATGTACTATTTGCATACAAAAGAACTATTTTTATAACATTGTAGTAAATGTAATGTACTGCAGGCATGCTGAATTCGTGCCTAAATTAGAAATTACTATTCTCCTTGATCTTGGAGAAAACAGCAACTATCTTCAGAATATAGATTACTTTATTGGAAGATGGAAAGAAAAAAAAAAAATTCAGCTCTACAAACTAGGTTTTGATTAAAAAAATATGTATGTCTAACTAATTTCTAAGATTGGTACAAAGCCACACATTTGGGAGGAAAGTATAATAGATTAAAGTGGCATCAGTACTTTCAGAATGATGAAAGGCAAAGTTGACCTCAGATACATGTGCATTATTCAAATGTATGCACATAGCTCATAACTCCTGATGAAGTCATAGGGCCACCATTGTAACATATGGCATATCTTCGCCATTTAAACCTGGTGGAGCCCATCCCTTTCCAGGTCTGAACACAGTCGATTTCTTCAAGAGAGCCAAATATCACAAAGAATTTTATCCAACGTTCTAACAACTCTGCCTGCTTGTATAATTTATTTATATATGCAGAAAGAACAGATTCTTTTTCATTTTTTTTTCATCATATCCAATTTAAGATGTAATTAAAAGCTTTTCTTAATTTTAGTTTAAGATTGCAATCAACCTTCATTTATCAGGAAACTGTATGTCAAGTTATCAATGCATCCAAATCTGAGGTGATAAATGTTAGCTATGGTGAAGCTGAATTTCTCAACGCATCCATCCTGTCTTGTCTGGTGCTTGGCTAATGCATAAAGGTGCTTCCTGCATATGGGAGTGCCTGGAGACCAAGCATGCAGTTCTGTTGAAGATGATGGAGTGGTTGTGCCTCATTGGTGCGCACCTGGCACTCTTCCTCCTGAGGAATTGCTTTTCCCTTCTTAAATTCTTGTTCATGCTGTGCGGAGCGCCTTGTCACCCTCTCGCAGATTGCTTCAGTGAACTCAATGCCACCATCTGATGCTGTGCGGAATTCATCTGCAATGTCAGTTTCAATAGCAACAGCTGGCAACAGGCGAAGCTCACTTTTAGGTTCGGTGTCCTCAACCTCCGATCCACATCAGATCTGGCACTGTCAGCTTACCTCTTCTCCAATCACATCCTCATCAGCGAGGTCTGCAACAAGATGGCAGAACTTTACGTAACCATGACCCAAGAACTGGAGTAGCCTCTGGCCAACTGGACCAGTGAAGGCCTCTTCATCCCCCAGTATAGAAATGTCGAACGTAATAGGGATGACATCAAGTGCAGGTCTACCTTCAGGTGGATTGTGTCTGGCTTGGACCAACACTGCCTCACCTGCTTCTGTTTTGCCTCATGTGACTTAATTTGGTGCCCTCCTCATCAACCAGTACCCTTCTTGATGATGAGTGCACACGCATCAGAGAGCCCCAACGCCTCAGCATGTGTGAGCCACATAAATGCAATTGTGGAGCTATCTTTGATGAATTCGTCCTGCACCCATTATCATGTCAAAGCGCTGACCAGTTCCCCCAACAGGCTGTTCTCAATGACATAACGAGAAGGCGCCTTGACACAATCAGTTTCCTGTCACAACTGGAGCCAGTAGGCCTCAACTGTGGTGATGGCAAGCAGCCTGACGGAATTAACCTCTTCTCTTTTGAAGGAAGTAAATCCCTCATCTGGGATGCGACATGCTGTGACATGTTTGCCACCTTCAACTCAGTCACCTGACCACAAACCCCAGTACTGTAGCTTGCAATGCAGAAGACAGGAAGACAATCAAATACTGGAGCTTGTCTGGCCGTTTCCTCTTTGCGGCAGTTGTTGTTGAGACCTCAGGCATCCTTGGACCCCGGACAGCTGACCTCCATAAAATTGAATTGATAGCAACCTGCCTGAGGAAGGAGCCCCGTGAGGTGGGATGGGGTGGCCCTAACATAGGTGTAGAGACTGTCAGGCTCTCCAATTCCCCCTTTCTTTCTTCCTTTGTCTAGTTGTCCTTGCACTTTCCCTCCTTTTCCTCTCATTACGGCCTTTATAGTCCTTTCCAATACTGATTTATTTTTGTTTAATCAATTTATATCAGCAATAAATTTGTTTTATTAAGGTTTAAAAAATGGTATACGAGATATAAGGGTGTATCATATAATTTATCCTTAACTAGAATAATTATAAATATTTCTAATATTGCTTTGTGTAGTCTTTATTATTTTACCATTTATTTATACATTTTTAGTTATAATTGTATTATCATTATTACGCGGAGTAAGTTGGTTGAATTTTTATGAGTTATCGAAAGTTCTATATAGTATTTTTTACATCGGTGTGTAGTTAAAGGACCCCTCTTTCAAAGGAGGTGGTTTTTTTTAACTGTATCCCTTGAGGGCTGAATTTGTATTTATTTACAATCGTAGCCACCAAATTTTGTTTTAAAAAAAAAACATGGCGGACAAAAAAAATTGTCCACAGGGAAGAACAGCGGGTGGAACAGCCGATTCCATCCAATCACAAGGCAAAGTAAAAAACAACAGCAGCAGCAGTAGTACAAATTACAACAAAAACTTCCCTACGTTAGAAAAATCAAACACCACCACTACCCCAATAACAATAATAACTGCACCAACGACGGCAACAACAACAAAGACAAAACTAGCGATGAGTCAGCACAAATCAAAACAAACACAACTTTCGCTAAAGCGACAACAGATTTTGAACAAGTACACATCACCAATGAAGAAATAAAACAAGCAAAGGTCTTGGTTAAAAAGACAGGACACAGGGTAAGTCTCACCCGCCCAGCTGATATAATAAAAAACAAGCTTTTGTGTTCGGTCAGTTATCGCACGATCGGAACAAAATCGCGTCGAGTCGAACGGGCAACGGAGTTACAGGTCCAAAGAGCTATGGGTGTCGTCTGGGCACAGAAAACATACATAGCCTGGGGATCGAGGTATGGCACTGTGGGTGTGCTCTTCACTACACCAGAAGAAGCCAGAGCACAGTCCGTTGCGCCACTCCGCAGTGACGAAATTATAATGATGCCTACATAACTGCGGCCAGAGAGTCGTGAGGGTTCGAGTGGCCCAGGTTCCGCCCTCAGTGGAGATGGCGTCAAAAGCTTTCGATAGGGTCGACCATCGTTATCTGGCGGCAGTCCTAAGAGCAGCTGGCTTTGGGCCTGTCTTCAGAGGCTGGATTACTGCCATGCACAGCGACATCCGCTCTGTGGCGAGACTGAACCGTTCAGCATCATGCGCTCGATCTGCCAAGGATGTCCTCTCTCGTCCTTGTACGTATTGACTCTCGAGCCGTTACTGCACAAACTGGAGACGTTGTGGAGGATCCCGCGCGAACTAGGACGCGGAAGAACCATGTCAGCATATGCAGACGACGTCACCGTAGTGGTGTCGAATGCCAAACACATCGAGGCGATCGGCACCACACTAAGAGAATACGAGGTAGTGACATGAGCAATTATCAGCCAGGAAATATCAGTAGGCCTGCAACTCGGCACATGGAGAGGCAGGTCCATGCCATCCAACAGCGTCGTCGGGCGCTGGACGGACGGACCGGTTAAATTGCTAGGGGTCTGGTTCGGTCCGGACCTCCAGACAGACAAAAACTGGGAGGTGGTCACGAGCAAGGTGCCATCTCTGACTGCACTGGAGCGTTTGCTCTTTCGCTTTTTGTGGAAGGGACGTGCTCCGATGGTCAGGCGATCCATCTGCTGTCAACACCCGCTACGCGGAGGGCTGGGCATGCCGTGGCTGATGGTGCGCAGACATGCGCTCAGGCTACGACATCTCCACCTCTTCCTCGACGGTGATCAGGTGTGGTCGCCCTTTTCTAGACACATGTTTCCACAGCTTGTCTCCTTGGCGGAGCTGCAGTCCTGGGTCAAGCGAAGACCGAGAGGAAGCGCTTGGAGACTGGAATGTCTTCAGGCGCTTACAGCCCTCGACCAGTCGAGCAATACAATCGCTGGAAACTCCACCTTGGCGTTCTATAGAGGGTTAGTGGAGGGAAAGAGCAACGACGCCCTTGGGGAGACTCTAGGCGTCGACGAAAACCAACTAGCAATCTCTTCGGGAGAACTTTCGAGCCGGGGACAACTTCCAGAAATCGCTGGCCTGGCAGTGCTACCGAGGAGCCTTGCCAGTTCGGGATAAACTCTACAGGCATGGAAGTGCCGTCAGCCGGGCCTGTCCGAGATGCGCGCAGGGCGATGAAACCGTCCTGCAAGCACTCGTCCAGTGTCTGAGCATTGCTGACTTGTGGGTTTATGCCGAACACCTGCTGTCACGTGTAGAACGGATCCGGCTATCAGCTGAGTCCATCGTGAAAATTGCCCCGCTGCCTTCCTCTAGCCAAGAAGGGTAGGCAGTTATTATCTGCCTGGTGGCCATGGTAAAAGAGATTGTATGGTGGACACGTCTGAAAGGGTTGAAGACGGGTACTTTCCTCTTCGGTGACGCCCTCATTAACTTTTTCAGGTTTCACCTGAAAAGGAAACTCAGGGTGGAGAAGGAACTGCTGACTTCCAGCCAGTTTGTTGAAAGGTGGGTGAGAGAGGCAAGAATGGATCTACTCTGAGCGTCTGCCTGTAGCATTGTAGGAGGAAAACTGGAAGAGGATATTTGCCCTAGCGGTCAGCGTAACCGTGGCTTTTCTTGTGGGAGGTCTCCCCCTATTGGGGAATGTTTCATTGTTTCCTTTTTTGTCACATACTCTGTTTTTTTTTTATACGCAGAAATGCCCATTCGTATTGTCCTGTGTTGTCCTTAATGTTATACTTGTGTCAACCCTTGTGGTTAATAAAGAAAGCATTATCGTTATTAATTTCTGAGGTTATTTCATTTAGAATATATTCAGTATGTAAAATTCAAGGGAGGTAATTAATTTGATACTTATAGATTATGTACCTTAAACAACCTTAGCTTTTATATTAGTAACAAAATGAGCGATCTTGAGATATTATCCGAAAATAAGACTTCAAACACGAAATATAAATTATCTAGGACTGGGGCAACAATACTAGGAGTAACAGGGACTTTAGCAGTGGGTTTCTATGCCGTGGTGACGCCTTTCTTGTCACCCGCTCTTCGCAGAATATGCCTTCCGTTTGTGCCGGCAACCACAACACAAGTTCAGAATGTGATAAGAGCATTGAAAGGCACAAGTGGTACCCTCCTTGACATTGGAAGTGGTGACGGTCGTATCGTAAGTTTACTCTATCTCTTCGTTTTCCGTTTTGCAGTATTATGGTAATTTCTTTATTTATTACATCCATCTACAAAACTTGCGTTATGGAGTTCTCGAGTGCAGGAATCACAGAAAACGAGTAAGGCCATATTCACCAAATCCCCACCAAACTTTTCAACTAACAAACTTTAAAATTTAAAACAACCACCACCCATCACCGAGACAAGTGTAATAATAAGAATTTACTGTATTATTTTCACTAAACATATCTTATCTAGGAAATAATTCATGTTAGTGTAACCCGTTGCCCGCTTTCTCTTCATTATGAACCTTTAAGAAATGTCTGGATGAAAGAAGTCGACGAAAAAGCTACTATGTCATCATACCTGTTAAAAATAGCATTCAAAACTCCCTTAAATCACATTCTAGATACACACAACAATTGTCGTCTGCATTTTAGTAAAATGTTGATTATGTAAGTCACGAATTCGAAGGAGCAATGTGCTCGTTTGAATCTACTCCACTACATGCTGGGTACTTGTTGAATTCTTTACATCAATATATACTAGCAGTGGGCATAGTCCTATTTGAAAGTTCCTTTAAAAAGTTTATCATTTCCAGACAATGGAAACGTACTTTCTGTTTTTGCTATAAGAACAAAATGTTCTTATTTTGTATAACACTAGCTGCTTATTTTGTGTATATACACTGCCACATGGCTGTGACCGCATTGACGTTCGATTCTGTGTAGGTACGCTGCCAGCGAAAAAGAAAGAGCGAAATGTGGATATAACTAAGGAGCGACGTTCATACTCAAATCGCCACGCAAAACGTCAAAATGACGTTTTGGACGAGACCCACCCATCCAGTACCGAAAACGTCAAGCGTGACAAAGATGAAAAACACTCATAAAAACCCTCAATTGACTTATGGTTAATAATTAGGGATGTTAATCAGTCTTCTTTTGTCGATAAAAAGTTATCACACACACACACACACATACACACATGTTATCAATGGTAAAAAAAAGCTCTATAAAGTTGAACAATGTTTATAAGTTAATTTATCTCAAATGACTTTTAAAAATAGGGGGCAAAGCAAATTTTATGGAATTTAAAGCAAGTTTGTTGGGGGGGGCACATAAGGCTAAATAAAATGGCAGAATACGTTGGCTGTTGACAGGCGCGTGTTGGAGGTGAGTCAAAAAAACGTCACAATCTTTTCTCAAAATCCACCCACCCAAAACGTCATTTTGACGTTTTGCGTGGCAATTTGAGTATGGACGTCGCCCCTAACATAACTGTTTCTACTTTAGGCACAAGGCCAGCAATATCTGGTACATTACTGGTACTTTATTTTATCGACCCCGTAAGGATGAAAGGCAAAGTTAACCTCGGCGGGATTTGAACTCAAACCGTAAAGGGACGTAACAATGATAGAAAGCATGACGTTCAACCCTAACAGTTTTCCTTTTTCTATCTTCCTTGTTCATCATCATCATCATCATCATCATTTTACGTCCGCTTTTCCCTGCTTGCAAGGGTGGGACGGGAACTGATTCTGGCTTGATTTCTACAGCTGGATGCACTTCCTAATACCAACCTCATTTACAGTAAGTATATATATATAAGAACATAGATTTTACATGTGGACGGTGTTCTGGTGCAATAAGTAGCAGCAAGTGCCCACAAAATACTAGCTCTTTCAATTGCGCAGAGGGTTCTATAGAAATAGTGGACAGCTTCCGTTACCTGGGCGATAAAATCAGCAGTGGGGGAGGGTGCTCTGAAAGTACTGTAGCTAGAGTTAGAACTGGTTGGAAAAAGTTCAGAGAGCTTATACCACTATTAGCTGCTAAAGGGTTCTCCCTAAAAATGAAAGGCAGGTTGTACGATGCCTGCATACGAACAGCAATGTTGCATGGCAGTGAGACCTGGGCTTTGTGTGCAGAGGATATATGCAGACTAGAGAGGAACGAAGCTTGCATGCTCCGCTGGATGTGTAACAGTAATATACGTGAACGGCAAAGCATAAACGAACTAAGGAAAAAATTAGAGATAAGAGGGATCAGATGTTGTTTACTCGAGAGAAGGCTACGTTGGTATGGACACGTGATGCGCATGAAAGTCGATAGCTGTATAACAAAGTGCAGGGCAATAAAGATAGACGGTAGTCACGGAATAGGCAGACCTAGAAAAACCTGGGACGAGCTGATAAACTCCGACATCACACACTTACACCTCTCCAAGACAATGTCACTGGACCGAGACCTTTGGCGGTACTCAGTAACAGAGAAGACCCGCCTTACCTAAATATATAGTAAAACCTACTCCAACCAGTAGGCATCTCTAACAAAATACACCCCGTCCCACCACCACCACCCCCACCCCATCCACACCACCCCGTTCTATGTAAAGTTATGTTGGTGCCGCGCCATCCAGGCCGAAACAAATGAGATCGTGTAGGTGTCACGACAAAAAAACACACAGTCCACGCTGTAATGTGGCCGTGTAGGCAACACGGTAAAAACCTCCCAGACCCACACTGTAAATGTGGTTGGTGTTAGGAAGGGCATCCAACTGTAGAAAGCCTGCCAGACAGTCCTATGCGAGCAAGACAATCACTCTTGCCTCAAGTGGGACTACCCCCGTCCAAACCCATGCAAGCGTGGAACACGGACGTTAAACGTTGATGATGATGATGATACACCATTTATGTTATGTGGGTTACCAATGGGTAGAATTAGTCATTCCGGTTAGTAAACGATGATGCAATAAATTAAAGCACTCGACGTTATGCAAATCATCCATCGTACATATGGTATCTTGTGGCTGGTGCAGGAACGAAGTTAAATATTCTTTAAAAACAACAGAAGGCCAGACTGGAAACATTCTTTAAAGTTTTAAATTTGCGAAAACACATCAGGTGTTGATTGCAAAATTAGTTATATATGATAACAGGATTGTGAACACAAAAAAAAAAAAAAAAATAGATGGTTCGGGGAGGGTTTGCCAACTCAGGTTTATTAACCAAATCTATTATCTATTTTCTGTTTGTGTTCACCATAATCCTGTTATCTAATTTTGTAATCAACATCTGATGAAATCGCTTGAGTCTTTCATCATGATCGGTTGATGGACATTGAAATAAATATAGTGTTTTCACAAAATTAAACTTTAATGAATGTTTCCAGTCTGGCCTTCTGTTGTTTTTAATGTGTGTATATATACATATACAGGGTGTTCCAAAAATATATATACAGACTTCACCAGCATTTTAATCATTTTTTGGGAGGGCACCCTGTATATAGTTATACATTGGGAGGGTCATGCTGTCAATAAAAAGTACATGCACCTATTAGATTTCACTTCAATTTATTATTATAATTGCCTAGTCAGTTATATATATATATATATGATGCGCATGAAAGACAACAGCTGTATAAAAAAGTGCAGGGCGATAAAAATAGACGGTAGCCACGGAGTAGGCAGACCCAGAAAAACCTGGGACGACTTGATAAATTCCGACCTCACACACTAACACCTCTCCAAGACAATGTCACTGGACCGAGATCTTTGGCGCTACACAGTAATACAGAAGACCCGCCTTGCCTAAGTACAAAGTGAAACCTACAGTCAGTAGGCACCTCTAACAAAAATACACCCCGGCCCCACCCCATCCACACCACCCCTTCCAATGTAAAGTTATGTTGGTACCACAACATCCAGTCCGAAATAAATGAGGTCGTGTAGGTGTCACGACAAAAAACACACAGTCCACGCTGTAATGTGGCCGTGTAGGTAACACGGTAAAAACCTCCCAGTCCACACTGTAAACGTGGTTGGTGTTAGGAAGAGCATCCAACCGTAGAAATCCCGCAAGACAACCAATCTTGCCTCAAGTGGGAAAATTCCCGTCCAAACCCATGCTAGCGTGGAAGATGGACGTTAAACGATAATGATGATGATATATAAACTGGTAAGACCCCCTTCAGTAATGAATGATCATGGGCTTTGCACCTAGAAAGTTTCCACTCCGAGGCGCAAATCCGGGCTAGGTGTTTTTGTGGAAGACCAGCAGTCGCCGATGCATACCAGTCTTCCCTCCCCATGCCACCGATGTCCAAGGGAAAGGCAATGGCCAATACAGCTTGGCGCCAGTGACGTCACAACTCATTTCTACAGCTAACTAAACTTGCTCAAGGATACACTGCATCACGTGGTCTGAGAATTGAACTCACAATTGCAAGCCCAACGCTCTAACCACTTAGCCATTAACATTTTTTTCATTGTTCAATCTTATTTATATATACTAGCAGTGTATCCTGGCATTGCACGGGTAAGAACATTGAGAAACGTTTATTTGTGAGTACCTTTTAAAAACTCACGAAAATATACCGACAGGAATCTTGTTTTATTTGGAGAAAATTAAGAAGTTGAAAGTACAGTTTAGCTGTCTACATGCATTGTTCATAGAAATATTGTTGAGCCCCTTCTTTTCATACTCCTCTGTTTTGGTCTATTGGAGTAAATGTGAAAAAGAAAGTCACAAGTTAAATTGGCAGAAGGTTCCAGTGCAATAGCAGTAAGGCGTAGGCTACTTACCTCAAAATTTCGTTCGCACTCTTTCCACTAAGTTACTCTTTCTCTCTATCTCTCTCGGTGCAGTCTCTTGCGAATTTCTCGCGTAGGCCTGGTGTAGATTTGCACCCAATCCATCTGCCCGATGCACATGTCCGCTTTGTACAGCTTTTGGAGGAAGGAGTGACCAGCAGTACGTTGTTCAGTATTATTACGAAAAAGTGTAGCAGAGAATCCCGCATGAACTAACAGCTCGGGAGGAAACTGCTTACCTCGAAGATTCATTTGCCATCGTTCTTGTCAACGCTCCATTTAGTTGGTCTACAGTTAGATGAATGGCGACAAAGGGTTAATGTTTATTGGCAAGAAGTGGCAACTGGGCTGGTTTGACTCGCTTATATTATATATTAAAATAACAGATTAAAGTTTAAGCAAAGAATCACTGCTTTCACCCTCAACAGGGTCTTCTGAAACTAAAAAAAATCAATCTGTGAACGCAGAAGTAAATATTTCGAAAAACGTTGCAACCAAAGGAAAACAGGAAGACGATACTTTGGTTCGTGAAGACGTTCCCTGGCAATGAACGGAAAATAGCGGACATAATGCGTCATCAATGTTTGTCATAATGTTGTAATGCAGACAGATATTATCAGGGCTCGACAGAGATCGATAATCGGCGCCTAACACCCCTTTAACAACAGAAAATTGAAAAATAAAAGCTGCAGTTAATATCGTTAGACCGCAAGGAATATATAAATGCAAGTTTGAAGTCAATCGGAGTAGAAATGTGAATTTGTATAGACTTTGTAAAAATGAGGACACACACACAGACAACTACAGTTTTATATATATGTATAGATCACTGTAGTTTTTGAATACTCAACAAATTTTGCTTTGCTTCAATGGGATATTCCTATCTGCACTACATTGTTTGCTATTATTATAGAAAGACGCCTCCACTACATTGCTATTATTATAGAAAGACACTTCCACTGAATTCAGTGGGAAATAATTTTTTCGTTTTTTCGTGTGCTATCAATTAAACTTATCTTCTAATATGCTTCAACGGACTTTTTTTCCATGGAAAAGGGAGGGATGGACTTTTTACTTCCCATTTCTCGAAGTTCACCTCACTAGCCCCCCCCCCCCCCTCCTTTTTTTTTCGGGTGCTATTCTGAGCATGCTTCAAAGTCCTGGGGGTTAGGGTTAGGAGATAAATAAAACTCTGTATCCTCAGATACCCCTCCTTTTTCCAGGGAAAAATGCCTTTGCAGCATTTTTGGCAAGGGGGGAAAAATGGTAAAGAAAATTCCAGATAGGGGTTCGATGTGAAAAGTCCGGTTGTTCCCCTCTGAGGAAAAACTCTTTTGCACCTTCTGAGTTCAAATTCTGCTGAAGTCAAGCTAGCAAGAGAGCCTCTGTATGGTCACTTAATCTGCTGCTAGATAAAATGACATACAGCATGTTTAGAGCATTTTAAACTTGACGTTGCTGATTTCTTCCAGTGAAGGAGAGAGTGATAGAGAAGTGAGAAAGAGATTTAGAGGACGAATTGAGCCCAATACTGGACTGGTACTTTATTTATCAACCTTGAAAGGATAAAAGGTAGGTAAAGTTGACTTGAGAGTGCAGAGACCCAGAACAAATACATTCTATATAACATTCTAAAGACTCTACCAATTCACTGCCTAACCACCACAGTATACTGCTGTCATATATGTTATTGTGCTGCACATCTCAGACCATACCCCCCCCCCCCCCCCAAAAAAAAAAGAGCCCTGATTAATTGACAATTACTCATTCACTTTTGTTTCTTACTCACCTGATTGTTTTTTTTTGTCGTTCAACTTCAGGTACTAGAAGCAGCCAAGCATGGTTTCCAGGCCACAGGTGTTGAGCTCAATTTCTGGTTGGTGCTCTACTCTAGATTTAGGTCATGGCAATTAGGATTAAACAAACAAGCAACTTTTGTAAGACAGGATTTGTGGAAGGTACGTCATATTAGTTTCAAACTATTTCTGTATTAACTCTTAATGTTCTTCTGTACCAGATAAAGCCGCATACTCTCCAGTCCCAAATAATAGGTGAGGGTGTAGAAAATTAGTAATTTTTCTAGGTTGTCTCTGTTGATAGAATCAGTCATTTAGTTTACTTATTGAGACCCCAACCCATCCTATTTTATAATGTATGGGATTTCTAGTAATGTAATTTCTTTGTCATGTATAATGTCTTTTTAATGTATAAAGAAAATTGTTGCAGGAATGGTACCACTCAAAATAAAATTTCACCAGAGACAGATTAGCAAAATTTAATAATGGTGGTGGTGGTGGGAGGGGGCGATTATTTGAGACCTGAGATTGCATCATACTAAAAATTTAAGTCTTTATTCTAATATTGCAAATTTCCACAACAGTCTCTCTAGTCATAAAGATACTGTAGACATTTGAATTAACAAACTCACAATCATTATAGGATGTTAAAAGTTAACATTAGAATGTATAGTCATGTGTTTATATATGATTGTATGCATGCATGCAAGATATTTTTTTTAATTATTGGTTTCACTCATTGGACTGTGGTCAAGGGTTACTACAGTCATATCAATCTAAATATATACTTTCAATTTAGTACTTATTTAATTAATTATTATTTATTGAGTGGCTAAGTTACTTTTAACCCTTTAGCATTCACATTACTCTATATATACTATTATGTTTTCATGGTAAAGGCTTTACCTCGCATAAATATCTCACATAATATCGAATCTATGAGATTTTGAAAGTATTTATTTTGAGAACAATACCTTAACATCAGTTTGAGTAACCAGTTACAGCCAGTTTCAACAGAAAGAGGTAGAGAATTCTGGCCGGTTTTGGCCATTAAAGGGTTAAACATAAAGGAATGCAACTTGATACACAATCTTACATTGGTATAAGCAAATATAAACACACATATATATGCACATACTTTCATACATATATATATATATATATATTATCATCACCATTTCAAGGTTTATTTATTATTTTGCATGGGTTGGATTGGTTAACATTGGGAAGCTAGATAGGTCATTTGACTAAATTTTGCTCATACATTCCATTTTTGACTTGGCTTTCTATGGCTGAATGCTCTTTCTAATGCCAACTACTTTACAGCGTGTACTGGGAGCATTTTTCATGGCACCTGCTCTACCTACCTTATAAGAATAGAACAATAACCTCATCATTAGATTGATATTTGTAAGTTGTGAGTTCAATTCTCAGACTGGGTGTTGTGTTGTTTCCTTGAGCATTGCTTCACATTGCTCCAGTTTACTCAGCTGTAGAAATGAGATGATGGGGACTGGGGTCCATATCATTCCACTGCAAAGTGGTCGTGGAGGTGCCACGGCAAAAAAGCACCCAGCACTCACTGTAAATAAGGTTGGTGTTAGGAAGGGCATCCAGCTGTAGAAATCAAGCCAGAATCAGTTCTCATCCCACCCTTGCAAGCAGGGAAAAGCGGACGTAAAGTGATGATGATGATGAAAGACAAGAGTAACCTAGTGGATAATGTAAAGGATTAGAAAACATTGAAAGAAAAATTATATCTAAACACTGAACAGATGCAATGCTCACACAGATTAAGTAAACAATACATATAACTAAATGTAAGCCTAAACTCAGTAGGGTTTGACAAATTGGAAAGAGCTCATCTTGATTATACATTCCATATTTAGCATGGTTTCTACAGCTGAATGCCTTTCCTAATGCCAACACCCTTACAAAACTAATTTAATTTCTTAGAGTAGGGAGGACTCTTTAGCTGTGTCAAAAGGCATGGCAACCGTCCTAGTGCTGGTGCCACAATAAAATGTACTTAGTAGAGTGTGGGAACATATGTAAGCAAGTTGCAGGCCTCAGGCTTATCCAAAAGTCAATAGCTCTGCTTAAGTACTGACTCGGTTTGTAAAGTCTTGTTAACAAGTAAGACAGACATTAAATGATGATGATGACTATATTCTTAAGATATTTTGATATTTATATTTAATGTAAGAAATTTTTGTTATTTTAATTAGTTATTTCTCTTTATGGGTTTTCAGACAGATTTATCAAAGTTTGATAATATTGTTATCTTTGGAGTGGAACAAATGGTGAGTTTGCACTCTTATTTTAATTGTTAATGAGTTGTTTTTTTGGTGTAGAGGGTGAGGGGGTTATTTTATATTTAACCCCCCCCCCCCTCTTGCATGAATAACATAGTTGTCATTGTTGAACTCCAAGTCAGCCTTTTTTAAATGAAATACACTGCTCATGATTTTCAAATGATTTTGAAAAATCATCAAGAATTTGAAGGAATTTCATAATATAACTATTTTCATTATTAAAGCTGAGGTGATAAAGTATTAGTCAAGTACTAGGGTTGGTATAATTGAATTTTGTATTATAGAACTGGGTGGAGGTGGGTTAGTTTGGTATCAAAAGTGTTGAGCTGCCTTAAATTCCAAACATAACCAACCAACAACTAACTAGAGGCCACTTTATTGGTGTGTGTTGTGAGTGAGATAAGTTTATTTTGTGCATCAATTATTTTTACAGCTGGATGGCTTTCCTACAACTAACCACCCAACTAGGAATTAGGGTGTAAAAACTGTTTTTATTTTTTCCTAAGCATACTGAAGCAGAGCTATGTTTTGCTCAGGGGCACAATACATTAACTGTAGTAAGATTTGAACTTACAGACATATTGTAAGTTTAAATCTTAATACACTGCTCTAAAAATGATTTCTAATTTAGGCACAAGATGAGATGGGGAATTTACTACCTGATATATATATCTATATAGATCTGGAAGCTGAAAGACCCCTCAGCCAGTAACAGTAACAGATTTAAAGATATTTTACTCAATGCCCACGACAGTAAAGAAGAACAGATAGAGACATTCAATGTAGAAGAGCACTGGGAGTTCCTAAAAAATAACTTACTAGAGGCGGCAGATGAGATCTGTGGCTGGAGTAAGACTACAGGCAGGAGGAGAGTGACTTGGTGGTGGAACAATAAGGTAGATGAGGCAGTTAAGGCCAAGAGACAGTTATGGAAAGAATGGAAGAACGGGGGAAGCAGGGTACATTACATAGAGACCAGGAGGGAAGCTAGGCAACAAGTATACTTAGCTGGGAGGGAAACAGAGAATAGAAAATTCAAGCATGTTTTGCAACGTGAGGACCAGAAACAGGTGTTCAAGATTGCGAGAGAGAATTGTGATGTCATTGGAGAGAAGTGTATCCGGAATGATAAAAGTGAGCTTGCCCTTACAAGTGCTGAGAAGAAAGATGCGTGGAAGAGCCATTATGATAGATTACTAAATGAGGAGAATGCATGGGAAGAAGAGACCCGACCCCAAGTAGACCCTATAGAGGGGCTGGCAGTACAAGTCAGCAGCAGCGTAGTAAATAAGGCAATGAAAGATATGAAGACAGGGAAGGCAACCGGTCCATCGGGTACAGCTGCCGAGATGCTGAAGGCATCTGGGTCGGTAGGTCACACCATAACCACACGTATTGTTAACCAGGTAATACTAGGTGTCATACCAAAGGATTGGTGCAGTAGCATCATTGTCAACTGCTACAAAGGTAAAGGTGATGCACTAGATAGAGGAAACTATAGAGGTATAAAGCTGATGAACCAGGTCATGAAAGTAACAGAAAGAGTTATAGCACAGTTGATTAGGGACCGGGTGAAACTAGATGAGATGCAATTTGGGTTTGTACCAGCAAGAGGCACCACTGATGCCCTCTTCCTTGTGAGGCAGTTACAGGAAAAGTACCTAGCTAAAAGTAAGCCACTCTACCTGGCATTCGTCGATCTCGAGAAAGCCTTTGACAGAGTTCCATGTGCTATAATCTGGTGGGCTCTTAGAAAAGTAGGAGTAGATGAAAGCTGTACAAGCCATGTGTAGGGGAGCAGTCAGCAAAGTTAGGGTTAGCAATGAGTATAGCGAGGAATTTAGCGTACAGGTCGGTGTCCACCAGGGCTCTGTTCTTAGCCCTCTCCTGTTCATCATAGTCCTGCAGGCAATAATGGAGGAGTTTAAGACCGGATGCACATGGCTTAGTGGTTAGAGCATTGACCCTGCAATCGAAGGTTGTGAGTTCAATTCTCAGACCGGGTGATGTGTTGTTTCCTTGAGCAACACACTTTATTTCACATTGCTCCAGTTTACTCAGCTGTAGAAATGAGATGATAGGGACTGAGGTCCTTATCATTTCACTACAAAGTGGTCGTGCAGGTGCCATGGCAAAAAAGCACCCAGCACTCACTGTAAATGAGGTTGGTGTTAGGAAGGGCATCCAGCTGTAGAAATCAAGCCAGAATCAGTTCCCGTCCCACCCTTGCAAGCAGGGAAAAGCGGACGTAAAATGATGATGATGATGATGATGCCCATGGGAACTCCTGTATGCAGATGACCTCGCACTTATAGCTGAGTCTATGGTAGAACTAGAGAAGAAATTCCAAACTTGGAAGCAGGGACTAGAAAGAAAGGGTCTCAAAGTCAGCCTGACAAAGACTAAGGTCCTTGTAAGTAGATGAGAAAACAGAACCCAGACCCCCTCAGGGAAATGGCCTTGCTCAGTATGTAGGTAGGAACTCCATTCTCTGCCCCAAATGCAAACAAATGGGTACACAAGAGTTGTAGCGGGATCATAGGAAGCTTAATTAAGAATGTAGGCTTCACGTGTAGCAGCTGTGCTGGGGCAGCAAACAGCCACAGGAAACAAGTACCACCAATCTCTGGGAGGGCTCTGTAGAAACAGTAGACAGCTTCTGCTACCTAGGTGACCGAATTAGCAGCGGAGTGTTCAGAAAGTACAATAACTAGGGTAAGAACGGGATGGAAGAAGTTCAGGGAGCTGCCACTGCTAGCTGCAAAAGGCTTTTCCCTCAAAATGAAAGTATGATGCGTGTATACGAACAGCAATGTTACATGGTAGTGAGACCTGGGCGCTGAATGTGGAAGACTTGCGTAGATTAGAAAGAAACGAAGCCTGCATGCTCCGATGGATGTGTAACAGTAATATACATGAACGACAAAGCATAAATGAATTGAGAGACTGAGCATAAGAGGAATCAAATGCTGTGTGCAGGAGAGGCGGTTGCGTTGGTATGGACATGTGATGCGTATGAAGGATGACAGCTGCATAAAAAGGTGCAGAGCACTAGAAGTCAATGGAAACCGCGGAGTTGGGAGACCCAAGAAGACCTGGGATGAGGTGATAAAATCCGACCTTACCCAATTACACCTCTCAAAGGCGATGACACACGACCGTGACATCACGCAGTAATACAGAGTACCCGACCTCTCATGGGTACAAGCTGAAGCATATAGACAATATGCCCCCACACCCTCCCACTGCAAGGTTGTCGTGGAGGTGCCATGGCAAAAAAGCACCCAGTCCATACTGTAAAGTGCACGTGTAGACGCCACGGAAAAAGCACCCAGCACTCACTGTAAATGAGGTTGGTGTTAGGAAGTCAATGGAAACCTGGGATGAGGTGATAAAAGTCGACCTTACCCAATTACACCTCTCAAAGGCGATGACACATGACCATGACCTCTGGGGTCACACAGTAATACAGAAGACCCGACCCCCCACAGGTACAAGCCGAAGCTGAAGCATATAGACAATATGCCCCCACACCCTCTCACTGCAAAAAAGCACCCAGCACTCACTGTAAATGAGGTTGGTGTTAGGAAGGGCACCCAGCTGTAGAAATCAAGCCAGAATCAGTTCCCGTATGAGCAAGACAAGGTCAACCGACCGGACACTGCCCACAACAGGACAACCCGTCTAGCCCATGCTAGCGTGGAACAACGGACGTAAAACGGTGATGATGATATATATATATATAATGTCAAAGACATGACAGCCTACCTAGTGTTGGGGATCTACACACTGTTTTGGGGAGGACCCTCAGTTGTATGAAAGACATGACAACCCCTCCTGTGCACTCAGCAGTGTTGACCAAATATAAATCGAGACAGAGATCCCTGGCCAGCCTGGGAGATCAGTGGTTCTGCTACATTACTAAGATTTACATTGTGTACACTGTATGGAGTTTATGCCTACTCCTTTTCTAAATATTGATCAGGGTCACTTCCCTATCTTCCTTCCTACTCACTAGCACATTAGTTTGGACTAAGTTTATCCTCAGACCCTTTCATTCCAAAGTCTTTTTCCATATACATAACTCATTTTATAGTGTATATATATATATATATATATATATATATATATATGATGAGCATTATATTTTCTGACTGCCAAATTCACTCACAAGGCATTGTTTAGCCTAATGCAACAGTAGAACTTGTTATGGGGACTGAAACTTAAACCATGTGGCTCCAAAGAAACTTCTTCACATAACTATGTCTGTATAATAATCATTTACTTGTTCTTATTTCAGATGCTGCCACTAAAAGAAAAACTAAACAAAGAAATGGACAGCAGAATGTCTGTTGTTGCATGTAGATTTTGTTTTCCTGACTGGGAACCATGTCAAACAATAGGAAGTGGAGTTGATACAGTATGGGTTTACAGGAAAACTTTTTCTATCACCCCGAAAGATCACAGCAATGTAGATTGGGTACTGAGAAGTTGATATGTGAATACAAACGTTACTGTGGAATATTAGTTCTAATACCCAGTCATTGATGTAGCCGAAAGAATGGGGAAAGTCTAAAGCATTATCAATTATATCAAACTGTGTGAATTTAGCCCTGGTCATAGCGGAAATGTCTGTGAACTTGGATATGATGATGAGAGGTTGGTGTTTTTTGATAATGCGTGTATTAATTTCTCTTAAAATTTTTTAATACTGTGTTACTTTGGTATAAATGGTAAGCTCAGCTTAACAGTATATTGCAGGTGTGGGTCCGAGCCCCACAGGCAGTACTGTATTCAGGGTTTATATGCCTAACTTATAGTAAAACAATGTTGATCCTTCTTTCAAATTCTCAACGATTTTAAAAATAGATTGTTTATATATACATTATATACACACATATGAAAGCGTGGAAAAATAGACATTAAATGATGATGTTATTACTGAGTCTATAAGAATTTTTAACTAATGAAGTAGACTTTCATAATATTGTGGAATTTTAAATAAAAAAATAAAAATCAGTATAAGATGGCTTGTTAGGTTCTGTACATCGTGTATTTCTGACCAATCAGTGATCATCCATATTTGCCACAATCATTTAGAGCCTACTCTCAGACTCAGAAGCTCCCGCGTCTTGCGACGCATGAGGCAATCATAGTGTTCCATCGCGTTCGGTCAGCAGCCAGTTGCACAGCATCCCGCCATTGTCTGCTCGCAGGTCCCTCTCAACTGTCTGGCACCAGTTCATTTTGGATCGCCCTCTCCGTCTGCTCCATTTAAGTACTTGGTTCGCCAGTCTCTCCGGAGGAAGTCTCAAAGCGTGTCCAAACCAGCCCAGGCGTCGCTTGCAGATGGTAGAAGAGACTAGCTGCTGGTTGGTGCGGTTCCTGACTTCCTGGTTTGTTACATGGTCACTCCATTTAATCCCCAGGATCTTTTGCATACATCTGGAATCGAATGCATCCAACTTCTTCTCTTGGCTGGTCTTAAGGTGCCATGTTTCACTTCCGTACAAGAGTGTGGACAGCACGTTGCTGTTGTAGAATCTCATTTTTGTTTTGAGGGTGAACTTCCTGCTCTTCCAGATCTTGTCAAGCTGGTTAAATGCTGCTGAAGCTTTTCCCATTCTACATTGCAGTTCACTGTCCATGGTGCCCTCATTGTTAATGGAGCTTCCTAGGTAGGTGAAGTTGTCCACTATCTCCACCTCCCCCTGTTCAATGAAGACACTGGTTGGTGGTGGGTGTGTCCCAGATAACATGCTTTTGGTCTTCTTGGCACTGATATTGAGATCTAAGCTTCCTGCTTTGACATTGATATTGTTCACAATGATTTGCAGGTCAATAAATAGAGATGATATTCCATTTCCAGAGTTGTTTTCTTAGCTGGGAAAATGCATGTCTGAATACTTGGTTATAAGCAAACATTTGTTGCTTACATGCATATTTGCACACTTGATTCAAATATTAACGCATTATTGAATTAATTTATGTAAATAAGACCCAGGAGTAGACCCCGAGCAAGGTGGTTGAATAACATCCATGAGCTTGGCTGGTCTCGCTTGGTGATCCAGCAGGATCAGTTGGAGGCAGTTGCTTTTGACAGGGGCTGCTGGAAGGAATGTTTGAGGACTCTGCCCCCACAACCCTCTCAGGAATAAGTGGGAAAAGAAGAATTATTTTACCTATTTCTTTCACAAATATGAACATTTTGCTTTATATTTCATCTTTTCTTCGATAAATATATTTTGGATAAATTTATCTTTCAACAAATCTCCCTATACACACAAATGCAGATCAGGTATCTGCCCCTGATCAGCACTTTAACCTAAAAGCCATACATTGTTTCAGAAAGCATTGTATCCTTTCATCACTGAATATCTGACTGTTTCACTTCATATCTACATGTAATAAAATGATATGTTATGCATTTTTTTTATTAAATATATCACATGCACACAGATTTTGTATATACATTGTCCCCTTTCTTGTAAAATTTGTCTCAGGTTCATTTCAGATATTTCACAGCTTGGAATGTGATGTGATCAGCAAGTAATCATGAATTCAATTTTTACAACATGTTTTGTATTGCCTCAAGACTGAAAGATCTTTATTCTTCTGAAGAATCTCAGCTTGTCTTTGTTTAATTTATACTCAAATTTTGTTTACTCCTTCACAGTATAATTTCCTTTCAGAACGTCCAAATAAGAGTCTTTGAGTTGTTTCCACATAAATCGTTGCAAATCGATCTGAAAGTCAATATTAAAAGAGATATATTAATAGATATATAAACACACAAACACCAAAAGAAAGTTTAGCCAAAACATTGACTATTTGTTATTTAGCATATATACAACTATTTATATACACAGATATATGGAGGCACATGGCTTAGTGGTTAGAGCATTGGCCTTGCAATCGAAAGGTTGTGAGTTCAATTCTCAGACCGAGTGATGTGTTGTTTCCTTGAGCAAGACACTTTATTTCACATTGCTCCAGTTTACTCAGCTGTAGAAATGAGATGATAGGGACTGGGGTCCCTATCATTCCACTGTAAAGTGATCATGTAGGCGCCACGGGAAAAAAGCACCCAGCACTCACTGTAAATGAGGTTGGTGTTAGGAAGGGTATCCAGCTGTAGAAATCAAGCCAGAATCAGTTCCCGTCCCACCCTTGCAAGCAGGGAAAAAGTGGACGTAAAATGATGATGATGATGAGGTAAGGGGGCAAAAGTCAGGATATTAATTACTTTTGTTATTTTTTTAATTGGTAATTTATTCTAATAATTAGAATATATACAAAAATCAAGACATGACCAATGCTAAGTGTCTAAAACTAAGTTTAGCTGAGACAACAACCATTTGTTTTTTGGTTGTATACAAATACTACTGCTGATGTTATAACTACTATTGCTGCCTCAATGTGCTTGCTTGACCTACAAGAAATAATAGCAAAAACTCTGTCTTATAAATTGAAAGACACAGTAGACAATGTAATCCGAGGGATTATCACAACTGGAACACCTTTGATTATAGGTCCGATGGATCAGGGTTGACCTGGGCATAAACAATATCTCAAATACATGGAAGTATGCAATGATGCCAAACTGTTGCTGTTATTAATCCTCTAATAATCCATCAGATGAAATACATTGCAGTATTTATACTGGCCCTTTACTTTCTGAGTTTAAATCCCACCAAGGTCAACTGGGTTCAATAAAATATAGTATCACCGAAGTAGTAATGTCATTATAATCGACTTTCCCTCACCCAAAATTGCTGGCCTTGTGTCTGAATTAGAAACCATTATCAATGTTATTTCTAAGCTCAAAGCCAGCCTTGATCAAGCAGACTTGTGAACAAAGGTATTCTAGTTGTGATTAATTCCATGCATCTTTTTTTCAGACACAGTGTATCTAATACTACATTATCAAATGTGTCTATTTTTTTAGAATGGTATGATGAGATTTTAGGCATGTTTGGCTGCTATTTCTAGAAGGTCTGGTAACCACATTTTGTTGGACACTTGATTACTGTTATCTGCTCTTGATGAATTAAACTTATTCAATGGGATAGATAGATTATAAACTTCTTTCAATCAAATTTGGGTGACAGATTTAATCCGATTCAATTTAACACTGCCACCTGTCTTTGGGTGCCTTTAGCAGAGTTCATTATGTTGCAAGTATTTAAGCTAGGTTTCTAAATTGATAAGAAATTCCTCCCAACAGTCCCTGAAAAAATAAAGTCATGGATACTGCCCTTCCCTCCCTGACTAAGCAGTAAAAAGAAATGCAACTAAAAACAGCATATAAAATAATCACATGTTATAAAACAATCTACTATATAAATGGCAATTTCTGTCTGTCTGTGTATAACCAGTTGGTGCCTACACCAGTGATCCGATCCTGATGAAACTTTACACATGTTAAGCTAATATTCAGAAACAGGACTGGCTAATGGGATTTCAATAAAAATCAATAATGGAACCCCTGGGGACATCTTTACAATGGAGGAGGAAAGAAGACTTTTCAGTGAGAGAGGGGGAAGAGGAGATACTACTACTGTATGTTAAACCCTCACTCCTACTACTCCCCTTCCTCCTCCCACAACTCAGTCCTCCAAAACGAGGCAACAACTTATTAGAAATATACAAAGAAATTTCAAACAAAGCAGGCAACAATCTAATTCTGGTTGACGACTGAACAGATGTCTCTCTCTATATATATATATCACATCCACTGATATGGATTCTGAACCCGTGCACACGCTTAGGTCACATTAGGGTCAACTGCAGGAATTTGTGATAAGTTACAAAAAAGTGTGATGATCAATGACCTGGAAGTTGCCTTAGCATCAGATTAGTCTGAAGAATAAAACCCAAATCGTATGTTGAATATTTATACTCCCAGCATGTTAATTGTAACATGCCGTCTTTGAGAGTAGAGTTTATTTTGTCGATATTTCGAGATGTCGGATCGTGGGAAGATTAACACGAATTAAAAAGATGTAACTTCTCCCCCATTATTGACACTTTGCAACAGTGAATGTGACAAGGCTCTCTTTAGGGCCAACACTTCTGATTGTTTATCCGACTTATTATGGTGTGTTTTCTCAGGTTATGTCTACTATAGGGGGAAAACAGGATGGTTTTATTGAATTGCTTCAGTCATTCGAAGGGCTTTACAAA
Organism: Eledone cirrhosa; assembly: GCA_964016885.1. Taxonomy (NCBI): domain Eukaryota; kingdom Metazoa; phylum Mollusca; class Cephalopoda; order Octopoda; family Eledonidae; genus Eledone; species Eledone cirrhosa. The sequence goes on from OZ024741.1 coordinate 302,453,708, forward strand.
CGGTGATATACAGAGTGCTTGAACAGTACCTGAATATGTTCACTCTGTTATAATTTCTTCAATAATTGCAATGACTTCCTCAATTGTTTTGTGTTTGTTCTTGAGCGCTAAGGCAGTAAGTTTGCTATTCTTATACATAAGTTTGTTGAATAAGTTTGATACTCATCGAACTCAAACTTTCCCGGCTTATTCACTCTGAATGAAGAAAGCTGGATTTGCTATTGAAAATCCAGTCTGGGCACCCAGGGTCACTATGGGAACTATGAATAACCCCACCTTTCCCGGGTATTACCGGGTACTGCAGCTAGTTATGAATAAACTCCTAACGTCCTGTACCCCATCAAACCACATTAGCAAGACATTTTGGGAAAGTACAATACAGCATGGTAATTATCTGTCCACTAGTAAAGATACTATAAACATTTGAAATAAACCCATTTTAGATATTTTTAGCTAAATCATTACAGGATGTTGAAAGCCTTGACAACAATGAAAATTAAATTTCATAAAATATTTACCTTCTCTGGAAGTTTTTTACTCAAATGTGGAAATTTACAAAATCTTTTCAATTTTTTAAACAACTGATGTTCTGTGTTATAAAGATAGCATGCTAAAAGTAGACAAATGTTAGAGAAATAATTTAAATGTGCAACAATTTAGAAAAATAAACAAGTATATAAAATATTCCTTTAGTTAACTTTTAATCTCCTGTAACACATGAAACAACATTAGTAGGACATTAAACAATACAAAACAGCACTATGACTATCATCATCATCATCATCATCATCATGTCTGCTTTCCTTGCTAGCAAGGGTTGGGACAGGTCCATATAGATCAAGTCAGTACAAAAGCAGAGCCAGTGATCTCCCAGACAGGCCAGGGACCTGTGTCTTGTTTATGTGTGGTCTCACATTCCATCAAGTGCTCAGGAGAGGTTGTCATGCCTTTAACACAACTGAGGGTCCTCCCAACCCTTTGTTTGGCAAGATTTCTATGGCTGGATGCCCTTCCTATCACCAACCATTTTACAGTGTATACTGGGTGCATTTATTGTGTAAATCACCAACACTAGGGAGGCTGTCATGTTAAAATTTTTTACTCTAAAAGCTATATTTTCATGATCTCTCCACCAGTAAAGATACTCTAAACATTTGAATTAGCAAACCTATTTTTGATATATTCTATTACACTACAGGATATTAAGAGTTAATTTTGATTTTATATTTCGATTCTGTAATTTTGTACACATAAATGTATACACACATCCATGGCGGCTATGGGGTTGGAAATAGAAATGAGGAGGGCTTCAGAATCCTGGAATTCTGTGACGCAAATAGCCTAACTATCTGTAACACAAACTTCAAAAAACGTGAAAACCACTTGATCACCTATAGATAGATTATATCCTTACTAGAAGATGGGACAAAATGTCTGTTGTAAACACTAAATCCCTCCCCCGTGAAGAATGCACCTCCCAACATAGCCTAGTAGTTAGTGACCTCATAGTCAGGAATAGACGTACTCAACAACAGAGGCGGCCTACCTTGAGGAGAAGAATATGGAAGTTGAAGGACCCCATAGCCAGTGACAAATTTAAAAGCTTATTACTTGATGCCTTTGACAATAAGGAAGAGCAATTAGAGACGTGCAATATAGAGGAACAGTGGCAATTCTTGAAAGTGAACCTGCTGAAAGCAACGGATGAAATCTGTGGCTGGAGCAGACCTATTGGCAGGAGGAGAGTAACTTGGTGGTGGAAGAGACAATCAAGGTCAAAAAGCAGGCTTGGAAAGTATGGCAGGATGGGGGAAGGAGAGAGCACTATCAAGTGGCCAGGAGAGAAGCTAGGAGACAAGTGTACCTTGCAAAAAGGGTAGCAGAGGATGGAAAGTTCAAGCATGTTCTACAACGTGAGGACCAAAAACGTGAGGTGTTCAGGATTGCTAGACAATGTGTCAAGGAAAACTGTGATATTGTCGGGGAGAAGTGTGTCCGTAATGATAATGGTGTACTTGCACTCACTGATAAGAAGATAGCCTGGAAGTGTCACTACGAGAGACTATTAAATGAGGAGAATAAGTGGGAAAAAGATAGTCTGCCCCAAATCGATCCAATAGACGGACCAGCGGTGCAAGTTAAAGGTAGTATAATAAGTAAGGCAATCAAAGATATGAAGACAGGCAAAGCAGCTGGGCCTTCGGAGATAGTTGCTGAGATGTTGAAGGCATCTGGTATGGTGGGACATACTATGGTCACCCGTATAGTTAACCAAGTAATACAGAATGGGGTTATACCGAAAGACTGGCGTAGCAGCATCATCATTAACTGCTACAAGGGTAAAGGGGATGCTCTAGATAGGGGAAACTATAGAGGCATTAAGTTAGTTGACCAGGTCATGAAGGTCACAGAAAGAGTTATAGCGCAACTAATCAGAGAGCGAATTGATCTAGATGAAATGCAGTTTGGGTTTGTGTCAGGTAAAAGTACCACAGATGCTCTTTTCCTTGTACGACAACTACAAGAGAAGTACCTAGCTAAAAGTAAACCCATCTACTTAACTTTTGTAGACCTGGAGTAAGCTTTTGACAGAGTCCCCCGCTCCATTATCTGGTGGGCTCTTAGAAAACTAGGTGTAGATGAATGGCTTGTGAGAGCTATACGAGCTATGTATAATGAAACAGTCAGTAAGGTTAGAATTAACAATGAATATTGTGAAGAATTTAGTGTAAAAGTTGGCGTTCATCAAGGCTCTGTCCTTAGCCCCCTCATATTTATTATTGCCCTTCAGGCTATAACAGAGGAGTTCAAGACCGGCTGCCCATGGGAACTCCTATACGCAGATGATCTAACGCTCAGCTCATAGCTGAATCAATGGCTGAGCTAGAGAAGAAATTCGAAACATGGAAGCATGGCCTAGAATCAAAAGGCTTTAAAGTTAACTTGTCTAAGACTAAAGTTCTAGTTTGTAGAAAGGAAAATAGGGCACAGATACCCTCAGGGAAATGGCCATGCTCAGTGTGTAGGAAAGGAGTAGGCAGAAATTCCATTTTATGTCCCAAATGCAAAGTATGGGTACATAAAAGATGTAGTGGTATCACAGGTAAGCTATCTAAGAACGTAGATTTTATATGTGGCCAATGCTCAGGTGCAATAAGTAGCAAGTGTCCAAAGGATACTAGCTCCTTCTATTGCCCAGATGGTTCTATAGAAATAGTAGACACTTTCCGTTACCTGGGTGACGAAATCAGCAGTGGTGGAGGGTGTTCTGAAAGTACAGTAGCCAGAGTCAGAACGGGATGGAAAAAGTTCAGAGAGCTTATACCGCTGTTGGCTAAAAATGAAAGGCAGATTGTATGATGCCTGTATATGAACAGCAATGCTACATGGCAGTGAGACATGGGCATTACGTGCAGAGGACCTGCGTAGACTGGAAAGGAACGAAGCATGCATGCTCCATTGGATGTGTAATAGTAATATACATGAACGGCAAAGCATAAATGAACTAAGTGAGAAATTAGGAATAAGAGGGATCAGATGCTGTTTACTTGAGAGAAGACTATGTTGGTATGGTCACGTGATGCGCATGAAAGACGACAGCTACATAAAAAAGTGCAGGGCGATCAAAATTGATGGTAGTTATGGAGTAGGTAGACCCAGAAAAACCTGGGATGATCTGATAAATTCCGACCTCACACACTTACATCTCTCTAAGACAATGTCTCTGGACCGAGATCTTTGGCGCTACGCAGTAATACAGAAGACCCACCTTGCCTATGTACAAAGCGAAACCTACAGTCAGTAGGCACCTCTTAACCAAATATACACCCCAATCCACTACCCCTACCCTATCTTCCCACTCCCACCAACAGCACGAGATAATGAGATCGAGATCGTGTAGGTATCACGACAAAAAACACACACAGTCCACGCTGTAATGTGGCTGTGTAGGTAACACGGTAAAAAGTTCCCAGTTCCACACTGTAAATGTGGTTGGTGTTAGGAAGGGCATCCAGACGTAGAAAACCTGCCAGATAGTCCTATATGAGCGAGACACGGTCACCTGACCAGCCTTGCCTCAAGTGGGACAACTCCCGTCTAACCTATGCTAGCATGGAAAATGGACGTTAAACAAAGATGATGATGATGACACACATACACTCACACACAAGCATACACATCCATGCACACACACAAACATACACACATCCAATTAAACCTGCTGTTAAGAACAGATGTTGCTAGTGTCAATAGAGAAATAAAAGTACCCAATGAAAAAAAAAAAAAAAATCAATTATAGAGTTTATGTAATAATTGATTTGATAAAAGTGACTGACAAAATAACAATTTTGTTTTCCTTGAAGGCTGTTCAGAAAATTAGAGTAATGATGAGATTAATCCTTTCATGACTGTATTTCTAATGAAATACATTCTATTTTAATTAATTAATGAAGATTTTGAGAGATTTACTAAAATTATTAATTTAATACAATTATGTTGGAAGATTTTTATTTAAATTGGAAACCTTTAAAATGGGTGGTTTTATTTCATAGAACTAGAGCCGGTTTTGGTGGGGCTGGTCACTAAAGGATTAACAATATGTGAAGAGTGAAGACAGATACATAATCATAGAAACTAAACAAAAACAAACTGCATACTTTCAAGGTTAAACATGACTGAGAAGGGAATGATAATTAAGAGTTGAAAAAGGACAGAGATTAATTTGAGTGTGAAGTGGAGAAACAGGTATAGGATGATTGAGGAGGAAGAGAGATAGCTACATGCTGATTGTTTGTACTCTCGGGTCCCAAATAATAGAGGTGGATGGAAAATCGGTAATTTTTCTAGGTTGTCTCCATTGATTTAAAAAAAAAAAATACAATTGGTCGTTTAGTTTACATATTGAGACCTCAACCCATCCTATTTATTTTGTAACATATGGGATTTCTAGTAATGTATTTTTTTTGTCATGTATAATGTTTTTTAATGCCTAAAGAAAATTGTTGCAGGAATGCTTCCACTTAAAATAAAATTTCACCGGAGATAGATAAGCCAAATTGAATAAATGCGGGGGTGGAAAAAATCTGAAAAACTAATAGGCCATCGGGTGGGGTGAGGGGGAATTATTTGAGACCCAAGAGTAATGGGTGGGATGTTGAGTAGAAAGTAAAAAGTTGTTTTGGGTTGTTTTTTTTCATGAATGAACTATGTTATAACGATATGAATTTGGAAATGTTGATTTTGTTCTAATGATAAACTTCATCTTCATTGTTTTGACCTCAACTTTTCTGTGCTGACATGAGTTGGGTGGGACATTTTGAGGCAATGTTTTACAGCTAGATGCCCTTCCTGACACCAGTGACCAGGTTGACATTAATTGATATCGTGACCAACTCTCAAGTGTACCAACCTGTCATTTTAACTCTCACACATCATAATTATCATCATGCTCATAATCATTTTCATGATTTTACATTAAATATATATTTGCACATGATCACAATTTTGGAAAATCATCATCATTACTGTTTATTTTTTATGTTTGCATGGGTTGGATAGGTTGTCATGTTTTATGTCGAGCTCATATGTTCCATTTTTGGCATGGTTTCTATGGCTGGATGGCCTTCTTAATGCCACAGAGGAGTATAATCTTTTGAGTCAAACTCAGTATAAGACTGGTACTTATTTTATAAACCCTGGCAGGATAAAAAGAAAATGGGATCTCAGCAAGATTTAAAGAAGAGCATAAGTCAAAACTAAATAACTGAGTGATGTTTTGAGATCTTTATCCAATAATATAATATATCAGTTGCATATCCAGTTTAGAATAGATATACTATATCCCTGCATATCATAAAAAGCAACTAAAAAGGTTGGTGTTAAGAAGGGCATCCACAAAATGTTGTGTCTCACCCATGCCAATATAGAAAAGTTAATGTAAAAACGATGTTTATTATCAGAATAAAATCAACTAATAGCAATGAGACACAATTATAAATGTTGGTTACAGTTTGGCATTATACATGGAGGAAATATCCAAGAAATTATATTATTTTGTTATAAGACAATACAACAATAAGATACTTGCCAGGAAATATTTCAGGATAAACTAGTTTATTTGGACAGAGAGGATAACAGCCACAGTAAACAGCTTCAAGCCTGGAAATACATTTGAATATGATATTAACCCTTTTGATACCAAACTGCTTGAAACTGCTCTTGGATCTATGATGCAAAGCTGCTTGTTTCAGTCCTTTTGATACTAGCCTACCTGAAACCACCCTTGGTTTCATGATACACAACTGCACATTTTAAATTGTTCATACGTATATTAAAACATTCCATCATAATTTTATTTAAAAGATTATTGTTAAGTAATGATTCAAACATCAACCTATTAAATGAAAAGGTTAGTTATTTCATTAGATTCTTCAAATTTTCAAAATGAATAGACAGTGTATTTCAACCTCCCTTAATAATTTTATGTATGAATCTTTATGTTCCAAACATAGCTTAACAATGAGAAAGTTGTCTATTTTACTAAATCACTCCATTTTCTTTATTTTCAAAATTAATTAAAAATAAACATGGAACATGAAAAATGATTGAAAATTATAGGCAATGTTTTTCATTAGAAATATGATATGGGAATGAAATTGGTTAAGTGAAGATTAACTACCTTTGGGATGTAAGAGCATTTCTGAGAGTTTTGTCTTCATATACATCCATATTTCAAATTAGCCAGTAGTACTAGTAATAGTAGTAGTAATAACAGTAGTTGTAATGTTGTTATTGTTTTACCCTGACTTAGCATAAATAGAGTCAACCTATGATTAGTTGTTCAAAACATTATCATCCCATCTTTGTTTAACCCTTTTATCATTTTATTTCAGGCAATAGTAACTTAATATATGTTTCTTATATAAAATTATGTTGGAAGATTTTAATTTAAATAGAAACCTTTTAAAATGGGTGGTTTTATATCCTAAAGCAAGAGCCAGATTTGGACAGGTTGATATGAAAAGGATGTAGATATAATGTATTCAGGGCTATATTATCCTGAATTTATGTGTCTGCCATTGGTCTTCTTTCTTTTTTTTAAGATAAGATTTGTCTGCTATTTCAAGCTGGTCAACCATATAATAATGGTTTCTAATTTAGGCATAAAGCCAGAAATTTAGAGACAGGGGTCAGTTGATTATACTGACACCAGGACTTGACTGATACTTTATTTTATCGACCCTGGAAGAATGAAAGGCAAAGTTGACATCAGCAAGATTTAAACTCAGAGCGTAAAGAACCAGAAAAAAATATTGTTCAACATTTGTTTGATGCTCTAACAATAATGCCAAACCTCTGCCCTTGTCAACTATGTGATAACAACATTGATGGTGATGATGGATAACTTACACTGATACTCCAAAAAATTGATACTTACATTGATACTCCAAAAAATTCATGTTTTGCAGTAGAGACAACAACATCTGCTGTTTTTAGAATCTCATAGTAATCTTTCTTGTCTTCAACAAATCCCCAAGTTTTGAGATGGATTTTTAGTTTTTCTTTTGATTTTATAAATACATCTGAAATTTACAAAAAGAAAAATTTTACTAAATGTTTAGGGCTTGTTAAAGTAAAATGTATTAATTCAATGTTGAAAGTATGTTAGCCTAAAGAACAAGATTAAAAAAGACAAACACAGATGAATTAACTCTTTAGCATTTAAACTGGCCATATCCGGCCAGAATTCTCTCCTCTTTCTGTTCAAACCGGCTGTAACCAGCTGTTCATACTGATGTTAAGGTATGGTTCTCAAAATAAATAATATCAAAATCTCAGATTCGATATTATATGAGGTAAAGCCTTTACTGTGAAAATATAATAGTAAATATAGAGTAATGTGAATGCTAAAGGGTTAAACAAAGTCTTCTTAGTTTCACACTTGTGGGAAAAGGAAAGAAATATCTCATGTTGGATGTTAGTCTTTCCTGATGAAAGAGTAAACTTAGGAGAGAAAAGTTTATTAGGTGTAGTGAGGTGGACAGACAAGTATAGCTTTAAGTAGTCCAGAATGTGTGTGTGTGCAGAGGTAGTGGTAGAGGATCCAAGTATATCATTAGTTCTAGTATGTGGTGCTTATAGTAAGCTGTTACAATGCAGGTTTAACTATAAAATAGTCAAACAAGTTGGGTATATAAACCTGTCTAGTATACAGCAGATGCAGGTTCATTTCCTGCAGGCAATTTTGTTCCCTTTTTTTCATGTTTAGGGGTTTATATGCTCAAATTTAATGTCAGGTCATTGGCAACTAAACTGGCAACACCACCAAGCTTGCTTGGTGAAAAGGGTGATTTTTTAACACCTTGTGGGATGAAAAACAAAACCTGTCAAAGGGTGAAAGAACTCAGGAGAGTCAATGCTCATCCAATAGTGTGTAAGAAAAACAGGTAGATAGAGCTTGATAGCCTTGGTTGGCAGTCTGTCTAGAAGGATCACCCTGATTTCAAAACTGGAGTAGATGGGATTACTTAGTCACCTTGGTGATAACCTTTTAAGTGGCCAATGGCTTCATCCTTGTGATGAAGGTGGATAAGCTGTAGCTCTGTAGCCAGCTTCTGAGTAATGGTCAGTTGAGGATTTGTGACCCACCAACATTACTTTTTTCCCCAATAAGAATTATGGACATAAATCATCATATAGCATTGGTGCTATTTATTGTCCATAGTCCTCAAAACTCCAGCAATGAGGATGGTAAGAAACCAATGCTCAACTTGTTTGCCTATTTTATAGTCAAACCTGTATTGCAGAAACTTACTAAAAGCTAACATAATTTCAAAATTTAAATTTGCTCAATGCCTCATAAAACGAATGTGTCTTTGTTTATATTGGATATTGTTTTTGTTTCATCCCCTCTTTATTCACCATTTCTTTCACTTATACATAAACAAATATATGCTGTTTAGCCCTAGATCAGTTCTGATTAAATAGACCTATGATCAGAGATATAGCAGTTGTGGTCTTTCCATCTTTTAAAGAGTAATCTAGGATTACGTTATCCAATGCACTCTTTAATTATTTAATAGAGTAGTATATGATTTCAGTGAGATTTGCCTGCTAATTGTAGAAACTTGAACAACCACAAAAGGCTCTTGTGTTGGCTTATAATACAAAATTTATATTGGTTAATAATGTTAAGTAACAGCAAACTATCATTCTGACCTCATCAGACAGAGAAATCTGATACTGACCAAGGAATGTGTCAATATCTAAAAGGTAACTACCATATTGTGAAGCCTTTCATTACCATATTTCTAATGAAACACACTGCTAGTTCTCAACTACTTTTGAAAATAACCAAGAATTTGAAGGGAGTAATATAACTAACCTTCTCATTATTAAGCAGGTGTTTGGAACATAAAGGTTATTACATAAAATTACAAGCTCAGATCAACTAAATAATGCAAGAGCATTTTGTCCATCCTGTCAGTTATGTTGCTTTGAACAAATAGAGACAATGTAGAGAAGTGAGGAATCTTTTGTCATGCAGGAGACAAGGCAAGCGCTCTAGCGCTGGTGCCAAATTAAATGCATCCAGTGTACTCTGTAGTGATAGGTTGGTGATAGAAAGATTATCCAACCATAGAAAGTATACCAACAAAGGAATGCCCAACCTATGCCAACATGGAAAGCAAACTGATGATGATGACTATTTATCATCTGCCCTAACAACACACAATAATACAATGCTAATACAATAATTTAAACACTAACATGATTTCACAAAACAATATAACCCAGTGTACACCATGAAGTGGTTGGCATTACGAAGGGTATCTAGCCATAGAAACTACACCAGAATGGAAAGTATGAGTAAGACAGTCATCTTACCTTTTTATCCTCAGAATGTAACAACCTATCTAGTTGCATAGAAGCATAGAAAATAGACATAAAACGGTGTAATGATAATGATACCTATACACGTATAGAGAGCTATTAATGCCATAAAGTCTCAGTCTGTCTCAAGCCAGAAGGCTCGTCAGGCCAGTGCTTATCCCAGTTTCATGACGTGAAGTGACTGAGAGTACAAGACTCCCATCTGGACATGACGCCAATCCATTGCAGGGTTAAACCCCCAGCTATTGCTAGTATTCATTTGCAGCTGAGTACACTGAAACAATGTGAAATGAAGTTTTGCTCAAGAACACAACATGTAACCCAGCCCAAGAATCGAACTCGTGACATTATGATCGTAAGTCCAACACCCTTACCACTAGGCATGCACCTTGACAATGCCATAAAGCAGTATTCAAATATGTTCTAAAGAGATGGAGACAGAATAGAGCAATTACCTGGAACTTCAGAAAAACTTTGGCCTATTACAGAAACCAAGAAATCAAAATTTTCTTCATGTAGCCAATTCAATACATTAAAAAATTTCTCTGGGTCTTTATCATGCTCCCTGAAAAAATTTAACAGTATGAATTATCATTATTAGTATCAAAGGAATGCTCATAAAAGAAATCATTATAATCAATGTTTTATCTACTGGGACAAGATGCAAGGCTCTGCCATACAGAATATTGCCACTAATCTCAGTTTTTTTATTATTTCATTTGAGTGGCCAAATATCTTGAGATCTGACTTCCTCACTTTTCACATCTTTTAGCTTCTTCATCAATAGCATGTGGCCCTTTTTCATCCATCATTGACCCATTTGAAACAACAAATTACCAAGCTCATACAATCTCGAGCCAATGCGAGGTCCTTTACATGGTCACTCAACCTGCTAGAAATAGCAACCAAATCACACCACCATCTTAGAGAAATAGTTTGGATAACATGTGTCTGTACATTACTAGAAATCCCATATGTTATAAAATAAATAGGATATGTAAACCAAACGACTAATTCTGGTTTTTAAAAGAATCAACAGAGAAAAATTACCGATTTTCCTGCTCCACCTATTATTTGGGACCTGAGAGTACATCGGAAAAATATTTTAAAATAATACTTATCTGACGAGAAAGAAAAAATATCTAATCAAATTTGTTGTTTACTCACCAACGATGTGGCCAAACAATATGTAATGTTTTATCAGTTTGTAGTTCTGCTGGTGATATCTCTGGTACAGAAGTGTTTTCACTGATGTTATCAATAGTATGTTGGCAATCAATCTCAGAATTTATATGATGCTTCCCATTTACCAATATTTCCTCACCTGTCTTGGACATTTGTACAGTTAGTTTTTCACATGAACTAGATTCTTCTGTCTCCTTTAAAATTTTCTCTAAGCATGTGTCCATCATACTGCCATGTGTGAAGTGTGAGTATTTGTTTTCTAATGATCTTTCTTCTGTCAGACAATCAGGAAAAGATAACGGGAAGTATAAGACTCGGCATTTTGGCAAGATTTTTTTAATAAGATCTTTTGGATGGTAATCGGGTATGATGTTCAGAAATTTGTTGATGTTCTGTAGAAATGTGTTCTTATTGAATTCTGAGTTGAAAACAACAACATCGGCTACAACACTGTTAAAAGTATAGAGATTTCAAAGATTTTCAGCAATGTAGAAGGAAAATATAAAAACACAAATTTATTTCATAATAATTAGAATATGCTTACCATGATAAAATCTGGTTGTATCCATATTGAAAATCTCTGGTCTGTTCTTTTTTGACAGGATAGATAAGTTGGTTTTCATGAAAATAGATAACCTTATGTAGGCAAGCCAAGTCAGGGCGTAGTGCTACTAATTCAGCAAGATTTAATACAGAACTTGTAAATAAAGAACTGAAAAAATAAATAAATAAAAGAACTTTAGAATTCTATTTTGGATACATATAAGGACTATATTGAAAATTAGACACATTCCCACTATATTGAAAAATGGAAAGATACATCATCACCGTTTAACATCTATTGTTCATGCTTGCATAGGGTAGACAGGCTGTCATGTAGTGAGGTCAAGCAGGTAAGGTGACTATGTCTTGTTCATACAATCTGGTTTGGTTTTCTATGATCAGATGCCCTTGCTAATGTTAACTACATAACAGGGTGGACTGGATGCTTTTGTCATAGTACCAATATAACCACTTTATAAGGTGGACTATGTACTTTTCATTGTGGCACCAGCATTACCACTGTACGGGATACACTGGGTTCTTTTCATTGTGATACCAACACTACAACCATACATGATGGACTGGGTGCTTTTTATTGTGGCATCTGCACTACCACCATACAGAATGGGCTGGGTGCTTTTTGTCATGGCACCAGCATTATCACCGTATAGTGTAGTAGGCTAGATGCGTTTTGTCTTGACACCAGCACTACCATTGCACAAGGTGGGCTGGGTGATTTTTTTTTTGGGGGGGGGGGGAGTGTCTTAACACTTGAACTATCATTGTACAAGATGAACAAGGTGTTTTTTGTTGTGACACCAGCACTAACAGAAGACCACTATACTGAAAACTGAATATATATATATGTGTGTGTGTGTGTCACGGCAAAAATCACCCAGTCCACAATGGGAAGTGGTTGTGTAGGTGTCACGACAAAAAGCACCTAGTACTCACTGTAAATAGTTGGCACTATGAAGGGCATCCAGCTGTAGAAACCAAGTCCCAAATTGGTTCTGTATGAGCATGTCATAGTCACTTGACCTAGCATTGCTCAGGATAACTCATCTAACCCGTGCCAGCATGCAAAAATGAACATTAGATGATGATGATTATGATATATATATATATATATATAACGAAGAAAGTGTGGTAAGGAACCAAGTGGACCATAATGCACCAGAGTACTCAATACTTTGGGTAGTAGAGTGGTTAATAGGAAAATGTTCAAGAGCCCGACGGCAGAGCTCAAGCCGTTTCGACGGCTATTTCTGGACTGCCGTCGGAGTCTTGAACATTTTCCTATATATATATATATATATATATAACCAGATGCCTATGGGAACTCCTGTATGCAGATGACCTCGCACTTATAGCTGAATCTATGGTAGAACTAGAGAAGAAATTCGAAACATGGAAGCAGGGACTAGAAAGAAAGGGTCTCAAAGTCAACCTGACAAAGACTAAGGTCCTTGTAAGTAGACGAGAAAACAAAACCCAGATCCCCTCAGGGAAATGGCCTTGCTCAGTATGTAGGAAAGGTGTAGGTAGGAACTCCATCCTCTGCCCCAAATGCAAACAATGGGTACACAAGAGATGTAGTGGGATCTCAGGAAGCTTAACTAAGAATGTAGGCTTCACATGCAGCAGCTGTGCTGGGACAGCAAGCAGCAAACAGCCACAGGAAACAAGTACCACCAATCTCAGGGAGGGCTCTGTAGAAACAGTAGACAGCTTCTGCTACGTAGGTGACCGAATTAGCAGCGGAGGTGGGTGTTCAGAAAGTACAATAACTAGGGTAAGAACAGGATGGAAGAAGTTCAGGGAGCTACTGCCACTGCTAGCTGCAAAAGCTTTTCCCTCAGAATGAAAGGCAGACTGTATGATGCGTGTATCATCATCATCATCGTTTAACGTGCATTTTCCACGCTAGCATGGGTTAGACGGTATACGAACAGCAATGTTTCATGGTAGTGAGACCTAGGCGCTGTCTGTAGAAGACTTGTGTAGATTAGAAAGAAACGAAGCCTGCATGCTCCGATGGATGTGTAATAGTAATATACGCAAATGGCAAAGCATAAACGAATTGAGAGAGAGACTGAGCATAAGAGGAATCAAATGCTGTGTGCAGGAGAGGCCGTTGCATTGGTATTGACATGTGATGCGTATGAAGGATGACAGCTGCATAAAAAGGTGCAGAGCACTAGAAGTCGATGGAATCCGCAGAGTGGGAGACCCAAGAAGACTTGGGATGAGGTGATAAAAGCCGACCTTACCCAATTACACCTCTCAAAGGCGATGACACACGACCGTGACCTCTGGCGTCACGCAGTTATACAGAAGACCCGACCCCCCACAGGTACAAGCCGAAGCTGAAGCATATAGACAATATGACCCCACACCCTCTCATTGCAAAGTGGTCGTGGAGGTGCCACGGTAAAAAAGCACCCAGCCCACACTGTAAAGTGGACGTGTAGGAGCCACGGAAAAAAAAGCACCCAGCACTCACTGTAAATGAGGTTGGTGTTAGGAAGGGCATCCAGCTGTAGAAATCAAGCCAAATCAGTTCCCGTATGAGCAAGGCATGGTCAGCCGACCGGCTATTGCCCACAACAGGACAACCCGTCTAACCCATGCTAGCGTGGAACAACGGACGTAAAATGGTGGTGATGACCACTATACAATTGGACACAAAGCCACTGTGTAAAAAACTGAATACACATAATCACTGAATTGAAAACTAGGTACATCATCATTATAGTTTAATGTCCACTTTCCTTGTTAGCAAGGTTTGAACAGGTCGTTAACAGACCGGATTGGTACTCAAGCTACTAACCAGCTTGTTGAGAACTCGACCAAATTATCAGACAGGCTGGCAGCTCGCAACTCACATACTGTCCCATGAAAACTGAAGACATAATTCTTATAATAATTGTTTCTACTTTTGGCACAAGGCCAGCAATTATCACAGTGAATTACTGGTACTTTATTTTATCGACCCCGTAAAGATGAAAGGCAAAGCTAACCTCGGCGGGATTTGAACTCAGACTACAAAAGGCCATAACTTTATGCTTGCAAAGCATGGCGTCCGACCCTTTACCGATACTGCCAATCCACCGCCCTGATTCTTATAATAATGACAATTATTGTGTACAGTAATACATATAATCTTTATATTGAAAACAGGAAACAAGTAACTGAACCACATAAGCACCATTAAAACATTTACTGTGGCTATGTGGTTAAGTTCACTGCCACCGTGTTTCACCTTTGACAAGTGTCTTCTATAGTCTCAGGTTGATCAATTTCTCCTGGTTGAATGTCGGTGTGTTCGACTACCGTCGGTTCTGCGGAGTGTTCCAGTGGATTCAATCAACAGATCAGCCTGCTAGGGAAATTAACGTGCAAGTGACTGGGCATTCCACAGACACGTGTGCTCTTAATGATTTAGCGTGATACAGAGCTGGCTCTTTGAATCACAGGCACAACTAATTTTTTCATAGCTGACTAGACAGGAGCAAAGCGAAATAAAATGTCTCGCTCAAGAATACAACGCATCGCCGGCTTATGTGTGCGTCTCGTACAAAAAAAAATTAAAGAAAATGATTTTAAAAAGTACTAGAACTGAAAAAAAAACATACTGGGGTCGATATGGACGAATAAATTTCTTTAATGCAGTGCTCCAGCATGAGCGCAATCTAATAACACAATGAAACATAACTAGAGATAATAACTAGGACAGCGCTGTTGTTAAAGATCAGATTTCTCCCCCTTCCTCAATACATACCAACGTGTCCCAGTTTATGAACTTTCTCAACAGCAGACTATAATAAACCAATACTTCATGACTGCATACCGGTACATTTGTTATTAAGATGGCATGACAAAAATATATAAATTTCGTTCATATTTTTTTTTCTTTATTATCCCTTTTAATACCAAATCGCTTGAAATGTCTCTGGTTATATAATAAAAAAAAACATTTATTTTAAAGTGTTTATATTTATCTATAAACGTATCAAATATTATTTTATGCTCGAAACACCAGCTAAATAATAAGAAAATTAGTTGTATTACAAAATCCCACAAAACTCTTGATTATTTTCGAAAATCATACGGAATGCTTTTTTGCTTTCTTTTTCTTTAGAAATATGGTAATGAAAGAGTTAATAAAACACTAACCTGTAGTTATTTTCATTTTCTGGTATAATTTCGCTAAATTGCAATGCTGACGTCCTCGCTTTCCAATGCCATTTTTTCGCCGGCAACTTAAAAACACAACACTGGGGTATGTTCGCAGCTAAATAATCAATCAGCTGTTTGTGAGAGCCGCCATAAAAGGCCTCCAACAATATTATAGTCATTGTGTATTTGTAGCAACAGTGTAAGTATAATTCAACAACTAAAATTATCCCGTTCGCTACTCATTTTGAAAGCTATTCAAAGAAAGCTTTGCGCACACATGCGAAATGATGAAGAAAAAAAAATCAAAACAAGTTATTACATCCGGCGGAAAAGAATTATATCCGGGTTATATTGTAAATAACAATTTATATATCAATAGATGTGTCAATACAATTTATGTAACGAATGAGATCATGCAGATATATATACTGTACTAAAAAAAAAAGGAGGAGGAGGAGAAAACACAACCACACACCATCACAAGACGAGCTGGAGCTGGAAAATCCCCCCACCCCTCAGTTAAGGTTTTTGTTTATTTTCATTCAGTTCAGCTATTACTAAATTCGATATTTTCGAATTTATAATGATAGAAAAGATTTGGCACTACAACGCCATTAGCTGTCAGTCGAAAGCAGCCGATGAAAGCAAAACATCGTTTATTTCCGTATTACTACCACGCGTAAGTGGAGTTACTTAAATGAAATTTCTTTTAAAGCATATAGATGTAAGTGGAGTTACTTAAATGAAAATATCACTCGTTTTTTTATTAAAGCATATCGATGTAAGTGGAGTTACTTAAATGAAAATATAGGTGACCCTTAAAAGGGCCAAATTAGAAAACAAATTTAAGTTAATTAGAAAACAAGTCATGGTTATCAAATAAATTGGATTTAATCATTTATATTTTCATAGTCAGGGTTATCAATGTAGAAAACAAGGCATTTTCACCAACAGTGGAGTTACTTCTGACAGCTAATACCATGAACTATATTTTCATAGTCATGGTTATTAATGTAGAAAAGAAGTCATTTTCACCAACAGTGGAGTTAACTTAAATGAACATTTTTTTCACCAACCTTATTCAAAAGCATGGATACAGTCCACATGGAGACAAGAGACAATCCCCATGGAGATTGATGGTATCTGCTGTAGTAGCGGTAGCGATGGAAAGATCGCGATGGTTAATTCCATTAACAATTTGGCCCTTTTAAGGGCCACCTATATTTTCATTTAAGTTAACTCCACTGTTGGTGAAAATGACTTGTTTTTTTACATTGATAACCATGACTATGAAAATATAGTTCATGGTATTAGCTGTCAGAAGTAACTCCACTGTCAGAAGTAATTTCCATTGTTGGTGAAAATGATTTGTTTTCTACATTGATAACCATGACTATGAAAATATAAATGATTAAATCCAATTTATTTGATAACCACGACTTGTTTTCTAATTAACTTACATCGATTTGCTTTAATAAAAAAAAAAAAAAAAAAAAAAAAACGCGTGAAAACTCCACTTACGCGTGGTGGTAGTAATACGGAAATAAACGATGACGAATGACGTCACCTTCGCCTGCTTTCATCGGCTGCTTTCACGACTGACAGCTAATAACGTTGTAGTGCCAAAGATTTTTTTTAAATACGTGTATCGATCAAATAAAAACAGTATTAAAAAAAACAAACAGAAATGGAGTTGTTTGTGTAAAACATCGTTCAAGTCATTTTGATGTATATCTGGTGTCACTTTGTTTAATATATTTTGGAGCAAATGATACAATGTTAAAATTAAACGTAATGTCATACTTTACGTTTGTAAAACAAATGTATCGATGATGAGTTGGCTCCCCTATGATATTACCGTTTGTATGTTTTTAAGCACAATGAGTGCATCTAGAACTACATTGTGTAATCTTCGCCTTTTTAAGGACGGTACGGTGTGATTGAGTGACATTTGATTACCATTTCTAGCAGGTTGAATATCCACGTAAAGATTTGACTTTATTACGTACACTAGGAATAACAATAATAATCGTGTAGACCAAAATGTCCTAAGAGCCAACTTATTTGTGTATGCTTTTACTTATGTAAAATATAATAGTAAGAAAATATATTTAGTTTTGTTCAATTTAAAAAATTGCAATGGAAATATTTATATCTTTAAAATCTCATTAGTAATATATAAAACGAAATTGCTAATTACAAATTGAAAGTTCACTAAACGTCTTTAACAAACTAATCTATCAAATACAGATAACGAATTCGCTTGGCTCTATAGCTCAGTTGGTTAGAGCGCCAGTCTAGTAAACTGGAGGTCGAGGGTTCGAATCCCCCTGGAGCCTTGTTTTGATATTTATCTGTTATAAGAAGTAATGTTATTCATATGTCTTTCATTACTTACAAAACTATGTTAAAACATTCTTTTGCTAGTTTTATTTTACTATTAGCCTCATCTTTGGAAATGTAACATCTACACAAGGGCGGTGGCTTTGCAGCATTCAATTACGGTTCTTTACATTCTGAGTTCAAATCTCAATGAGGTCAGCTTTGCCTTTCATCTTTCCGGGTCGATAAAATAAAGTACCAGTCAGTACTAGGTCCTTGTAATCGACTCCTCACAAAATGTTGGCTTTGTGTCTAAAATAGAAATCGATATTTGCATCTTCCAACTGCCATACTTATTTTATCGATCTCCATTTCCACCAGTTTTGAAATCCATATACATTCAGAACAGATCAAAAATAATAGGAAAAAATTAAATTTCACCTCTCACCTCTAAGTGACCCCTCTCTACTCTGGTAACTAAAAAATAATTAATTTACGACGGTTTTCAACGTCAGATTCGTTTAAAATAGATTTTAAAAAAAACATTGAAAAAACATAAATTTCACCTCTAACGCGAGACGGGTGTAATTGTAAAAAAAACATACAACTGTATATTTAAAAATTCAATCCAAAAAATATATTTTTCTGCCATGCTGCTGACTTTCTTCCAAAGACGAAGACAGACGTGTTTTTATGACCCAAATAGTTTAAGAGTCTCACCAACTAAATAAATAGATTATTCATTGATTACTCTCGAGTCTCGAATAATGTCCCCCTCCCCCATCATCACCACCACCACATTAATTTCTTCAGATTTTTTCCAAATATCCCCGCTCATTAAATTTTGCTAATCTATCTCCAGCGAAATTTTATTTTAAGTGGTAGCTTTCCTGTGACAATTAATTTTCTTTAAACATTAAAAAAACATTATACATGGCAAAAAAAGAACATTACAAGAAATCTCATACGCTATAAAATAAATAGGGTGGGTTAGTGTCTCAATATGTAAACTAAACGACTAATTCTAGTTTTCAAAAAAAAAAAAAGAAATCAAGGGAGACAACCTAGAAAAAATTATCGATCTTATCCCCCCCCCCTTATTTAGTTACCCGAGAGTATATAATTGTTTCTACTTTAGGCACAAGGCCAGCAATTACCCAGTGCATTACTGGTACTTTATTTTATCGACCCCGTAAGGATGAAAGGCAAAGTCAACCTCGGCGGGAGTATATAATGGTTCTTTTTTTATAATTATTATTCTATTCTTTTATTCTTATACTGGCTTCATCTATTTGACTGGGCTATATAGGACATTCAACTTTAAGGATTTAGTCGATCATATTGATTCAGTACTTATTTAATCTATTCCTATTTGTTGAACTGTAAAAGTGACAAGACACATGCAGACACAACATAAAAAACACTGGTTTTAACAATCACCAGTGTATCATATATAACCTATTATTGTTGACATTTAATTTCAGTTATCAATTCTGTGTGTGTAAGCATAAATATCAACAATCTATACCAACACTACCTCATTGGTATATGCCTGGCGAACACTCTCTGGTATGCAGAACCCCAGGTGCAAACCACCCCACAGTCCCAATGGACGGAATGGAGGAAACATTATCCCAGAGGGTAGCAAGGGAGATGTGTCGAAATAGCCATTTCAATTTCTGGGGCTCACTCCTGCGTGTGGCCAACTCCACCCCGATAGCAGTGAATAGGGAGGTGGTTCAGGGACCAATGTATATGTGTGTGTGTGAAGCATTGGTCAATCTGAGGATGTTTTTAGGAAATCATAATTACCCCTACTGAGTTATTGATGTGGGGTTGCTTTTTATTTATATATAATAAATTTTGTTCACATACTCACGAAGCCCAAATAACAGGTGGGTCAGAATAAGCATGGGTTGGAGGTGGAATAAGCGAGGGAGTTGGAATAAGTGGAGGTGGGTGGAAAACGGTAATTTTTCGAGGTTGCGTTCCTTGATTTTTTAAAAACCAGAATTAGTTGTTTAGTTTGCATATTGAAACCCCAACCCATCCTATTTATTTTATAAAGTATGGGATTTCTAGTAATAAACTTTTTTGTCATGTATAATGTTTTTTAATGTATAAAGAAAATTAAGTGCTACCACTTAAAATAAAATTTCGCTGGAGGTAGTTTAGTAAGGAGGTAGGGGTTGGAAAAAATCTGAAAAATTGATAAGTGGGCGGAGAGGGGATTATTCGCACCTGAGAGTATATATACAATACTAAAAGAAGAAATAAAATGTTGGAGTGAAGATTCTTACACTCAATCACATGCCAGAACAAGGAGCTTCCCTCTAATAATTTTTGTAGCATTGCCATGCATGATAGCAAGTCTAAGGCACTGGAATAGTCAAGCACTCTTATGGGCATCACCTGATACACTGGTAAGGTGAACCACCAACAATGACAAAAACTTTGTTGTTAGTGGCCAAGCTCCCTCAAAACGTTTCAAATACCACAATCTGAAACAAATAGTTTACCAATAATTGCTGGTATTTAATTTTTTTTTCTGTTTGGATAGTTGTACAGTGTAACCCTCACCTTTACTGCAATGTCCAGGATGTGGGAAGGATCAAAAGAGTCACTAACTGTGGCATCTCAAATGAGACATTTACCTCTTACCTAGAGGCAAAGGGTAACACCATGTGGTTTCTTCCCATCAATCCTGGACAATTCAGCTGGCTCCAGAATTAAGGGGATATTAACTCATGCTAGGGCCTGCTTGATAATTAGATTCAGTTTGGTATGTCGGGCAAAGCAAACTGCATTCAGGCAGCAAGACAACTCATGAAAACCCATGGATTCAAGAGACTTGCCTCAATGACATTTCAATCCTCCAATGAGAGTAATTTGGCTGCTATATTGAGAGGAATGTTGTTGTTTAGTCCAAAGTTGATTCTGATCAAGCAAAGACTTATAATCAAATGAATTTCAACTGTGGCCATCTTACAGTTGTTTCATGCATAGTGTATCCAGGACTTCATTTTCAAATGTTCCTTTTATGAGATGGTAAAGTGTTGTTTGAAAAAGATCTACCTGCTATATATAGCAGTTCAAGTGATCATTGGCAACAATATAGAAGTTTCTACGAAGGTAAAAGGTCAAGAGAGATTAAAGATAAAGGTGATATTCATTCTTGCCTTAAGAAAGACAGCTGAAGGCTATCTTTTACATTATCTAGACTCCCCACCACACCTGCTGTCAATAATAGTAATGAAAATAACTGCTTTATACCTCATAAAGTCATGACTCAATCATCTAATAATTGCACAAAGCATAAACCTACAGGGATAAAGAGTTGAACCCCACTAATTCTAATTGAATTCAGCAGCATCAACATTATCAATTGCAATATTTTCTCTGGCTCTGAACATTCTGAGTTCAAATCCTGCCATGGCCAACTTAAGTACTGGGATTACCCTCCCCTCAAATTTGCTTGCCCTGTGCCTAAAGTAGAAAACATTCTTGTCACCATCGATTGCTGCCCACCATTGTCTTCATAATGATTGTCATTGTTGTTTCAGTGTCTGATTTAACATAGTAGCTGGAACTAAATATATCAGCAGATATTATTTTCTTCTTGTAAAGTCTAAAATCTTTAAGCTCCAATCTCACCGCTTCTTTAAACGTCTGCCTTAGTCTTCATACGTAATTTTTCACTACGTGCATACATCAAACATACAACTCCTTGTCCAAGGCCATCCTTCAGGACATAGTCAAGGGAGGGTGAAGAAGAGGCAGACAAAGAAAATCCTGATCCGACCACATCAAAAACTGATCTAGCCACAACACCAAAAACCTTTGCATGACGGAGAATAGAAATCAATGGCGATGACTGACTGCAAAAGCATCTAGAGTGATTGCAAAAGCTGCAAGAACATAACATGACATACATTAAAAAGTAAAAACAACATTATCAACAAAGGTTGTACTAGATAAAGAACTCTAACAAAGACCTTTTTACATAAATTGTCATTGGAGGAGGAAATAGTTGTGTATGCACATGTATGTGTATCTCTGCATATGTGTATTTGTGTGTGTGTGTGTACATGTATTAGGAAGGACTTTGCAGATGAGGAAGATATAGAAAAAAGTCTATGTGAAGGCTGAATTGAGTCTGCTGACCCTAATGAATGAGATAACAACTTTTCCACTTTGATAAGAATTTTTTGGGTAATCCTTCACACATTGTTACCTTCATCAGTTACGTGAGCCCTAGCTTCTTCATTAACCCTTTCATAACATTATTTCTAATGAAATACACTCTATTTCAATTAATTGATTAAGAATTTTGAGGGATTTACTAAAATTATTAATTATTTCATTATTGAAATAGTAACTTAACATGGTTCTTATATAAAATATAAGATTTTAATTTACCGTATATACTTGAATATAAGCCATCCCCCTATTTTATGTCTGAAAAACAGGCAAAATTCCAAACCCTGTTTATAGGCTGAGGCAGGTAATCAGTACATGTTTAGATGGTGTGGTTTGGAAATTTTCATGAATGGAGAATATATTTATGAAGTTTTAATATTTTGATGCTTTAACCCTTTAGCATTCACATTGAATTGTCAAATGTCATGTTCATTTATTCGCATTATTTTCACTTAATTATACTGAAGGATGAAGGATGACAGCTGCATAAAAAGGTGCAGAGCACTAGAAGTTGATGGAAACCGCGGAGTGGGGAGACCCAAGATGACTTGGGATGAGGTGATAAAAGCCGACCTTACCCAACTACACCTCTCAAAGTCAATGACACACGACCGTGACTTCTGGCGTCACGCAGTAATACAGGGTACCCGACCTCCCATGGGTACATGCTGAAGCATATAAACAATATGCCCCCCCCCCCCACCGCAAGGTGGTCGTGGAGGTGCCACGGCAAAAAAAGCACCCAGCCCACACTGTAAAGTGGACGTGTAGGCGCCACGAAAAAGCACCCAGCACTCACTGTAAATGAGGTTGGTGTTAGGAAGGGCATCCAGCTGTAGAAATCAAGCCAGATCAGTTCCTGTATGAGCAAGGCATGGTCAGCCGACCAGACACTGCCCACAACAGGACAACCCGTCTAACCCATGCTAGCGTGGAAGAACGGACGTAAAACGGTGATGATGATGATGATACTCAAGAGGGTTATCAATTTTATTTGTTTGTAATTACTTTAATTTTCTATGTGCAGACTTGAAATTTTGTCAGTAGATGTTTAAAGAACTATAATTTACAATTATATATTTTTACCTGATTTTTTTTTGTTAAATTTGACTTTTATGGGCAGGTGAAATTAATTAACAGGTGTAAAAGTAATAACTTTATGGATAAACACAAAAATTTAAACTTTATCTGCCTTACCTGTTAGATTTGTTGCAAAAAAATCCAATAATGATCTAGATGCTGATTTCCATCAATTCTAGCAGTTTTCCGAACAGGTGAATTAATTAAAAATGCAGGTGTAATCAGTACAAGGTTTTAGTCTTTCTCTACATTCCAGGCAAATATTTTCATTGAAAAAAATGTATAAAACCTTTTCACCAGTCAAAATAATATTGGCAATGTACTCTTACACAATGTACGGTGTAAAATTACGTAACAGAATGTTCCCAATATATAAGTTCATTAAGAGTTGTTTAGAGTATAGTTTTTGTTTCAGAATTCCATTTCTTAATGATTTGATTCCCAACTTCCGACCGTTTTGAAGGCCATATTCAGTCAAAACACTTCAAAAACAATAGGAAATACTAATTTACAGAGAATTTTAAAGTTGGTGAAAATTGGCAAAATACTATTCTCTGATATAAATTAACCTCCATATTACCATTGGTTTTTTGTTGCATATATATTGGCTTATATACGAGAATATATGGTAAATAGTAACCCTTTAAAATGGTTGGCTTCATTTCATAGAACTAGAACCAGTTTCGGGCGTGTTGCAATCAAAAAGGTTAAATTTTTACATATAACATTATGTTTATATAGTATTTTATTCATATAACATTAAATTAACATTTCAAGTTATGAAGTCATCACAAAGTTATATTTGTTGAAAGTCATTTGAGAATTTAAAGATTATTCTTAATAATTATTTCTACTTCTGGCACAAGGCCGACAATAATCCCAGTGCATTACTGGTACTTTATTTTATCGACCTCGTAAAGATGAAAGTCAAAGTTAAGCTCGGGGCAGGATTTGAACTCAGACCATAAAGGGACGTAACTCTTTGCTGCAAA
Source organism: Eledone cirrhosa (assembly GCA_964016885.1). Taxonomy (NCBI): domain Eukaryota; kingdom Metazoa; phylum Mollusca; class Cephalopoda; order Octopoda; family Eledonidae; genus Eledone; species Eledone cirrhosa. Next base: position 302,478,106 of record OZ024741.1, read on the forward strand.
GCATGGCGTCTGACCCTCTACCGATACTGCCAATCCACCGCCTTTAATAATATGGGTAAAAATTTATTAGCCTGAGATACATTATTAAAGAGATAAACACAAGGTTGTTATTCCAAGCTCACCTCTATAAGATTATTACAAAAAGCAAAATTTATTCAGGTTAACATTTTAAGTTATAAAGATCAAACAAATCTCTTTTTTTTTAAAGAATAGTCAATTAAAACCATTCAGGTTATTTTTTATTATTCTTAATTGTTTGGGGAGAAATTTGTCAGCCTGTATTACACATTTGACCCCAAGCAAGTATTACAAGTCAAAAATGAACAGTATTCATTTCTTGATTGTATCAAATATATAGACTTGACATGAGCAGTCTGAGGGGTGGCATCATCACTAATATAAATGTATATGTGTGTGTGTATATATATCGTCCAAAACGTTAAGACCCTCTTCCTGCTATATCAAGCATTAACCTAATATATACCTTCCATATACTGTACCGATTGTGTTGTTATTTCTGTTTACCTTTTACATACATATATATATATATATATATATATATATATCATCATCATCATCATCATCATTTCATTTTACGTCCGCTTTTTCCCTGCTTGCAAGGGTGGGACGGGAACTGATGCTGGCTTGATTTCTACAGCTGGATGCCCTTCCTAACACCAACCTCATTTACAGTGAGTGCTGGGTGCTTTTTTGCCGTGGCACCTCCACGACCACTTTGCAGTGGTATGATATGGATCCCAGTCCCTATCACCTCAGTTCTACTGGAGCAATGTGAAATAAAGTGTCTTGCTCAAGGAAACAATACATCACACGGTCTGAGAATTGAACTCACAACCTTTCGATTGCAAGGCCAATGCTCTAACCACTAAGCCATGTGCCTCCATATAATATATATATATATATATATATATATATATATATATATATATATGTATGTATGTATGTATATATATATGTATATGTATATATATATATATATATATATATATATACATATATATATACATACATACATACATATATATATATATATATATATATATATATATATATATATATATATATATATATATATATATATATATATATATATATATATATATATATATATATATATATATATATATATATATATATATAACTCCCTAATGACCCGGGTAGGTAGACAATGGCTGAAACATCCCACTTGCCGAATAAGATAGGGGAAACCCCAGCTTACATAGGTAGATGTACCTCTTTTCTTTTCCTTTCTGTTTTCTTCTTCCCTTTGTCTCCTCCTGTCACTTCCTTCCACTCCCGATCTTCTTCCTCTTCCTTTTTCCCCTTTCGCCTACCCCGAGGCAGCCCATCGGGCCTCTGTAGCCTCAGTAAACCCACCCCAGTAAATTAAAGATAGTATTGGCCGAAAACACAATACAAACTAATCATAGCAGCTGTGTTAGACCCCAGAGATTTTGTATTACTTTTTACTACCCAATTCTATAACTTCAAAAATTCTTATTTAGTATCTTCTATTCTCAACTTATTAACCTATTCTATAGCATTGGCCAAAAACGCAACACCAACTAAATATAGCAGCTGTTTTAGACTCTACAGTTTTTTATCACTTCTTACTATCCAATTTTATATTTTTATATATTTTTTCTCTTATTTATTTAGTATCTCCTAATCTCAATTGATTTACCTGTTCTATAACATCCCTTCTCTATTTTCTCCAGAACCCTTTTTCGCCTATTACCTCTGACCTAGTTTCATACACAATCCTTAGAATTTGCTGTATAGATTTCACTTTCAATGGCTCCACCCACTCCCTCATTGTTCTACAGGCAGGTTCAGCCACCCCCACCTCCCACCCACTGCCATCATAGACTTAATTGTGTTTACAAGAAATTTTGACCAATCCTCTTGACAACTACAATCTTCCCATATAAAGAAGTACCCCTTGAAAAGTTGTTTAACCCTGATGGCAGAGCTCAAGCCGTTTCAACGGCTATTTCTGGACTCGGCGTTATTATCCACTCTACTACCCTAAGTATTGATTACTCTGGTGCGTTATGGTCCATCTGGTTCCTTACCACACTACCTTCATTATATATATATATATATATATAACGAAATATGAAATGATGATGATGATATATATATCATCATCATCATCATCATCATCATCGTTTAACCACCAGGTCAACAAAAGCTAAGTATAGTGGCTTATTCTTCTCTAAGAACCTCTCTTGTAATTGTCTCACTAAGAAGAGGGCATCTGTTGTACTTTTCCCAGGCACAAAACCAAACTGAACTCATCTAGTTTGACCCTTTCTCTAATTAGTTGTGCTAATATCCTTTCTACCACTTTCATAACCTGATCCATCAGTTTTCAATCTAGCTGTCAAAAAGGATCTAGCTGTCAAAAAGGCCGGAGCTCAGCTGTCGAGGTCCTGAATCTTTTCATATTACCTACTCTACTAACCCAATTATTGAGTACTCTGATACATTATGGTTCAACCTCTTTGTTTTATATGTATGTATATATATATATATATATATATATCATCATCATCATTTTTCGTTTGCTGTTCCATGTTTGCATGAGTTATATGGCTCTTTTTCAACACAGCATCTATTCACTCGCCACATATCTTTGTCATCCCCTCTGTGAGCTTCAGCAATTTGAGATAAACTCTCACCACTTCCAATCAGGTCTTCTTCTACTGGGACTTCCTTCTGCTGGGATTTCATGGCACTTTTTCACCCAGTAGTGACCATCCATTCACATCACATGTTCATACCAACACAGTCCACAGTCATCTCATTCATCTAATTCTTCTTATACCTAGTTTTTCTCTTAGTTCCTCTGTGCTTTGTCATTCACGCACATTAATATTGCACATTCATTGAAGGTTGCTTGCTTCATTCCTCTCCAACCTTCTCATATGCTCTGTGTTCACTGCTCATGTCTCACTATCAAGCAGCATCGCACTTTGCACACAAGCATAGTACAGCTGACCTTTTGTTTGTTAGGAGAAACCTTTTGTTGTCAACAGGGGTAGTAGCTCCCTAAACCTCTCCTATCCTGTCCTTATTCTAGCTACCATGCTTTCAAAGCACCCTCTTCAACTGCTAATTATATCACCTAGGTAGCAGAAGCTATCAAGCACATGGAATTGGAAAAGAGTTTATATCACTGGCATTCTTACTATGAATTGTCCCTGAATATCTACTAAATACAAAGTCTTCGTTTCCTGTTAGTCTGCCTGCTATCCCACTACACCTCTTGTGTACCCAAGATTCGCATTGTGTACATTATAGAATTTATGCCTACTGCTTTTCCACATATTGAGCAGGGCTCCCTCCCTTTGGTTTTTGCTAAGTTCTAGGTTCCACAATCAGAGTTTATTTTCTAGATCTTCCACAGATTCAGCTATGAGAGCCAGATCATCAGCATACAGAAGTTCCCTTGAACAACCAGTCTTAAACTCCTGTTATGGCCTGGAGGACTATAATAAACAGAAGTGGACCGAGGACTAAACCCTGAGGCACACCTACCTGTACCTTGAACTCCTTTACCAACAGCTCCTCTGTATATGGCTTGTACCTCTCTCACAAGCCACTTTTCTACACCTAGTTTCCTTAAGGATCATCAGATTGCAACTCACTGTCAAAGGTTTTCTCTAGATGAACAAAAGCTAGATATAGTTGCTTGCATTTAGCTAGGAATCCTTGTAGTTGTCACTAAAAATAGGACATCTGTAGTGCTCCTCTCTAGCATAAAGCCAAACTGCATCTCATTTGATTTGACTATATATATATATATATATATATATATTAAAAATGATTTAAATGCTAATTTTTCCATCTATATATTTGATTATATATATATATATATATATATATATATATGTATGTGTATATATATATATATATATATATATATATATATATATATATATATATATATATATATATATATATATATACACATACATATATATATATATATATATATATATATATATATAATCAAATATATAGATGGAAAAATTAGCATT
>OZ024741.1:302487172-302592172 GCA_964016885.1 Eledone cirrhosa
ATATATATATATATATATATATATACACATATATATTTATATATTATATATATCATCATCATCATCATCACCGATTTACGTCCGTTCTTCCATGCTAGCATGGGTTATATATATATATATACATATATATATACACACAAGCAGTGTGTCCGTGAAACTAGGATGTTATGCAGGAAAAGTGTGTCCAAAATGACACTGGTGAACTTAGCATCATTGATGTTGAAAGAAAGAGGCCTGGAAATGGTATTCAAGAGGTTGATGAATGTGGAGAATGAGTGGGAAGATGAGAGACTATCCGCAGCTGACCCAACAGAAGGACTAGCTATTGAAATTGACAGGTATAGAAGCAAGCAAGAGGAAAATTGGTAAAGATATATATATGTGTGTGTGTGTGTGTGTGTGTGTGTAGTAGTGCTCAATCAGAAAAAGAGCAGAAATATTATATTATTTATTTATGTTCATTCATGGAATAAAAGTGGTGCCTAAAGTTTCAAGGTCGAATAATGACCATACCTCCAGAATCCAAGAAGGATCAAAATAGTGACCTATTTTGGGGTGATTATATATATATATATATATATGGAAACCGCAGAGTTGGGAGACCCAAGAAGACCTGGGATGAGGTGATAAAATCCGACCTTACCCAATTACACCTCTCAAAGGCGATGTCACACGACCGTGACCTCTGGCGTCATGCAGTAATACAGAATACTCGACCTCCCATGGGTACAAGCTGAAGCATATAGACAATATGCCCCCACTGCAAAGTGGTCGTGGAGGTGACACGGCAAAAAAAGCACCTAGCCCACACTGTAAAGTGGATGCGTAGGCGCCACGGAAAAAAGCACCCAGCACTCACTGTAAATGAGGTTGGTGTTAGGAAGGGCATCCAGCTGTAGAAATCAAGCCAAAATCAGTTCCTGTATGAGCAAGGCATGGTCAGCCGACCAGACACTGTTCACAACAGGACAACCCGTCTAACCCATGCTAGCATGGAAAAACGGACGTAAAACGGTGATGATGATGATGATGATGATGATGATATATATGTGTATGTATGTATATATATCATCATCATCATCATCACTGTTTAAAGTCCATTTTCCACGCTAGCATGGGGTAGACGAATTGTCCTGTTGTGGGCAATGTTAGGTCAGATGACCATGTCTTTCTCATACAGAACTGATTTTGGCTTGATTTCTACAGCTGGATGCCCTTCCTAATGCCAACCTCATTTACAGTGAGTACTGGGTGCTTTTTGTCATGACACCTACACAACCACTTTACAGGGTGGGCTGGGCACTTTTTGCCATGTTGCCATTACAACTACTTTACAGTGTGGGCTTCACTGGATGTATATTTCAGCCTTCCTCATGGGAGATGTATGGGGGGTGCATACTATATATATGCTTCAGCTTTGGTCTGTGCCCGTGGGAAGTCGGGTCTTCGGTATTACCGCATAATGCCAGAGATGTCGGTCCCATGTCATCGCCTTTAAGAGGTGCAATTGGGCAAGGTCAGCTTTTATCACCTTGTACCAAGACTTCCTGGGTCTTCCCACTCCGTGGCTTTCATATATATATGAAAAGACTCAGGACCCCGATGGCTGTGCTCCGGCTAGATCCGAACGTTGGGGTCCTGAATCTTTTCATATTACCCTCTCTACTACCCCAAGTATTGAGTACTCTGGTGGGTTATGGTCCACCTGGTCTTTTACCACACCTTTTCTGATATATATAATTAGAATTTAGCTTCGAGCATAGCTGTATACAGATATGTATTGGAATTTCGGATTTCTAAAGAAATACGGCCTGTTTATAAATAAACACTTAAAAAGCCGTAGCTATGCAAAAACGCCGGCAGCTATTGCCATCTGGTGGTGTCCAGCAGAAGCAAGGGGACAATCATCGATGTATTTCAAACTGAACTGGTTCTCATCAGGACGATCCCTCCTGCTCTTGCATCTGCTGGAATTAGAAATAGGCAAGAATATATAGTTTTCTCGTCTGTATGTACAAATATATATATATATATATATATGGAAAGTTATATTTAAATTGTTGGGTTACAACTAGTAAATATTTATAACTGATATAAAAGCACTCAACAAGTATTTGGAGTATATTTACGATATTAAATAAATGGAAACTATATTTATAAAACCATATTTATTTCATTATATATATTTCAGGGATATCATATTAACAATATGTTATGCCTTCTTCAGACAAAATACAATATAGACAGTTTTATAGATAAATAGATTTGACATACCGTTCAACATCGACTTGTATTTGAAAAAGACTGCCAAATCAACTTTTTCAAATACAAGTCGATGTTGAACGGTATGTCAAATCTATTTATCTATAAAACTGTCTATATTGTATTTTGTCTGAAGAAGGCATAACATATTGTTAATATGATATCCCTGAAATATATATAATGAAATAAATATGGTTTTATAAATATAGTTTCCATTTATTTAATATCGTATATATATATATATATATATATATATATGCATATATAGTGTATTTTGCAATACACTGTATGCTTAATTAAAAGCATGTGGAAGACCATACACTATTGTTTTAAAGTAGCGACAATGTCGCTTACTTAAATTTTCAGCAAACAAAATATCGCTATTTCAGAGCACCAATTCTAATTTATATATATATATATATATATATATATATATATATATATATATATATATATATATATTTATATATATATATATAATCAAGGTTTAGCAAATAAGAAAAAGTTTCAAAATAAATTAAAAAAAATTAACTTTACTCACTATGGTTACCTTTACCGAATCGGTTTCGAGTCTCAAAAATAAACGGACAGTCCTTACGGCATCCATTGCAAAGATAAACTCTCGTCAGAAGGGTCTTTTTACTCGGAGAATATAAAATTCCCGAGTTCAAATTACGAACTGGCGCTATTCAAAATTATTCCTGAGATGAGAATAAATGATGTGGGAGCAATTCCTTCAAGTGCCGTGTGTAAAGATAGAATCAAAGGCAGGAAGGTCAGTCTACTACCACTATAACTAGCAGTCAGAACGACCAAATTTTTTTCTCGACCAAGAGGAGGAGAATAATAAAGTATATATATCCCTACACGCACAAAGCGCTTAGGGAAACATGTATTGTCCAACCATATGCCAATGTGGTTCAATGGCAGGTTAATAAATTAACGAGCCAGAACATATATAATCAAGGTTTAGCAAATAAGAAAAAGTTTCAAAATAAATTTTAAAAAATTAACTTTACTCACTATGGTTACCTTTACCGAATCGGTTTAGAGTCTCAAAAATAAATGGACAGTCCTTACGGCATCCATTGCAAAGATAAACTCTCGTCAGAAGGATCTTTTCACTCGGAGAATATAAAATTCCCAAGTTCAAATTACGAACTGGCGCTATTGAAGATTGTTCCCGAGATGAGAATAAATGATGTGGGAGCAATTCCTTCAAGTGGCGTGTGTAAAGATAATTTATTAACCTGCCATTGAACCACATTGGCATATGGTTGGACAATACATGTTCCCTAAGCGCTTTGTGCATGTAGGGATATATATATATATATATATATATATATAAATTTATATATATATACATACATACATGGCGGCTGCCAACTCGTTTTCGAGTACGGCCACTACTTTATATTCATGTAGGAGAACCCCTACCGATGCGCTGAATGAGTGTGGATTTTTAGTCCAGCCAGCGATTTGAAAACTCTGGTACAAACACTACACTTGTGACAATTATTGACACATAGTGCTGGGCCCATGGTACCATGTGACGACAAGTGCAGAGAGATCTCCAGATATAAAGCAATGCCTGTGCCGTGAAGCTTTTATAGTGAGCAAAGGCACTGCACAAAGCCAGTCCCACTCTCTTAACCAAGATGATATATCAGAGTTTTCCTTCTCCTAGAATTCTGCCTTGACAAAGGCTAAGGGGTCATCTCTCCCGTTGATTTTGGATGGCCATTGACTCTCAAGATCTCCTTTGCCCTTTGACAGGTTTTGTTTTTAGTCCTGCAGGATGTCCAAAGTCACCCTCCTCACCAAGAAACCTTGGTGGGGTTGCCAGTTTAGTCGCCAACGACCCGACCATGGGACAGGTTGTACTGGGATACATGTTACCAGTAGCACCAACTGGTGACCTGACATGATATGACCTGACATACATACATAGATACATACATACATACATACATACATACATACATACATACATACATACATACATACATATTACATTATTGACAATAATAACAACAACATCAACCATTGTTTTATATCTTAAATATTTCCAGATAAATATTTCCCAAACATTGAAATTTGAAATATCTTATCTGCTCCTCTTTATACTCTGACTGACAAATCACCATTTGTACTGTTTTACAAAACATTCTTGTGTTGTTTTCAGTTTTATTTCTGTCTTTTTGTTGTTGTTTTTTAACTAGTATGCCAATACATATATAGATATCTTAATCTGTACATACAAACACACTCACACACAAATACAAATACACACACATGCAGATAGATACACACTCACAGATACAAACACATTTACACAACACACATAAACATGCCTATACAGTAGGACACACACACACACACACACATGTAGATAGATACACACTCACACATACAAACACATTCACACAACACACACAAACACACCTACACAGCAGAAGCACACACACATACAAATGTACACACACATACACACACATATGATTTATGACAAATGAAAATCCTGCCACACCCACAAGTTGCAAAGAGATCTTATGAATAGTTTTGGTGAGCTCATAGGAATTTCATAAGCAGTCATTTCTTTTTTTACATGAACTTCTAACGTCCTATACCACACGAAACCGCATTAGTAAGACATTCTTGAAAGGTATAACACATCACCAGGACTGCATCACATTAAAACGTAAAGTCCTTAGTCTAATATTACTAAGTGAAAACTTACTATAAGTGTTTGAATTAATAAGCCCATGTTAGACCCCGCTCTCTCTCCTCATCCGCCCCTCTGCTTCCTCCTCAAACACTCCTTCCAGCGGTTCATGTTGATATACAGGAGCAGTAAGTAGCAAGAGCTCACAGGACACTAGCTCCGTTAAATACCCAGAGGATACTGTAGAAGTCATTGATAATTTCTGTTATCTTGGTGACCAAATTAGCAGTGGAGGTAGGTGTTCTGAAAGTACAGTAGCCAGAGTGAGAATGGGATTTTCCCTCAAAATGAAGAGCAGATTGTATGATGTGTTTATTTGAACAGCAATGTTGCATAGTAATGAGACCTGGGCTGTGAGTGCAGAGGACCTACAAAGATTAGAAACAAATAAAACTGGTATGCTTTAATGGATGTGTAACAGTAATATACATGAATGGCAAAGTGTAAATGAACAGAGAGAGAAATTGGGCATCAGATGCAGTGTGCAAGAGAGGAGATTGCAGTTGAATGGACATGTCATGCGTATGATGACAGTTGTATAAAAAGGTGCAGGGCACTCAAAGTTGATGGATGCTATGGAAGAGGAAAACCTAGGAAAGCTTGGGATGATGTAATAAAAACTGACCTCATACAATTGCACCTCTCAAAGGCGATGACACAGGATCATGATCTCTGGTGTTATGCAGTGCTGCAAAAACCCTGTCTCTTCATGTGCACATGTACATGGGATGAAACAATATCTAGTGGTCTCTAGTATGCACTACTCCACCATCTCTGCTCCATACACCTCCCGCACCATTTCTCCTCTTCCCACATCTTAACATTCCACCTCTCACTAGCTAAGTACCCCACCCTAGAACTACTGCTCTAATCCCTACACTACATACATGCACCCCACCTCCACTTTTAACATATGGTGTACCCTGCTAGACCAACTCATGTATACAAGCATGGATAGCTGAACATGCTTTCCCACAATGCTCTCCCGTATATGGCTAAAAGCATCCTGTAAGGTGGTCATGCTGGTGACACAACAAAAGCCCCTAGTCCACCATGTAAGGTGCTCATATTGGTGACATGACAAAAGAGCACCTAGCCCTCCCTGTAAGGTAACATGACAAAAGAGCATATAGCCCTCCCTGTAAGGTGGTCATGCTGGTGGCATGACAAATAAACACACAGCCCACCCTGTACAGTTGTCGTGTTTGTGATATGACATGACAATAAATGCCCAGTCCACCCTGTAAAGTGGCCATGTTAGTGACACATCAAAAAGCACCCAATCCATCCTGTAAAGTGATCATGTTGGTGCCACAACAAAAAGCACCCAGTCCTCACTGTAAAGTGATCATGTTGGTGATACAATGAAAATCACCTAGTCCACACTGTAAAGTGGTTATGTTGGTGACATGTCAAAAAGCGCCCAGTACACACAGTAAAGTGGTCATTTGGTTCCATGATAAAAAGCACCCACTCAACACTGTAAAGAGGTTGTGTTGGCATTAGGAAGGGCATCCAGCCACAGAAACCAAGCCATGGTCATCCAGCCACAGAAACCAAGCAAGACATGGTCATCTGACCTGACATGTCTCACAATGGGACAACTCATCTAACTCATGCTAGCATGGAAAATGGACGTTAAATGTGAAGACTAAGTTAGTACTGAAGGGCTCTGCATCTCCCTTACATAAGGTCCCATGTTCTATCGAGTGCATTTTATCATGACACCAGCTTTCTATAGCTGGATGCCCTTCCTATCACCAACCATTTTTCAGCATGTGCTGGGTGCATTTATTGTGTAGATCACCAACACTAGGAAGGCTGTCATGTCCTTGACACAACTGAAGGGAACTGACCCTTTGTTAGGCAAGCTTTCTATGGCTGAATGCCCTTCCTATCACCAACCACTGTAGAATGATGAACCTGTGTCAATAGTACAAGACACTTGACCAAAGTGCCACACAGTTGGATTGAACCTGACACTCTTTTATTACAATGCAAACATCTTAACCACTCATCCATGCCTGAACTGATGTTTTGGTTGGATACCTCAATCAATGTTTATTATGTAATTGAGGAAATACGTGGAAACAACCAACACAAAACCTGACACGTCACTAATGTTTACATGACAAGTTTTGTTTGGGTTTTTTTATCTTGTTGTTTTACAATTGATTAATTATGCTTGAATGTATGAGGTGATGTTTACAGTTGAATGTCTTTCCAACAGCTGACCACTCAACTGTGTAGTATCAATTTTATCAGTTAGATGAATTAAAGTTTTTATATTGCTTTTCCATGTTGGTTTTGATTCAGTTTCTTAATCTAAAAACTATTTTCCCCTATCATTACCTTAACTCCTAACGACCTGTACCACATGAAACCACATTAGCAAGACATATTCAAAATTAAAGTCGAGTTTACTTAAAACTTTCACAATCAATCTGTTTCGCAACAATCTGCTCACTATTAAAGATACTATAAACATTTGAATTAACAAACCTGTTTTTAGATATTTTCTGCTAAATCATTACAGAATGTTAAGAGTTAACTGCACGGCCATGTTATCTTATCTTAATATAATGGAGTTGCAACTGTATTTTCAGAAACTCTTCCTACTATTAATGATACTATTAATATTTGAATTAACAAACCTGTTTTTAGATATTTTCTATTAAATCATTACAGGATGTTATGAGTTAAAGCAAAGGTTCCAAAATTTATTTTTTTCTCACTTTAGAGAAAATCAGAAATATTTTGGTGCATTTTGAGCATTAAGTAAAAAAAATGTGATTTTTATGTTTTAGCCAATAAATATAAATAATTGAAGCTTCAAAGTTCATTACACACACAGATGCAGATACAGAAACACACACATACATGTATATTCATATATATATATGTATATACATAACATATATATATATGCATATACACATGCAAAGTTGATATATATATATATGTATGTATATATATATATGTGCGAGACAAACCACAACAGAAACACAAACCCTCCATCTCAATTTTACTTTTGAAAAGCATAAGAACTGTGAAACTGGTAAAGTAAATAAATAAATATTCTTAAAAGACTCCAGTTGCATTTTCAATTTTTGTCCCTCATATATATATATATATATATACTGTATATATTACAATATTTCTAATGAAATATGGTACTGAAAGAGTAAATAATGCAACAGTTATTTTACTAAATACCTCTAAATTCTTGAATATTTTCGAAATTAATTGATTGAAACACATAGAGTGTGTTCATTATAAATATGTTAATGAAATGGTTACAGAAAATTATTCACTTCTTTATTCAATAGAGTTATATAGACTTTATATTTACAATTTTTGTGTGCATTTTTCACATTTTAAAAATATAATTCTATTATTTTTGTGTTGCATATCACTACATTGTTTAGAGGCAACTTCCTTAAAAGGGTAACATTTTGTGAGCTGTTAAGTAGTGTCCTTAATTAGTTAACAAGTTTGTACTAGTATGTTACCACTATACAATCTTATGAGTTTTAATGATATACATGAAGTGGAATAGCTCCAACTAAGAATCAAATCACTGTTAGCTCCCTAACTTCCTCTCCGCTCTCATTTCTACTCAAATTTTTTTCCTACAAGTAGGGATATATTAAGATCAGCCAATGCTCTAAGCACAGCTTAACACTGACCCTTCCCTTGTCTAACTAACATGACATTTAGAAATATAAGGGGTGCCAAAAAGTTCCTAACTTTGGGTAAAAAGAAAATGCAGGAGGATCAGTTAATTATGATTATATTCAACATATTCTCCTCTCAGATTCTTGTTGCAGCAGTCCTTCAGTTTTTCTAAGCCCTGTAAAAATAACTCAGCATGTTGGGCCTCCAACCAGGTCTCTGTAGCAGCGATCAAACCAAGAACTTTTCAGCACCCTCTTGTAAGTACTAAATATTAAATAATAGATTAAAATTTCATCCTTCTGAGGTTGATGAAATAATGACCAGAAGTGTCAGAAGGGGCCCAAAATACATGAAACATTGGAGGTCTGACCAAGGCTTAATACAGCCCTATTTCCATCACGAGAATTTGATCAATTTAAAAGAATTCGACTTTACAATGATAGTGGTTCTAGGATATGCGAAATGGAAGAGTTATTAGAGAATTGAATAAAATACGTTCTTAGTCACACAAACAAGAGCACCTATAACTATTGGTATGACCTCAACCTTTCTCATGTTCTATATTCTTTGGACTTCAATTCTAAGGTTCTGGTATTTATAAATTTTTTTCATTTCTTTTGGGTGGATCTTCTCATCTCTGGGAATTGTTGCAACTTCTATACCCTAAGCCTTGTATCAATCTAAATCCCCATTATATATATATATATATATATATATATATATATATATATATATATATATATATATAGCAAGATGGTTGGATAACATCCATGAACTTGGCTGGTCATGCTTGGGGATCCAGCCGGATCAGTTGGAGATAGTTGCTTCTGACACGACCTGCTGGAAGGAGTGTTTGAGGACTCTGCTCCCACGACGCTCTCAGGAATAAGTGGGCGAAGAAAAAGATATATATATATAATGTTGTATCTGTATATGCCTTGTGGTATTTGTTCCAGTGCTCTTTGTTTTAAGTGTAAATCCCACCAAGGTCAACTTTGTCTTTTATTCTTTCATGGATAATAAAGTACAAGTCAAGTGCAGTGGATTAATCGAATTGTTAGAATGCCTAACAGGATACCTTACGGTATCTGTTTTGGATTATGCCTCATGATAACAATACCTGAGATGACACTGGTGCCAAGCTGTATTGGTACTTGCCTTTCTATTGGACTACATTGGTGGTATGGAGAGGGAAAACTTGCATGCATAGGTAACAGTTAGTCTTTTATTAAAAAATTATACCCAGGCTTGTGCCTTAGAGAGGACTTTTTCCTTTCCAAGTGCAAATCTATAGTCTCATAAAGCATATGGATGACCCAGAGTGGCCCCTATATTCACGGCATAGTATCATAATAGTCATAAAAGATTTCCAAAAGAGTGTTTTCATTAATCATTATAAAAAGATATTTTTGTTGTTGCATGAATGTTATAACTGTTGCTTCAGTGTGTTTGAGGAAACTTTATCAAATCTTTGTCAATTTTTCTCTTCTCCCATAAATTTTGAAATGTGATCTTAAGTTTTCCTAATTATAGTTAGGTTGTGCTGATGCCACAGTAAAAAGCACCCAGCCCTCTCTGTAAAATTGGTGCCATGATAAAAAAAACATCCAGTCCACCCTGTAAGGTGGTCGTGCTAATAAAAACACCGTGATAAAAACACCTAATCTGACTTGTAAGACATTATTGCTGGTGCCATGACAAAAAGCACCCAGTCCACCTTGTAAGGTGGGTGTGCTGGAGTCATGATAAAATGTCCCCAGTACATGCTGTAAAATGGTTGGCATTGTAAAGGGCATCCAACCATAGACACCAAGCCCAAAACAGAATGTATGGGCATGATGTAGTCATGCCTAGCCTCAGTAGGTGACGTAGTCATGTCTAGCCTCAGTAGGTGACTGCCTGTCTAACTCATGCAAGCATGGGAAATAGACATTATACGATGATGATGATAATGATTTTGATAGTTTAGATCAGGAGAGGAGAATGGTTTTTTTTCTCATTCATAGAAGAATACAGTTCTTATAATGAACACTCTATCAATGCCACATACTAAATCTTATCACCAAAAAGTAAATGTTAAAAGTCTATTTAAAAAGCAAATATATACTCTTGGGTCCCAAATAATAGGCGGGGTTAGAATAAGTGGTGGGGTTGGAAAATTGGTTATTTTTCTAGGTTGCTCTGTTGATAAAAAAAACAAAAACAGAATTAGTCGTTTAGTTTACATATTGAGACCCCCAACCCATCCTGTTTATTTTATAACGTATAGGATTTCTAGTAATGTATTTTTTTTTTTGTCATGTATAATGTTTTTTAATGTCTAAAGAAAATTAATTGTTGCAGGGTGGAGTTGGAAAAAAAATCTTAAAAATTAATAAGGGGACAGGGGGGTGACATTATTTGAGGACCAGGAGTACTTTAAAATGAAGACTTAGATAACTTCTACACAGTTACTCGTCCTACTAGAAATAGCAACCAAAGCTCAATTCCATATCACACACTAAAATAGATATGTGATCCTAAGTTTGTTGGATCTGGGTTGACATGGGGCAAGACAACAACAGTAATTATGATAATTACAATAACAACAGTAATAAATAATATTAACCGTTTTGATACCAACCCACCAAAAACTGCTTCAGTTTCTTTGAAACAAAACAACCCATTTTAAAGGGTGCCTACTTAAATCAAAACCTGCCAACATTATTTTATATAAGATCATTTTGTTATGTTATAAATTATAATTTTAGAAAATCCTTCCCAAATTCTTCATTAATTAATTAAAATACAAAATAATCCATTAGAGATACAGTGCATACATGAATAGTCCTGTAACTCCTGATAGAATCATAGGGATGCTGTATTCACATATGGCATTTTTTTGACAGTTTTAAACCTAGCAAAGGCCATTCCTCTACAGGTCTGAATAAACCAGATTTCTTCCAGAGAAGGATAGAAAGTGAGAGAATAGAAGTGAGAAAGAGATAGAAAGTGAGAGAGAGAAAGAATTGACCCCAGTACTGGGCTGGTACTTTTTTTATCGACCTCGAAAGGATGAAAGGCAAAGTTGACCTTGGTAGGATTTGAACTCAGAGAGCAGAGAGTTAAAATGAATACTGCAAAGCATTCTATCCGACATTCTAACAGTTCGCTGTCTTAGAAATACAGTAATGAAAGATTTAACTCTTTAGCATTTACATTGCTCTATATTTACTATTATATTTTCACAGTAAAGGCTTTATCTCACATAATTATTTTACATAATATCGAATCAATGAGATTTTGATATTATTTATTTTGAGAACAATACCTTAACATCAGTATGAGAAGTCAGTTACAGGCGGTTTAAACAGAAAAAAGGTGAGAAAATTCTGGCCGGATACAACTGGTTTAAATGCTAAAGGGTTTAAATGCTAAAGAGTTAAATTTGCAATGCAAGATCAAATCCCAAGTAAATTCACTTTGCATATTCCCTATGCCTGTAACTTTTAGTTGTTATTTATTGATTCATGAAGAACAAGATCGGCATAGTTGACTGACTTAGCTTTGCATACACAACAGTGAAAGGAGGTCTGGGGGCAGTGAACATAAAGAGATACAATTAAATACTGCAAAGCATTTTGTCCTTCACTTTGTTGGTTCTGTCTATCCATGAATAAGAGTGAAAAAGTTCAGAGAATTATTGCCTCTGTTGACAATCATAGGTTTCTCTCTATGAATGAAAGGCCGGTTGCATGATGTCTGCATGTGAAGTGCAAAACATGGGTAGTAAAGGATATGCAAAGGTTGGATATACAGAGGATATGCAAAGGCTGCAGAGAAAGTGAACATATGTTGATGGATGTGTGATGTTAATATACATGAATGATGAAGCATGGATGAGCTGAGAGAAAAACTGGGTATAAGGGGAATGAAATGTGTGAAAGAGAGAAGACTGTGCTAGTATGGACATGTGATGCATATGGATGGTAAAGAAATGCTTGGTGATGCCAGTGGAAAGAAACTGCAGAAGACCAAGAAAAACCTGAGCAGAAGTGTTTAGCCCTTTAGCATTTAAACCGGCCGTATCTGGCCAGAATTCTCTCACCTCATTCTGTTCAAACTGGCTGTAACTTGCCACTCATACTGATGTTAAGGTATTTTTCTCAAAATAAATATCAACATCTCATAGATTCGATATTATGTGAGATAATTATGTGAGGTAAAGCCTTTACCATGAAAATACAATAGGAAATATAGAGTAATATAAATGCTAAAGGTGTTAGAGCTGATCTCAAAATGTTGAACCTCACAGTGGAGATGGTGATGAAAGAATACTACAAGTAGAGGGAGGGTGTGCTGGAAAGGACCCATCTGACTCATGTGAGGAGGGAAAAGTAGACACAAAAATGATGATGTTGATGGTGATGATGATTACATTAGTATAATTTGTAGAGGAATAGTATAACCAATTAATCAACTTCAATACTAGACTGGTACATATTTTATTGATTCTAAAGGAATGAAAAAGAAAACCACATGCCATTCATGAATTTCTGCAGATGTCACATTCCCAGCACACATGTATTACCTGCTGAAACAGCTGAACCTCTTCTTTTCCTCATGGAGTGGTTGTTATAGTAGATGTATTTACTTGTAGTGGCATTCACCTGGGGTGGGTTGAGCCTGTTCCATCAAAGGAATTCACGGTGTAAGTTCATTTCAATGGAGTTTCTTCAGGCGATTGGTTTCAGAAGCGGTGCCCAGCCACAAATATATGCACTTTAGGATAGTGCAATCCAAGTATTGCATCAGTTATAGCACCGAACTCTTGCTTTCACATCCAACACAATTTAGTGGAGCCAGTGCTGTGACGGGGACCCATGGGAGGGGGTTTGGCCAGCAGAGGTGATAAACACAAATATTTGAGCCATTTTGTAGGCTAGTAGGAGCTCACCCCACTGCTCAGATCAGGTATACCGACCCTCAGGACCTTATAGTAGATGTGCTCTCTGATCAAAGGTAGTTGGTTTGACAGAGTTGTTAGAGTGTTGGATATTTATTCCAGGTCTTTACATTCTGAGTTCAAATCCCACTGACGACCACTTTGCTTTTCATCCTTTCAAGGTCAGTAAAGAAAGTTCTAACCCAGTGTTAACGCAAGCCTCTCTCCTTCCAGCATTCACATCCTCTGACTTACCAACCTCTAAAAACCCAAACAGGGAGTACCATGAAAAAAAGTGCCCCAAAAAGGGAGAAATGAGGAGATTTTACATAATGAAAGCTATACCCATTTTCATAAGAAAAGACATCTCTTACCGGCCCCAAAGTGGGTGGGAGATCTCCCTGTTGGACGGGGAGAGTTGACAGGTCTGCATCCTGGATATTCTGCTGGATCAAGGGAAGGAGGTTTGAGAGGATGTCTGTGTCAGCTCATGGCAGTATTGATACTTAAAATCCTTAGTGAAAGCATGGAACATACTACCAAGTTATACTGGATTGCAAGTGATGGATGTAGTAATAATAGCATACTGATCAGCAGTATATGCTTTTTTTCAACATGTGGAAGCTCTCTACTCTGAGCAATATTAATCCATGACTGGACTCCTAGGCATTCAGTTATTTTTGGTCCCCTCTTACACTTTAACCCTTTTGTCATATTTCTAATGACATACACTGACTCTGCGTATCAATTAATTGTGAAAATCTGAAGAATTTAATGGGATCTAACTAATTTAATGGGATAACTAACTTAATAATTAGTAAGTTTATATTTGAAACATCACGTAACAAAAATTTCTTAAATAAAATTATGATGGAAAGTTTTAATTTAGGTACGAACATTTTAAAATGAGCAGTTGTGTGTCATAAAACCTGGGTAGTTTGAGGTGTGGTATCAAAATAGGTAATCCTTCACCCAACTACAACAGATAAAAAAAAATGACAGGAACCTTAATCCTTTCAAGGGACAGTGTCCAGGGCCTATGAGAGCGGGGTCCAGCCGGTACTTTGTTCTGGGGCCCAAGAGCTAAGAAGGCCCCACAGCAACCATTCAACATCCATTTTGAAAAAAAAATTGCCTGCTTTGGGCCCCAAAGGAGTTTTGTATTGCCTTACAAAATTTCTCTTGGAGACCCTGACAGTGTGCTTTCTGGGCAGCAATTTACCATCTCTCACAACAATTGAAAAAAACGTAACCATTCACAGGATATTCCTCGGAGTAAGGTAATCAGGTAATAATTCATTATGACAATTTTATTTTCCAGAGACAACCAGTGATGGATAAAGCTTGTATGGGCCCTGGCTGAAAACTTCATCTATAAATTATTTATGGCAGCAAAATAATTAATTGGGGGCTCTTTAAATATTGTGTACCCTTGGCAACAGCCTAGTCATCCCAATCCCTTAATCTGCAAAGGGGAACAACTGTATCTTCTTCATCATCATCATCATCGTCGTCGTCATCTTTTTCTCCATTTGTTACTGGATTAGGTTTGCCACCCCAATTGTTACTTGCTTCAAACCTTTATCTTAGGCGTGTTACAATAAAATCAGACATACACCCCACCTCCTTTACAGTAAACTAACGATAAAATAAAGCACGTAAAAAATCTGGGTTCGCCACATTTGGCTTATCAGTAATGCCAGGTAAACTTAGCCAGGCTGGCAGCTTTAGTCACTATCATATTACGACCTCAAACTAACAACAACATTGTCACCCCTAACAACACCATTGTATTGTAATAAACTATTCATTGGTTACAGTGGCCACAACAGCAGAGCCACGCTGGTATATAAGAGAGGATGTATAAATAAAACTTCCTTTCTTAGCCCCCACCCTTACCTTTTACTCTCCTCCACTTTATATTACACCCTTCAAGTCTTGTCACTTCTACTTGTCCTCCTGCTCCCTCTCACCACAACCACCATCAACATCATCGACGTCTTCGCTTTACATTATTAATATCATCACCGTCTTCCCCGATCTTTCATATTATTTTAATGTAGTGATAAGAATAACTAAGCAGTCTGATGTAAAATTGTATTTAAAGCAAACGAAACATCAAAACGCCCAGATACCTACAATATCGTTAGAAGAGTATGGATATAGAGAAGGACAACAGGACACAACGATTAAAACGAAACAAGTCAAACTTAAACTAAATCTAAAACAAGAAGATACTATTACAGAAACCGAATACACTGTGAGTCAAACACAGTTACAGCCAGCGCGTTACGTGTACGATACGCGACACATCACATCATAATATAAGGGCAAGCAATTCGGAATAAGTTATTGCGAAAAAGATAACGACGTGGAAAACAAAAAGTAAACTTTCTTCTTAATCGTGAAGAAAAGTTCTTTTTTTTTCTTTCCAAAAGTTTACTTAATAAGTAAGTAGTCATTATTATTAAATCATTATTATTATTTTTTTAAATTTTATTTAATGTTCATTTCAATTCCAAACGTTTTGACACTTGTTAGCTTTATGCTGCTTTAGTATATTTTGTTGACAATTTTTGATAATACAAAATTAGTCTTTTTTAAAACCCACCATTCCCTTTCTGAGTGTAAAGCAAAAAGAAAAAAATTATCCAAATATGATAAGACTAAAGGATGCATTAATAATATGAAGCGTATTTGGATTTTAGTCTTCAAATTTATTATTATTACTATATATATATATATATATATATATATATATATACATACATTGGAACCTAGGTTCACGAACTTAATTCGTTCCTGAAGGCCGTTCGTCACCCGAAATGCTCGTAAACCGAAACTATTTTTTTCATACGAAATGTTAAGTGAGAAATACAGTGAGAGAGAGAAATAAAGAAAGAGAGAGAGAGAAAGAACGAGAGAGACTGACTATGTGTGAAAGACAGATAAATATCATAGTAACTAACTACACAGCAAGTGACGCTTTCTCGCCGATATTCCCAGCTTTGCTTCTGGCTTGCGTGTTCGTGAACCGAGACGTTTTGTATTCGGAAAAATTGTTGGTGAACCGAGGTTCCACTATATATATATATATATATATATATATATATATATATATATATATATGTGTGTGTGTGTGTGTGTGTATGTATGTTTGTATATGTGTGTGTGTGTATGTATGTTTGTATGTATGTGTGTGTGTTTGTATGTGTGTGTGTGTATGTATGTTTGTATATGTGTGTGTGTGTGTGTGTATGTATGTTTGTATATGTGTATGTATGTTTGTATATATGTACATATATATGTGTGTGTTTGTGTATCTGTATATGTATGTCTGTATGTCAATGTGTGTGCATGTACATACATATGTAGTTGATGGACGAGGGAGAGAAGAGTATTCAATACCAACTTGAGTTTAAATATTCACTATTTAGCCATAATAAAAATATATATGTGTGTGTTCTCTCCTTCTCTTCTCTTAATTTTGAGTTTATTTTTGACCAGCCACCTTTCTGGTGGCAAGGTTGTTAAGAAAAGGAGATAGTTGTCTCTTTTATAAGTGTTCATCCTTTGAATCATATGAATGTTTTACAAATTTTGAAGGTTCCAGATATTGTAGCCATTTGTAGCTTATGAATTAAGGAGCTATGTTCTTTCTCCACGAAACCAATTTCAGTTATACTTTGGTCTAGGCAATTGTAGTTCCAATAATAATGGGTATGAAGCTGAACGTGTATCTTGGATACTGGATCAACAAACTCCTCATCAAGGTTTCAGAGATATCTTCCTTCTCTTGCCTTTTTCTTACCATATTGACATCAAGTTGGCAGCTGACTACAACAGAACATGTTTTTAATGTGTGGCCCGAAACAACAATATCAGGCCGGTTGTGCTTTAATTTGGTGGCGTTTATTTTTTTTAATTTTTAGGTTCCACTAATATTCCTTTAAGCCATCAGTTTCAACATATTTCTCCCTATTTGATTTGAATTTCGTCTTCCATAATGCATTTTAGATCATTCTAGCTAATCACATCATGCCTCATGGGGAGATAGTGTCTTAAGAAGTGAAGGGAGTTAGCTAGCTTTGCATCTCCACCCGTGTCATGACTGAATCTTCCTGCATCTGGCCAGAGAACATAGCAAATCTCACACACTTATTTGCACAAGTCATCACAAGCATCCATACTCTATTGTGGCACATGGACCAAGAGAGACACGACCCGCACTTCTAATTTGATGTCATTGGTCCCTTGTTTCCAGCAAGACTCCCCCTGCACTTCCAGTTCCCTAGCCCCACATGCCCCCTGATCTCAAATATCACCCCATCATCTCATTCCATGTCAAAGTCTGCCATCCACTTAAGTGATATCCGCAAAGCCGGGGCACTACTTTCATTCTCCTCTTCTCCGAAACCTGTTAAATCTATGAGTTTGTGGTCATCCAAGATGTAACCTGGCATTCCATCCACAGACACATTGTTTTGGGAATTTACAGTTGTTACTCTTTCCCCATTGAGATGTGCAGTACGCATTTGGGGACTTGACCCATACTACATTGCCCACAGGTCATTGTAATAACGTGCACGGATGTCACCATTAATGTCTATATCGTCCTGTGTGGCACTGACTCCTCTGCCTGTGACATATTGCACGAGAATACTTCCACCATTGGTGAAATGAGTCCCTTCTCCACCATGGCCTTGAAGAAGCAGCTCACATTCCACCCATCAAGCATCTCCTTCAGCACCTCTGAGCTAAATGCCATGCTGTTATCCATCAATAGTTCCTCCACATGGCCCTGCTGTAGGAATATCTCTTTCAGCATCTTGGTGATTTCCTCTGCAGTCCCTGTTTTCATCTCCCTCCATATCGCTATCCACCCCAGTCTGCAGTCGATCATCGAAAGATACGTCCCTTTATTGTCTTTTTATCAGTCATGTGTTACATCCACTGCCAATCGCTTCCAGTTGGGCAAGATCCACTCCCTTCAGCACGGCATCCAATTTGGCCATGTTGATTTGATTGCAGTCTTCCTCCCTGAGCCAGGCTATGTTCTCAACCTCAACACTCTCTATTTCCAGAACAACCCCTAACGCTATGGCCTTGGCATCACACCATATGGTGCCAGTCTCCAATTTCTGTACATACCAACTTCCTCTTACTGGTCCTCTGCAACACTCTGCTCTTTATCTCTACCTTCCAAGGGATTAATATGCCTTCCTCGATCCATCTTTTCACCTCTCCCTCAAACTCGCTCCTAGCATCCCCTCTCAGGGTATGCTGATAGCAGCTCCCTCTGTTCTTCAATGTTGGGGGCTCTCCTTTCCAGTACTACTCAATTATCCACCACTGACCATCGAACACAGCCTGGAAATCCTTGTCTTGAATGGTAAGAACAGCACATTTTTCTTCATGTCTTGCCCTGTTCCCCTGTTGCACATTCACAATTCATGGTATTCCCATGCTACCAAACATTACCCCGTCCTCACTCACTGTAACATCTCATAAGCAGCCGGCCAATCACATCCATGCTCTTTTCCACATCAGTTTCATCCACCACATTGTCGATCATGATCACTTGCAGCCTTATTTTATTCCTCACACCACCATGTTCACCCCACTTATGCTTCTGCATCTAATCTCTCTCTACCATTGACTGCCCTTACACTACTCATCCTGCTCAACCTTTTAACTACCACTGGAGTCCCTAGGGTTGTTGTGCAGCCCTTGTCCACAAGAGCTCTTGACAGCTTCCCCCCAACCAGAATCGCCACTAACGGCAGTGACTGCAAGAGCGCCTCTACTCACTTCCAGGAGAAACTACCGGTGCAGTAATTCCCCTTTGACCGTTTCCCTGGTTGCAATTGGTGGTGATGTGGCCTGCCTGCTTACATCGGTAGCAAATTATTTCAGGCTTCGGCTCCTACCAGACTCTTGCCATGTGTGGATGCTGACACCTAAAGCACTAGTCTTTGAATGCCCACAGCCGAGTGTTCGTGGGGACTCTTCTCCCCTCGTCATTCATTGATCACTGTGAACTGCTATAGGCTTCCGTCACTGCTAATGCCACAACATTCCACTCAATGCTTTGTGTCACCACATGGGCCTATGTGATAAGTTCGCTCATGGACATTTTGTCATTGCCCAGCAGCTGTTGGTGCCTCACTGAAATTATGTAGAGGAAACCATTCATGAACACCAAGCATGCAGCCCTATCTAGGTTTTCTCCTTTAAATTTGGCTAGTGTAGCTAAGCTCCAGATTTCTGCCATGAACATGTCCACCTGCTTTCCGGTCAACTTTCCTTTTCCTATTTTGGCAAATGCAGCATAGGATCCCTCAGTAAATGCTTCCTTGAAGCACTGCTTGATCTTCTCCATGTTCAGTTGGCCTGCCTGGTCCATTTTGAAGTACACAACACCAGTGCGTTCCCCTCCATGTATAGAGACATGGGGCCTGCCACATTTTCGATTTCTTGTAATGCAGCAACCAATTTTATTTTCCTAATCCAGGCAATAACTTCTCCTTCACCACAGAAAGCTCTGATTGCATCACTACTGATCCTAAGCTTCATCGCCATATCTTCTGCGAGTCAGAGAAAGAAAAAGTGCTGCTGAAATTGCTTGTTGCAAGAAGCAAAAGGATTACCTTTGTGTCTCCACATGTGCTTGGACTGAATCTCCCTGCATGATGCTCACCTGTTTCGCGTCTAGCCAGAGAACATAGCAAGACTCACACACTCATTAACACAAATCATCATAAGCATCCACACTCTGCTGTGGTACATGGCCCTCACTTCCAATGTGACATCACTGGCCTCTCTCTTCTGGCATGCCTGCCCCTACACTTGCGGTTCCTTGGCCCCACTGGTAGTAACGAGAACACCTATTATAGTTGGCAGTAATGTGGCTAACACCTTCGGTCTTTGTTTTGGACAACTGATGACTTTCCTCAGTAGGTACTTGGTGGAGATTTCTTGTTCCTGGATTGCAGAGAAATATCCTTCAAGATGTTATTCATTTTATGCTCATAAACCTGGGTGAGATAGCTACTGGCCTTTTTCTTCTGTTGAAGATGTTGCCTCAGTGTCATTATCTGTATCTTGTATGATGTTAATATGGATTTTAGACCACACTCTTTGCATGAAAAATAAAGCCTATCTACATCACCATTAATCTTAAAGTTTCCAGTAATATTGTGCATCTTGCGAGTCCTTACGTGCATCTCACTGAGTTCTTACAATGACCAGATCAGCAGGCCAATTGACTCAAAGTATAATGTTATATACTACTTTTTGATCTTCTAGTAGTTTTGACTTGTTTTCTTTAACATATGTGATGAGATCTTCTACATTGTATGAAGTTTCTTGCACAATTTCATGCCTTAGGCCATAAAAATTAGTTCTTATCAAAGGTGTAGTATTTGTCCGTATAGTAGAGTTTGTGCAAAGCTGTCAGTCCTACAAAAAAAAAAAAAAAAATGCTAGCAAAGAAGTCTTTATTGGTGCTATGGCTTGTTGGGCTTTACTTTGTTGTCCATTTTTACATTTTTACACTTGTCCATTTTCCAAAGGTTTTTTTCGCCGGTGGGTAATGGGCCTGAATTAGGAATCCCAAAATGCACCAGAATGTTTCTTTACTGCTGGTATATCGCCCATGCTGGAAGTTAGACACCTTGTTGGACATATTTCGTTGTTGTGGCACAAACAAGGCAACATTGGAACTCTTGTTGATGTATTTGCACACATACTTTATAGATTTCCTATCACCCACCCACTCCCACTTCATTTTCGTGGGGAAATTGATTGCAAGAATATCGGAGATCAGATTAGTTGAAAACACGTAAAAACTTCAGAAAAAAATAATTCTTTCCGATCCCCAGCAGGGGAATTTCTATAAATTTAAACGGCTAAGAGGTGCTTATCTGGAACTCTGAGGGTCCCTCTCCCTCTCCGCCACTCTTTGCGGAAAAAGGTGTCGAAAACACCTAGAAACGAAATCTACGAGGCTGGGAAAATCCGAGCGTAATCGCCCCTCCATTCCGTTTTCGGAGAAAAAGTCGATTGTGAGCATATCGTAGGTTAAATTAGTTGAAAACAACACGAAAACCTTAATTATTGCCAATTTTATTTTGTGGTCAACGAACAAACTTCCTTTTTATAAGTATTATGAATGTGTGTGTGTATGTATATATATGTATGAATGTATATGCACGAATCGACCCCGTATTGTGGTTGTGTTGGTATTATGACAAAAGGCAGCATCCAACCCACTCTATAATGTGGTCGTGTTGGTGACACGACGAAAAAGCACACTAATGAAGTTGGGGTTGGGAAGGGCATCCTGTCGTAGAAACCAAACGAACATACAAATCCGTTTTATAACGTGACAACCCGACTAACCTATGCAACCGTTAAACATAGAGGTTAAATGATGATGATGATGATGGTGGTGATGGTTTGTAAGTGTGTGTGTGTATGTATATTATATATATATATATATATATAAAATTTAAAATGCAAGGAAATAGACAAAAATATACCTATTTTTTCTTCAATGTATGTATGATTGCGTGTGTGTGCGCGAGCACACACACACGCACTGAATGAGTCAAATATTCATAAATAATACTTTGCAGTCGGTGACAATTATGTTACACTTCGCCTCAATCTGACAAGTAGTTGACTGGGTGAAAGTATGTGCGTGTATGTTTTAACTTAACTGCTTGTTAACGATTGTGTTCGTGTGTGTAGACATTTGGCTGAATTATGTGCGTCGTTCCTGTTAAAAAAATTCTCTCTCTCTTTTTCTCTGTCGTTTTAAGTTCCCTCCTGCTTATAAGTCAGTCGGTTATATGTACAAAGTCCGTCAACAAAGTATGAGACGAGTACTCATCAGTGTATTGGAATTTCGTCGCTTCCGAAGATGAGTGTTCCAGAACGGAAGAGTCTGCTAGACACGTGTACTCTTATAACGTAGTTCTCGGGGAGATTCAATGTGACATGCCTGGTCCTTTGAATTTAGGGTACAACTTATTTTAAATTGGGGCAACGAGAAATAAAGTGTCTTGCTCAAAGACACAACGCACAGTCTGGGATCGAACTCATGACCTTACGATAATCAGCTGAACACCAAAACACAAGTCCATGCACCTTCATGTACACACATTGTTAACTGAGGAGCCACAGGATTGATCCAGGGCTTACAGATTCCTGCATAAGCATTTAAAATAAATAGATAAAAAACAAGCCCCGAATCTCTTTTGTGTTTTCACGGTTAATAAAAGAAAATATTCTCTGAGAATTCAGTAGCTCCGATTAAGTTCTGATTTCGTTTGTAACGACCCATCTAATCCTTAACCGCAGCGAAAACGGGCTTTAAGTGACGAAGCATGCTCACTTCCATGCATCCTCACACTTCGCATGTAGGCATCATACAGCCGGCCTTTCGCTCGTAGAAAGAAAACTCATAGTAAACAACGGCAGTAGCTTCCTGAACTTTTTACAGCTTGTTCTTATTCTAGAAAATAGGAATTTCCCTCTAGCTCTTCCATAGATTCAGGCCACCAACATACAGAAGTTCCCACGGACAGCCTGTTTTAAACTTCTGTTGCGACCTGGAGGACTGTGATAAACAGAAGTGGGCTGAGGACTGAGTTTTGATGAACACCAATCTGTACATTGAATTCTTCACTAAACTCATTACTTACACTTTGCTAACAGCCCCTGTGTACATATGGCTTACACTACTCTCATAAGTCATTCATTTCCACCCAATCAAAGGCCAACTCCAGATCAATAAAAGCTAGATATAATGAGGATAGGAACTTCTCTTGTCGTCTTCTTAAGAAGAGGACATCTGTGGTGCATCTTCCTGGCACAAAACCAAACTAAATCTCACCGAATTAGTCAAGTAATAGCCTGAGTTGGAACAGGGTAGGCGTTCAAAGAGCTATTTCGCTGCTGGCAAGAAAGGTGTGAAGGGCAGATTGTTTCATGCTTGTGTTCAAACTGCAATGCTGCATGATAGCCAGACATGGGCCACGAATGCAGATGTACGGTGACAGAATAGCCGAGTTTAAGAGGAATCAGATGTAAAGTAAGGCGAGTGAGAGCTGTATTAACAAGTCTTGAGAGCTTCAAGTAAATGGAACCCGTGGAAAAGGAAAACCAAGGAAGATGTGGGTCGAAGTTGTAAAGAATGATCTCAAGAAACTGAACTTCATGAAGTAGTTGACACAGGATCCTGATGACTATCGACTTACCATACTAGAAAAGATCCACCCACTAGTAAAAGTATAACGACGCTAAACGTAAATGTGATGAGGGATCGGAAATTGCATAAAGTGGAGGGTGTCCCTATTTAGCCTGCAGTGAATCGGACTTGCTAACAAATGAGCTGAGTCACCATAGAGTAGAGAGGATCTTTTGGTCTTGTCAAAGTCCTGGCAACCTCTCAAGTATTGATGTTACGAAGAACGCACTGAGAACATTTTGTAGTGTGGGTAAAAGTCAGTCGGAAACTATCGGGTAGAGAAGACTCTTCAGTCTGATGCCATGATAAAATGCTTTGGGTACACTCCGTAAAGTGGCTAGCATTACGAAGGGCATCCAGCTATATAAACCATGGCAAAATATAGAATGTCTGAGCAAGGCGTGTGGTTATCTTGTTCGGGCCATTAGTTCAGTCCAACAAATACCAGTATGGAAAGTGGACGTAATATATATATAGTCTTCAGTGCTAAGATCGTGAAGACGACTAATTATGGGGGTACTCAATGCATGGGAATATACAGAGTGGGTATAGAGATAGGTAAAATCCCGACTCCGACGCCAAGTGGTTAGAGTTTATCTCTCTCTCTCTCTCTCTCTCTCTAGAGAGAGGGAGAGAGAAAGATGGGGGTGGGTGGAGGTAATTTCACATTTGTATTTCTCTCGTCATTACAAGTGTTTATAACATAGATTGTGTATTTTAGTCCCATTTATTTTTAATTTCATCTGAAGACTACTAATATACTTTATAGCAGAGTAGAAACACTAATTATTCTATACAAAGGTAAACTGAATTAGGGAACAGATATAGATTCCTGGTCCAAGCTGATTCATTTATATTGTGAACAGCATTGTTTGTCATTGCCTCGGGATAGACGTCACTGTCACAATATATCTCGCATTATATACACACCCACTTCCTTGTAAAATGGGAGACGTTGTGTTACCTTTAATAAGCAATCGATATTGTCATCACATCCGTTCGATCATGCGCTTAAAAACCGATATGGAAACGACAGTTTGTTACAAACTCATCGTTCATCAGTCAATATATAAGGGAAATAATTATATTTAAAAAAATATTAAAGTACTTTTGATATCTCATACAAGCAAACCAAAGAAGTAAAAAAATAAATAGAACTGAAATTACACGAAAAAATTATCGAAAATACTGCCCCCCAAAATACCCCTAACAAATCCGAAATAATTTTCATTTACTTCTTCCGGAAAGCTAATCGTAAATTGTGGTGGCAGTGGCGGCGGCTTGGGTGACCTCTTACGAAGTCATAGCCAACCAATCAAAATACACAATAGTAACAACCTGACGTGGCATATAAAACGCCATCTTCTTTTTCGTTTTTGTCCGCCATCTTGGTACGGTTCTGCAGACAGCCAGAATCGCTTTCAAACATTTGGTCCGTCTACACTACTGCGGCAGATAAACACTTTCACCGCATCATCTTTAATAAGGTTTTATTTGTTTACTTTCTTTTATTGAGTTCTTTTTCTTTTATATTTACAAAATTTAATCTGTTGTCAAATCGTGTTTCTTAAATGGGAGGGTTTTTATTTTATATTAATCTATTATAGTATTCATACATATGTGTGTGTAGCTTTTATCATTTCCACTTTGAAATACATACAAAATGGAGGGCGTTTCTAATTGTAAAGATATTTATATATATATATTATCACGAGTATTGTTTGTATGTATTCCAAATATTGCTATTAATTAATATTATTGCTTTATCTTTAATCATTATCCTCATTGTAATTGTTTCTGGTCCACTTTAAAAGCTATAGAACCTGAAATACACCCCCCCCCCGTTTTGAATTTAAAAAAAAATATTTTATTGTACTAAAGATTCTGGTCCATAATACATACAATACAATTTTGACATATTAAGCCAAGGTCTGATCGCCAACATGTTCATGTTATTATTGTAGCTATAAAAGACAATCTTTCTTATTAAGCTCTAATACATCGCCGAAGTCTAGGCCTTCTGGTTTGCGTGTGCCAGCCACGTTTCCTCGCAGTAACATCTGTTAAAAACTATCTCCATGTCCTCATCAACAGCAAATTGAGCATTTTAGTCTGAAAAAAAAAAAAAAGAAACAGTTGTTTTTCCGATTCGGAATATTATAGATCTAGCCAGTGGACTATTTGTCTTTATCAACCTGTCTCAAATATATATTTTAACATCTTGATTATTTTTTAAAATGCCTAGTACGCATTCTATTATGTATTACTTCTCTACATATACGAGTGTTAATCACATATATATGTTTTAGTTGCCAATATAAATCACCCCAAAAAGATTTTGTATCGAAGTTTGCGTTTTTTGTTAAAGCCATCAGTTCACCTGACTGTTGCTATTTCTTCATAAGACCCTCCTGTCTAAATTCATTTGAGCATTTTGTTCACAGCTATTTGTAATTTATCTATTTCCGACTCTCTTGTGCTTACATTGTAGACGTCGATATTAGTGAGTATTGCGTGTACATACATATATGTATGGGTGTAATATAGAAAGAAGGGCGTGTAAAGTTGGAAACGACATCTAAATTACTCGCTCACCTTATATCTATTTTTTGTCGCCTGGGTATCCGATCATCGTGAAAAAATTATTTAATAATCACCACTTATATATAAAGATTCTTAGTGATAATAGCTATTAATGATTCAGATATACACTATTATATAACCAGTTTTGTGGATCAAACTCTTAATCGTGCGTGCCTGCATGTATATGAACCACAAAAGCGTTGGTTTCGGAAAAAGCTAGCGATTCAATAATCCCTTTTCATTGCCATAGGTTACAAAGCTCAGCTTGTATATGCCTTTACGGGTTTATATTTCAAATGCTCATTTACAATTTCATTACTATTGTTTGAGAGTTTGGAACCACAAAATACATCTATCTCTCCTCTTTGGTTTAGAGGCATTTGCTTTCATGAAATTAGTCAAAATAATCATTGCGAGTAATGGGACCACTACTCTAGATAAATTTCATTTTGGTATATCAAGACAAGTTCTAGTTAAAATTTCAAGGAGTTTCAGCTATCAACAGATGTCTTTTTTGTCCAATTTTAAGATAATACTCGCAATTAACTGCAATTCAGAGCTGTGGCTTACTTTCCAGAGTGTGTTATGTCGAAATAGTATTTTAAAAGTAATTTATTAACGAAAAAAAAAATTCATATTATCATCGGTGTCCCGTAAAATGATTTTCCCCAGTTGTAATAAGTGTTCATGTTTTAATTTAAAACATCTTAATTGATAGCAGTGAAATGCAATGTTTAGTGTTTTTACGTGAAATATCTTGGTGTGGTCATTTCTTATAATGACTGTAATAATGGTGGTGCACGCCCTCCGTATATCATCACTTATGTATGTGTGTTTTATATATGGATGGATGGACAGCACGTTGATATTAATGTTAACCTTCTAGTTTTTTAGTACTGATTCTGTTAGTTTTGAACAGATTATATAGTGGGATTCGACATTATCGGGAAGATTTAAATCTGGGAGCGGTGGAATTGCTGGATAGTTCACATTCCTGTCACGTGTGCATGTCTTTTTCGACTGAACATGACAGCATGACTGGGTTTTTAAGAGAAATATCTAGCGATTTCCAATTTCAAATATTATTTTAACACTTTCTTTTTCTAACCATTTTGTTAGACACTTGTGGCTCTTTTCTTCTCCTTAACGACTATTCAAATTGTATTGAAGTAAATCTATAAATCTGCTATAATTTTATAGAAAATTTTGCTCTTTCGAATTTGCATAGGTGTCGATTGCTTTTTCTGGGAAGCATTGTTTAAATTATTAGTTTAGGTGTCAACGATTTCACCGATATTGTATTTTGTATGTATGTAAAATGACTTTCAAGTTACTAATTTAGTAGATCGAATACGTGGACAGGTAAAACACATATCCTCTTTCTCTTCGTTCTCCTTCTCCTGGCAACCTAATTATTTTAATGCTAAGCAGCTGAATTGGGATTTAATTGTGGTAATCCTTTTTAAACAAATTTTCACAAATCCGCTGTATTTTTAAAAGTAAAGGTATAAAAAAAAAAGGAAGCTGAGTGGTAGTAGGCGGTTCGGTCGTTTCCATTCCGCTGTTTCGTACATTGATGTATTCGACTTTTCAAGTTAGCTGTTTGAGTGTGTGTTCGATATCTCCGTTTTTATTATATCCGAAGTTTAATTTGATCAGTTATGGTAAGGGGTTTTTTTTTGTGTGTGAGAGAGAGAAGTTTTCCGTCTGTAACCAGGTTAAAATAAAATTTAGAATGTTGGTAAACGTTCGAAATAATGCATCATTGATTTTTTTTTTTTTTTTTTTATGCATACACTTTGTGTGTTTTGTGATCTACGTTCCTTTAATAATTGATATATCACGTGATGTGCTTAGTTCTCTCCCTTAAAGCTGAATGTTGAGCTGCAGCATCTATCATTCGTTGAATATGCTTTGGTATACAGATCTCTTGTTACTACTTATGACAGTTTATTTAAAGAATCGAATATAATTCTACGCACTGAAAGACTCAACACGATTCCTTCTCTATCGACAACGATCATCTTCAGAATTAAAATACTAGTTACACACGTTTGAAAAATTTTCTTCCCATTAATCCTGATCTCAACATACTACACTGTTCATAAATTTCTCGCAAAGTATTCGCCGATTGCGTTGTGATGAATTGCTCAAACCAATGAATGAACATCCAACAGCCTTGTATCAATTTATTGGAGCCTTAAAATTCAAGTCTAGATAATTTTCTACTTTTGGCACAAGGCCAGCAATCATCCAGTGCATTACTGGTACTTTATTTTATCGACACCGTAAAGATGAAAGGCAAAGTTGAACTCAGAATGGAAAGGGCCGTAACTCTATGCGTCAAAGCACGGCGTCCGACCCTCTACCGATACTGCCAATCCACCGCCCTTCAAGTCTAAATAATGCGAAATGGAGGGTAATGAACAGAACACGCAATCATTCTAAATGGATGTTTTTTTATTTCTGGAATAATGTCGACAGACTACTTAAAGCACTAGACTTGGAAACAGCAGTATCACCTGCCAGGACATTGGACTCAAAAGGATGCTACTGTTTATAATTGAGGTACCTTTGCAAGTACTATTGTTATAAACAAGACCAAACAGGAAACTTTTTTTCTGGGAGAATATATTCGACTGCAGGAAATGTAGAAAGGCCATATCATTAGTGTGAGAAAACACCATTATTCTTAGCTGTGCACATCACCTATAAAAACAATGCACTATTGTAAACTAGATAATGAAACGGTTTCCAACACACAAATTGCTCTGGCTGTACGTTTTTATCTTGAGACATAAAACACACTCAATCCACCCTGTAAAGTGGTAGTGTTGGTGCCATATTGGTATCACAACCAACCTATAAAACGATAGTGCTGGGGCCACAAAAAGCATTCAGATGGACATTTCTGGCCATGGAAAATTAAGTAAACAAAAATGGAATGCATGAGCAACACATGATCATCTGACGCCTCTATCCTCATAATGTGACAACCTGTCTAACCTGTGCGAGCATAGAAAGTAGACTCGTGTACTCATACTGTGATTCATTAATCAATCAATACAAGTTTTAGTTGACAACAAATGACAATTTTATCCAAGCTGATTTTGCTGAGCAGAATAGTTTAGTTTTTAAACTATTCATAGGTAATGTTGCGTTGATAATCAACATGGGTTAATTTTCAAATTATGAGAATATGAAAAGTTATTTGATAGTTGTTAGTCTTTCCTCAGATCTATTACTTAAACAGTTTTATATCTCAACAATCTTCAGTGACATTGAAGTTCAATAGTACTAAAGTCCTTGTATTATCAAATTTTGCTTGTCTGAAGATTACACTTGTTACACCTTTCACTAATTTAATTTAATTTAATGTGAAACCTATTGATACACTCAAAGGGAGTACAGGATGACAAGGTAAACTTCCTAATCAAAGAAGGCAGCCTAGAACTGAGTAACTCACTGAGGAAAGATCAGGTTGAAATTTAAAAAAAAGGTAATCACCAACAATGCACTCTTAGATTTCACAACCACTATCAGCACCTCTTAATACTTTTTCAGTACTTGGCATTGGCAACTTCACCCATTAGCATTTAAACCGTGTTCAGCCAGAATTCTCATGGTGATGTTATGATATCGTTCTCAAAATAAATATCAATCTCATAGATTCGATATTATGTGAGATAAAGCCTTTACCGTGAAAATATAATAGTAAATATAGAGTAATGTAAATGCAAAAGGGTTAATACACACTTTATATTTTAGCCAGTTTGCTATGAAACATGCTTATCAACTATCACTGGCAATTAAAGACTTTCTTTACATGGCTTTAAGAATGCTGTGGCATGTTTTCAATGTGTGATGAACTAAATTTAAATTGTCTTGCAGAATAACCTTAAATCTATCTAATATTTATGACATTGTAGTATGTTGTAACTATTGAAGATTATAAAAGATCTTGGCATTTGTCATATGTAGCTCTCAGCATAACTCTTTTGTAAAAGAAAATGCAGCTTTTGACAAAACAAACATCAGTTTCCTTTTTATTGTATTTAAGACTGCATAACTTTCAAATACCTTAACCAATTTGATTCCAAACTACTCGTTTCTATGCCACAAAACTCTTTCAAAGTGTTTGTATTAACCTAAAAACCTTCCATCATAATTTTAAGAACTTAATTATTCTTCAAATTCTTGATTATTTTCAGAATTAATTGAAAATCAGGCAGTGCCTTTAGTCAAAACATGGTAATGAACGGAATAAAGTTCTACAAAGAAATACTCATAGTATTGCTAGTTAATGAGGGCAAATGAGACATTTTTCTGATAAAGATCCACAATGAAATGCATCACTTTTCCCATTCAATAGGCTGTTACTGCTTGTATACTAAGTCTTAACACCCTATAATAATTTAATAGAGAATATTAAAAAATATTTAATTTAAATGTTTAAAATATCTTTACTAGTGGACAGATCATAGTGAAGTGTAATTTTGGCGTAAAACTTTCAATGTTTAATGTAATGCTGTTCTATATTTTTCAAGAATGCGTTACTAATGTAGTTTAATGTGGTACAGGACAATTGAAAACTTGCATAACTTGTACATTACTTTTGAGGGAAGCACTTTACCCTGGTAAAGCATCTAATTTACACAAAATGTTGTGAGGGGAGGGTGTCAAACTTTCTTCATATTGCTAATATTATTTTTTATTTGGAAAAGAGAATGTGCTATGTTTTGTTTAGAATATGCTGTTCTGCTCAAATAGATTACAGATTTCTTCAATGTACTGAAGTTGAATTGTGTCACAGGCAAAAAAATAAAATAATAAAATAAAAGCTTCCCTTTTATATTAAGGATGTTCACAAATCTTATAGATCAAGACCTTGTAAAGGCTACTGAGACTGGAATACATCTCATAAAATTTTGTTGGACCTTGTTACAGTTGAATATTAATGTTAACTCTTTGTCTTTTCTTGTATGATCACCTTATATTTTTAGTTTGAATTCCCTATGTTATTCATAGTGATGGAGCTCTGGGACACAATTCATGTCAATAGAAGTGTAAATCTTTCTAAAACAAAATAGAACCATCCCATGCAACCCTAAAGGAAATGGGCAATGTGAGAGAATTATCCAGATAATGTAGAAGTCACTGTGGTTACATTTAAAGTCTAGAATTTCATTGGGAAGATGTTCTTTTTAGAGTACTTCATTCAATTTGTTCTCTGCTCTCAACTTTTAACAATAACTCCCGGCTTTTTTTTTTTTTTTTAATTAAAAAAAAACATGTTCACACATGCAAAAGTAACCCTTAGTAGAAGCTGAACTACTGGAATGTAATAAGTTTGTGTTTAAAAAAGTAAAGGATTAATTAAGTCTTCCTTCATAATTTAAGATGTTTGATATTTTAGTCTTAAAGAGTTGGACTCACTAATTAGTGACTTGATTTCAGATTTTAATAATACTTCAGTCTCATTTTCCATTGTATCTCTCAAGGAGAAACTTTTCGAGTAAAAGCATGAGTGAGATTGTTCTTCCAAGCTTTGCAATGCCTCTAACATTCTTTCTTATTGAAATTCGTCGTTCAGAGAACTATCAAACTACATGAGTCACTTATTAGTGACTTTATTTAATATATAAACATAAAATGTTGTTTCCGAATGATGTTATACTATCACTAATTTTTGCAATCCCATTATTTTTTCGTTTAAAGGGATGTGAATGTTGTGACTCGATTTTCTTTTAATAATTGATGTATTACATATTAAGCGAGTTCTCTCCCTTGAATTCCCTACTCACCAACATATGGACGCTGAGCTGGCCAGCCGCAGATAAGAGCCTCGCGAGATGGAATGACTCTTCCAGCGCATCTCCTTTACTATCCTCCAGGGAAACGCCTTCTCCATTCTGTTCGCTGGGGTTGTGGGAAGGCCAGCACGTGGGACCCCATTTGCTCACCATACGGAGAGATGGGGAGGGCGAGAGAGATGGAGGCGATGACAGTGGGAGTTCTGCTCTTCCACGTTCGGCCCATATCTTTGTGGTTGTGTTCATTAAGCAGTTAATGAGTCAGTTTATGTATACTCATTAGTGCACATTATATATATATCATAGAAAGTTATTCTCTAACAATATTGTATCTTTTTAATACTTTTTCTATGGAATATATCATTCGCTGTCGAATTGTAGCATCATTTATTGAATAAATCTTTTGTCGTTATTTATATTTTCTCAATCAATACTGAGATGTTGCTACTTCTGTTTAACATTAACGCATGAAATCTTCATCTTTTGATACTTCAAAACTAATTTGTGAGCTATTTGAGCTTGGAACGATGAAATATCAAACTGTTGATGGTGAAACACCTATCTAATAATTGTCAGATTATTTTAAAGACGTCCAAGATCAGTCCCACTAGAGTTGGTTTTATTTCGTTTTAAGGGTTTGAATTATCAGTAAGATGTGTTATGCGAGTCTTTCGGAGAAAATAGTTGTCAAAAAAGGTGTTGTTTTAAATTTATATTCTGATATCTGTAAAAGCTCAAACCATACTCTTCTCAAATCTCTTCCTATGTATAAAAATGTTATTTAAATGCTTTCTTTTATGTAAGGGATCAGTTAGTGATATGGAAAAGTATTAGTCTGTAAAATGTAAGCAGTCATATTTCACATTTGCCTATTTTGTTAAACTGCTTTTTAAAATAACAGCTCATAGATATTGACTCTCTTGACATGATTTATGCAAAAATAAAATCAGAAACTATGAACACTTTAGGATTGTGTTCTTTCTTTTCTAATCCTATATTATTCTTCTACATGTTTTTTTTATGCAACACATTGGAAATTTTTTTAAACACGCCTCATAGTTTAATAATGTGCATACAAACTAATATTGAACATTTTGATAACTTTAAAATTTAATATTACATCTGACTTAAACAAATCGATATGAAAGTTGTGAGAGGTAATTTATCCTGTTTAGATCAGACTAGAATTTACTATGAAAATCCATGAAGTGAATACTTTATCATAGTTCTTAGCAAAATTTGCTAACTGAATTTCTTGACTTAAAAGTGAAATGATGCATATTCAAATGTTAGCTGCAAATACAAAATAAGAGAATTGTTAGTTCATATAAACATACTTGATAGTCTGTTGCAGGAAATATTTCATGTACATTTCTCCTGATCTTTTAACTCTGGTTCATCTCGGCTTATATCTATCAACATAAATTATTAGTACGCGAGTTTCTTATTCTTTGTGTATCCTCTCTACTAGAATATTCTTTATCAGGTAGGGTGGTACATTTTATTTTTCGATCACTTAGATTCAGAATATGCAGCCTGTTTAAATTTTGTTATTAAATATTTTCCAATTTTTTTCTCTGCTAGTATTTATTTATCTAAAAAGAAAAAAAAATTACACTTCCATTAGAATTTTGTTAATTATATTGAATTTATCCAAATTCTTGATTATTTTCAAAATTAATTGAAAATCATAGACAGTGGCTTTTACTAGAATTATGGGAATAAAGGGGTTAATCCCTCTACAAATACATTTTGCAGTTGTATAGGATTTCATTGCATAGTTTATAGTTGATGGTATTTTTATTTACTAATTTTTACAATCTGTAAAGTTAAGTTATTGCTAATATTAATGAACAACTTCTCTTCACAACCAAAACAAATGTGATAAAAAAAAAAACTATCAATTACAATACCTTATTATAGAATTTGTCTAGTATATAAATCCCCCTTCCCTCTCCCCCCACACACACACCTTATTTTCAGTCACCATTATCCTTCTAAACTGATATTTTCATTTTGTAACTATCTGGTTTACTCCTTCACCCACTTATTCCTAGAAAGGTCTTGGGCGAAGAGTCCTCAAACACACGTAGTGTCCTAACAGAAGCAACCATCACAAATGGATCTGGCTGGATTCCCAAGTGAGACCAACCAAGGTCATGGATGTTATCCAACCATCTTGCTTGGGGTCTACTCTTGAATCTCTTGTTGGTTGGTTTTACTCATAAAATCCGTCCAGCAATTCTTTCCTGAGACATTCTAACCACGTCTGTAGTATTGGAGATGTAGCGGCTCTACCTGGAGTGACCCTACTTGTAAATCTAAATTGACAGCTGAGTTCATCTGATGTGGATTTCAATAAAAAGTGAAATATTCTATATTTCTATATTACTCTTGATTACTTTTAGCTTTGTTCTAGCAATTTTCTGTAATGAAACCTGTTTTAACTACTTAAATATAACTTTTTGAACCATTTGTCACTTTACCATGTCAGTATGAAGTAATTGGGTTTAGAAAATAGTTTCTCTATTGGTCATTAGCACTTGTTTTTTTGGTTTTTTTTTGAAATTCCTATTAGAACTCTGCTGTTGATTTTATGTGCATATATGTATATATAATATTTATTAAAGATGAATTCTCATTTTCTATTTAAAATGTATATTTTGCTTAGCTTTTGATGCATTTCATCAATGGTTGTTTTATAGAAAGTAATAGTTGTCTCCATATCAGCTCTGAATCTACAAACATGTCTAAAGGCATTCTACCTGTAACTATTTTGTCTTTATTTCAATCAGTGTATCTAGAAGGATTATCAAATATCTTTTTTAAAGATGAGTAGTGTATGGTTTCAAGGGCATTTGGTTAATTCAACTATAATGTTCCTCTACATACCCACATCCAATCTTTTTTTTTTTATTTTTTTATTTTTGTAAGATATGTATTTTTCTGTTAATGTAGAAAGTTCTATTAATCTTTGTATTGAATTATCTTTTTAAATAAATTAACAATGTATTTTGTTGATAGATCCTGCATTTGCCATTTTACATCTAATGTTCTTTCTCTCCTTTTAGGTTAAAGAAAATCTGCCATCATGGGGAATATGTTCGGCAGTCTTTTTAAAAGTTTATTTGGGAAAAAAGAAATGAGAATCCTAATGGTTGGGCTTGATGCCGCTGGAAAAACAACAATTTTGTACAAGCTCAAATTAGGCGAGATAGTTACCACTATACCTACTATTGGTATGTAATTTATCAAGGAGTATTTGATTTTTGTCTAGTTATTGTTTATCTTTTAATAAATATTTATGTTTTAAATATGTTTCTCTTGCAGGATTCAATGTAGAAACTGTAGAGTATAAAAATATAAGTTTTACTGTTTGGGATGTTGGTGGACAGGACAAAATTCGACCTCTATGGCGCCATTATTTCCAAAACACTCAAGGTAAGTTAAAGAATTTGAAATTTTCAAACATTAACTCGTTGAGGCAGAATTAGCTCTAAAATGCTATTTTAAATGTTAGCTCAGTCATATTAAGGGGTATTCAAGGGTTTTGTTAACTTGAAAATACTTTTCCATAAACATAATTGTCACAATGGGATGTAACTGTTAGATAACACTGGTCAACAAGTATTTTTCATCAAGCATATGTCAAGGTGTACTTGGTGTAGTTTTTAATGCTGATTTCAAATATACAATTAGTTTTTTGACATCGTGTACAGTTTTCAAGATGAGAAAGTTTTTGGTTTTAGCTCATGCATTTTATAGAAATTCCAATTAATGACGTGTATGCATGTATTTCATTTACATCATGGAAACATACCTTTAGAATAAACTACATTATTCATTTCTGCATAGTTCAGATGCAATATTTCATCATCTTAAATTAACCAATCAAGTTTTGTCTGATGAAATAGGTATTTCAACATCTCAAATTGTCCAGTCATAATTGGTCTGATGAAATATTTCATCATCTCAAATTCAATATAAGTATAACCGTTTGTATCTATTTCCTTACTTGTTTAGTGTTAACAATGTCAAGACTGTAATTGTCTTGATATGTTTTGTTATGTCTGTGGACAATTTATTGTGAAAGCTCAAAAACGTACAATAACACCAGAGATCAAGAAGATTTATAAGCTATACTTTGACTGTCCTCTTGGAGATCAGGACAAGTTATGGGCACCACATTTTATTTGCTCAGCTTGCTCAAATGGCTTACGTGGCTGGTTCAATAAGAAGTCCATGTCTTTTGCCATTCCAATGATATGGAGGGAGCTGAAATACCATTTTAATGACTTATTTTTGCAAAGTAAATGTCACAGGATTTTCTATGAAGAATAAACACAATTGTGTATCCTAATTTGGATCCTGCAATGAGGCTTTTGCAGTAACATTGGACTTTTCAAATGTTTATCACAAAATCATGATCCTGCAGAGTGGCATTTGTTTATTGACTCTTCAAAACGAAGGTTAAAAGCTTTACTTCTCTATAATGGTAATTTGAAGCCCTCCATTCCTATTGCACACTCCATTCATCTTCATGAATCATATGAGAATATGGAACTTTTACTTCATGCCATTGTCTATGAAAGATACTCATGGAAATTGTGGAAATTTAAGTCATTGGAATGTTAATGGGAATGCAGTCAGGTTTCACAAAATACTGTTTCTTGTGTCTATGGTATAGTCGGGCAACTGACAGGCATTATTCGGAATCAAACTGGCAGATAACATCATACCAGCCAGGACTGTCTAGCGTCAAGAATGCACCTCTTGTAGATCCATGTAATGTCTTATTGCCTCCTTTGCACATAAAACTTGGACTGATGAAACAGTTTGTAAAGACACTAGGGAAGAGAAATGCCAGAAGGTTTGAGCATATTGTAAAGTTTCCCAAAATCACACAGGCGAAGTTGAAAGAGGGTATCTTTGTCGGACCCCAAATTAGAGAAATACTCAAAAGATGTCAACCCCAAGACAACACTGGATGAACTGGAACTGCCTTGCCTGGAATGCTTTCTATTGGATCAGTGAGAATTTCTTGGTCAACAAGAAGGCAATGGACTACATGGATGGCATCAAGAATCTTCTGAAATGTTTCTCAGCAAGGGGTTGTCGCATGTCACTGAAAGTTCACTTCTTGGTCTCCCATCTGGATTCCTTCACAGATAACCTTGGAGCAGTGTCTGATGAACATGGTGAAAGATTTCACTTAGTGTTATGGAGATCAGGAACACTGCAGAAAATCCATATCATAATGTTTTGTAACTCTGTTAGTCTAACTTTGTCTGTTTTGTCTGACCCATTTTTTTGTGTATTCACTCCTTGTAGAATGATAGTGATGATTTTTAACTCAATAAACTTATTTACTTTCTAAAAATATGTCCTTATTTATTACGTTAATGGTTTCATATATACAAATATGTAAATAATTGCATGTATCTACTGAAAAACTGATATGTGCTGCATACAAATGGAGTGAAATATTGAAATCGGCATGAAAAATTAGTCTTAAAAAGTTGGTTTGCGTTCATGAGTATAATACATTTAATTTTGTTGACCAGTGTAATTGAAATATAGATAAGATTTCTAATAGCCTAGTTCTTGAATATGTATTGGACAAATTTAGGTAAATTTGTTTTATATTTCATAGACGCTACATGTACCTTTTAAGTTTCTGTGGATGTGGCTTAGTAGATTTAATTAATGTAATAGTATTTTAGATTTATGTAAGTGGAATTAAAAACAAACCCTTTTTATTTATTCATCTATAACCAAACAGTGGAATTCTTTTTGTATCTGTGCTTTTTTAGTACCAGGAGTTGCAACAAATGAATAGTTTCAACAATGGAAACAGTTTCCATGGTCTGATCTAGAAAATTGGGTTTTACCTTTTTTTTTCCTTTTTTAATTTTGCATTAAACTTAGATAACCACATGAAATGTCGTTCAATTGTATTTGCTTACTGATTCATTTTAAGTTTCCTTTTGTATAAAAAAAAATTGTTTACACTGACTTTAATCCTTTTATATTTGTGCTGTTAAATTGTTGTAATCAGTTTTTTTTTTTGGGGGGGGGTTCTGATAAACTGAAGAGTCTGGCTTTGTAAGCTATTTAAAACTTTTTTTTTTTTGTGTATGACATCAAATATTAAAGATAGGTTTTTGTAATGATTAGTGGAAATGGCAGGATTGTTCACGTAAATACTATAAAGCATGTATCATAGAATCACCATTAGAATTATTAAAAGCTAAGCCAGAAAATTTTTTTTAACCAAAATAAAAAAATTCACACATCTAATGGTATTTTTTCTGAATTGTTTCCAGGGTTAATTTTTGTTGTGGATAGCAATGATAGAGAAAGAATTCAAGAGGCCAGTGAAGAATTAGCTCGAATGTGTAATGAAGATGAACTGAGGGATGCGGTGATACTTGTTTTTGCTAATAAACAGGTAAATACATTTTTTTTTTATCTTGCTGAAATTGCTTGGTAAATATTCCTTTCTTTTATTGAATTTGGTTGACCAATATGTTGTGTGGAATTGAGTAGACAGGTGCTCTGCAGAAGCTCATATATATAATAAAATTATTCTGTTAGATTAAAGGAAAAAATAATCTTTAGATATACCTGTGCTTTTTACCTATATATGTGTGTGTGTGTGTTTACATTGTTCATATATATTCCATAACTTGGTTGATAAAATAATTGGAATAAGCACTGGAGTTAATGATTGACAAAAATTCTTGAAGGCAGTGCCTCAGCATGGCAACAGTCCGAGGACTGACATTAATAAAAGAAAAGAATTGTGTCTTTTTGGTTGAATGGGTCTGTTCTAGGCTTGTCTCACTACTTTGTCACCTGATACAGTAAAAACTAATCCAATGTGCATGACATGGTTTTACAGCTGGATGTTCTTATTGCCAACCATTTTTCATCAGGGACTTAGTGTGCTTTATCATGCCACTGAAACTAGACTCTAATACTGGAAAATTAATGTAAATTTCAAGCCAATTTTCATAGTAATTTTTAATATAAAGTTTATAGAAATGAATACACTAGTTGGACCTATGAAAATTCTATGGGATACATTTTTAAAAAAGGAATTATATTATGTGCAGGCATAGCTTTGTGGTTAAGAAATTT
The DNA here is from genome assembly GCA_964016885.1 of Eledone cirrhosa. Classification (NCBI taxonomy): domain Eukaryota; kingdom Metazoa; phylum Mollusca; class Cephalopoda; order Octopoda; family Eledonidae; genus Eledone; species Eledone cirrhosa. Next base: position 302,526,556 of record OZ024741.1, read on the forward strand.
GCTTTACAACCACATGCTTTCAGGTTTGATTCCATTGTGCGACACCTTGGGGAAGAATCTTCTACGCAAACCAACCAATTCCTCAAATGGAATTTGGTGGTTTTGTGTGTGTGTGTGTATATATATATATATATATATATATATAATCCTCGCATTCGACATTGCTTGTTTCGGCAGTGGTGCTTGTGCTGCAATTCAGCTTCAATGGGTGAAGAGTGGTTGAATAGGTACCTGGATTTCAATTACTATACTCAAAAACATGTTGGTGCCACAAAGGGCATCTAGCTGCAGAATGCTGCCTCAAAACAGTTTCCTTTAATCTCTGCCAGCATGGAAAAGCATAAGTAAAAACAGTAGTACACCAATAATTTAATGTATGTATATATTAATTACTAGTGAGAAGTTTTGTTTTACTGCTATACTGAACTATGAAGTGTATCTGAATTGTAGTCAGCATGGTAAATACTTTGTTTGTATACAATATCTGTCATAATGAGCTAGCACTGGGGACATGAGACATCCAGTCCACCTTGTAAGGTGGTTGTAATGGTGCCATGACAAAAGAATGCAGTCCACGCTGTAAGACAGTTGTACTGGTTTCTTGAATAAAGCTCCCAGTTCATGCTGTAAAATGTTTACACAGTGTACTACCATTAACATACTGTGCTTCTTTATTTATATTGTTGAGTTTGGTAGACTTTATTTTTGCCTTAAATTAAGAACATATAGCCAATAGTTAGGGCTAGAGTGATTAAGAGAGAATAGTGGTTGTTTATAGATCATGTAAACTTAGTTAGTTGGAAATGTTGGAACAGTTTGTTAGTGTGCTATAAGTTTCTAAGATAAATATAACACAGCTGACTTGAGACAAGGCATCCCCACTTTCTCACTCCCAGGTCAAACCTTAATATAGTCATTATTTTTCCTAATGCTGGGGCCATGGTAAAATGCACACAGCCTACACTGTAAAGTGGTAGTGTAGGTATATTAAAATGCGTAAAGTAGTCTTGTTGCCACAAAATGCACCCAGTGGTTGGCATTAGGAAGAGTATCCAACTGTAGAAACCATGCCAAAATGGAATGTATAAGAAAGGTGCTATCTGACTCATCTAGTCTCAGGGCGTGATGATTTGTCCAACCCCTGCTAGCATTGTAAATAAACTTAAAACGATATGTAAGTGGTGTATTTAAAGCTTCTGCTAAGATGGTGAATTAACTTGTGTAGGTGATTATCTTGAAATAGCAAACAAATGATAGTTTACTGAGTGGGTAATTAGTTCAAACCTTAATATAATCATTATTTTTCTATTAGTAAAATGCTTCTACGTGGTGAATAAGCTGTTAAAATATTTCTTCCAATAAAAATTGGATGGATGTGAGATAGATTAAAAATAAAATTGAATTTGTTTATTTGTTATAAATTGATTCCTTTGTGGTTGCTTATCAACTTGCTTTTTGTTTGACTTTGCTAATATTCTTTTCATTTATTTCAATAGGATTTACCAAATGCTATGAATGCTGCAGAAGTGACTGATAAGTTGGCGCTACATTCCTTGGTTAATAGGTCCTGGTATATCCAAGCAACCTGTGCAACAAGTGGGGATGGATTGTATGAAGGACTTGATTGGTTGTCAAATCAATTGAAAAATGGAAAATAAGTTTCAAGGAGGAAATGTCTGTATAAATTTCAAAAGTGGCTGCCTGCAGGTTGACTGTTGCCTGTCAGTATGCATTCACTTTTGTTCATTCCCTCAGTTTCACATTGTCTGTACAGTCCGTGTTCATTTGTTATTCAAATTCAGTGCCAGGGTTTCAGTACTTTTCTCTCGCTCTCCTGTTGGGGAACTGGCCCTTACACAATGTAAGATAAATTAATAGTTCTTTATGGTCAAAGTATTCAGCTATAAACTATTACTAGGGGTTACTCAGAATGTTCTTCTCGGCAGCAGCAGTGGTGATGGCATTGTGCCATGGTAGTGATAATGGTGACTGTTTGTTTTAAATTACCATCACCACTGTTGCTATAGGTAGAAAATTAAATAAAAAAAATAAAAAGTTTAAAAAAAAATTTAAAGAAAAAAAAATGAAATGCCATCAGCTCCATCAGCTTTTTTTGTTTTTTCATTCATAACAGAAACTTTTTCTGTTAGACTTTAATAATTTACTTTATTTTTCCTGTAAATTTTTGTCTCCTCCTTCAAGTTGCTTGGAATTAATGATGTGGACATTCTAGTAATCATAGAGGGTGGAGAATCATTTTTTTCCCAGAGAAATAAAGCAGAACTATTGATTAAAAAATATATTGAAAAAACAAAACTTAACAGCTTGGTATTGGTCAGTCTGCCTGTCTAACATGGCATTTTTTTTCCTGTTGGCTTTGTAAAATTTAAAATCTAAAGTGTGCTTATATAAGATTTTCTCTTTTCTTCTCTTAAATATATACCATTTTCTGAAACCAAGTTAGACATTCCATGTTTTTTTTTTTTTGTTTTGTTTTTTTTACTTATCTTTTCTGACAACATATGTTCCTGAAAAAAAAAATTCCTCTTCTTTGATACTGATGAAATCAATACTTATCACAGCATTTGCATAACTGGCTGTTGGTGGATTGCTTAACTTTTTGTTCAATCGTCTCTTGTGTTTTAGGCATGACATTAAAACTACATTCCAGGTTAACATTGCTTCATGAAATATATTTTCTTTTTGCAAAATTAATGAGCTAACTTTAATGAATTATACCATAAGAGGCATCTAAATCTGTTAACTTACTTACTCCTGTTTCCATTGTTCTATGACTCATCTCATTGCCTGAATACATAATTCATCTTCAGTTAGAATGCGAGAAGAATGATAATTATGTCTATATAATTGGCATTATATGAGGGATTATCTGGTTGTGTCATCAGAAAATTGCAGGGATACGTGTTATTTGAAAATTAAAATAGTGGAAAAAATATATCTAAAACAAAAAATACATTGAAGAGTTCTTGCATAAGTCAGCTTTAAATTGTATGCAGGAATTTTTTTTTTTCTTTCCAGTTTTTTTCCCCTCCACTTATATTGATAGTGTTCCTTCTGTGTTTCCAACAGTGCATGTTTTGTTGCATTTCCTACTCATTCTTAGTTGGCATGGAATTAGAATATATCAGATATTAATTGCAATTTTATGTTGATTTAGACCCCCTGCTCTGTTTCCCCCTTCCTTCCCCTCCTCCTCATATCTCTGTCATAGCCCTATCTAGTTAGACTTGTTGCTCATCTTCGTGCAATATCTTTGTGTTTCTCTGGAATCACTTAATCTATAAATTTGGGTTGGCTGAAAGTTTGCAAATGAAGTTAAAAATTCTTTGAGGTGACTGACCATTCTTAATAGCCAGTAATTCTCGCATGTCATTTGCATGAATTATTCAAATGTATATTGCATACAGATCTAATAAATATTTGAACTCCCCTTTTCATTGCTAATTTCTCTGTGAATTCACTTTTTTTTTCTTGTTTTAATATTTGCTTTGATTACCATTTGATATAATTCCAAGTTTAAGCCAAAGCCTGCTTTCGTTTAAACTAATAGGATTTTAGATTCTTTAGCCTAGAAATCACCATTACTGTTTATCTATTATTTCCATGCTTGCATAGGTTAAACAAGTTGTCACATTGAGGCCAGACAGGTTAGGTGACCACATCTATCTTATAATCTTATTTTGGCTTGATTTTCTACAGCTGGATGCCTTTCCTAATGCCAAACACAACATAGCATGTACTTGGAGCTATTTTTTGTAGCACCAGCACTACCACCTTACAGGCTGGTCTATTAGTATTTTGATTGGAATAATTATAGATATTAGCAGATGAAGTAGATGTGATTTAACAAGTAGATGAAACCACTGTAAGATATGTTTACTGCACTTTTATTTATCTGCTGCTAATGCACAGCTTAGCTGAAAGTACTGGAAGCAATTTATAAACCTTGCTTGGAGCTATTGAAAATTTAACAAATTACTACTGCATGCTGCCATTTTTTTTTTTTCATTTTTTTTTTTCATTTTTTTTTTTCATTTTTTTTTTTTTCATTTTAAACCACCTTGCCATTTAACAAGTATCTGATTAGTTACAGCTACTTGTTTGAGAGAACTGGTGCTTTAAGTTTGCATTAAACATTGAACATGGATTTTGTAATTTATTTAAACAAATTGACTTAATATAATGCAATTTGTTGGATTAAACCTTCAGGAAAAATTGGATTTGTCTATATAATTTTCTTAGTGAGTTCTATGGTTTTATAACTCCAGGTAATTTTAAAACCTATATTTTGAGAAAATATAATTGTATTCTATCAGGTTTACAAAATTGTGAAATAATTTCTGTGGCATTGAGATTAATCATCCAATGGAGAGGATGCTAGGTAATTTTCAGAACATTTGGAATACTGAACTATTTTGGAACTGGTCAATAATGAAGGCATGTAGAGATCCTGAACACTAGATCTTGCTTGCAGTCTGACCTGGACACAATGCAACAATGGATCTCAGACTGGCAACTCAAGCTAGCTGTGGACAAGTGCACCACTATGCATTTTGGGAGTAAAAATCCAGCGTCCACATCACTAATATCAAGGTCTTCTTGTGAACGTGACCTGGGCATTACGGTCAGCAGCGATTTGCGTTGGACGAAGCACGTCTCTAAAATTGTCAAGAGGGCCGAGGGTGTCTTAGCATCACTCAGCAAGACCTTTGTCAGCCGCTCTCCAGATATCTATTTATGGCTATGGTGCGGCCACACTTAGAATTTGCATCACCAGTCTGGAACCCCTATCTTGCTCAGAACATTGACCGCCTGGAAACTGTTCAGAGATGTGCAACCAAGCGAATACCCTCCATCAGGCATCTACCATACTCTGAGCGCCTTGCTTCCCTGGGCATGGATACATTGAAGATCCGACGCCCACAAAATTGTTAACCATCTTGCCAACAACAACCCTGAGTACCTTTTTGATTTCCATGTGTGGACATGCCCACAAAGTCAGAAAACGGCACAGTTCTCATGACTTTCGGAAACATTTTTTCATGCTCAGAGTTGCTGAAGCATGGAACAAACTACCTGCATCAGTTGTTAGCTGTCGAGACACTGCATCCTTTAAGGCCTCCATGCTTTCCGAGATCCGCCAACACTACAGCTAATGTTCCCCTTCCATACACACATGTATACCAAGACTCATACACTATTCACTTCCCTGACATTTGTGTATTATTCTATGTACTATACATACACCTTTGACGAGTTGTAGTGCACCTGGGCACTTTACACAATAATTTCATTATTATTATTATAATAATGTTGCAGACTATATTTAGTTCGTTTTGCTCCTTATGGAGCATTGGGCAACCTTGGTTGTTTCTTTAGCAATTTTGATTAATTGACGTAAGGTTGCTAGCTTCACACTCATCTCGCTTCTTTTCTCAACACAGGCCAAAAACCAGCCTAACATTTTGAAATCAAGGGGCTCCATAACCCTTAATAAGTGCCCATTTCAGGTACTATCAGCTTGAGACTGGGACTCGAAACACTTTACACTTTTCAGAACATATAATGCTATGTCCAGTATTGAAATATTTCTTTAAATCATTTCACTCTACTTTAAAAGATTCAAACTCTAGGTCTGATTCTATTCTATTGTGTTCCAGCTGACAGCCTGAGGCCATGCTAGACCACTTTCCATTAATTGCCAACAATGTATTCATATTGTAAAGTTAACACCACCAGTATCTTTTTGTCTGCTCTTCTATGCTGGCTTGAGTGGGATGGGTTGTTACAGACCAAGTTGGTATTTAAATGGAGCTACTATCCTATTAGATAGGTTCAGGGACCATGTTTTGGTTTTTTTTTTTTAATGCCAATCATTTTATGGCATACTTGGTGCATCAGCATTAAGATTGTTTTTAACCTGACTAAAGAGTCCTCTCAACTCTTTTTGACATGGTTTCTATGGCTGGATGCTTTTTTTTTTTATTGCCATTTTAGAGTACTGTGTGCATGTTTACTATGATACTAGCACTAACTTGGCTAAAGTCATCCCAACCCTATGTTGTTAACATTCAAATTTTTGGTGTATTCTAAGTACATTTATTCCAAGGTAAATGTATTTGAAATTGAAAATAGAATGAGTCATGGAGTTACTGTGATTGAGTATTGGAAGTTGTGCAAGAGGAGTGTAAATGCTCAAAATAACATTTTCTGATGTGTTTTTATTTTTGTAGTGGTTGATGTAACCTTGATTTTCTTCAGAAAACATCATTTCACTTTTCCCTACTAAATGAACTCAACATACTGCTGTAAAAGTGCAAGATTTTAAAAAACATGTTTGACAAAGTGTTATGCAATACTATTTGTCTTTATGGGTAAAGCATATTGTAGGTGGTGAATTGGCAGTCATTAGAACATTGGATAAAATGTTTTTCAGTATTTGTTTCAGCTCTTTGTATCCTGAGTTGAAAATTCAGAGGTCAACTTTGCCTTTCATCCTTTTGAGCTTGATTTAAAAAAAAAAAATGTTATGTACTTATTCAGCATTAGGGTTGATTTCTTCTATATTGCTTTTTCACTTCTCTACCACTCCTTCACTGGAAGAAATCAGTTGGGTTCAAACTGCCTTGGAATTTTTTATACAAAACTGCTCACTATAAAATTAAAGCTTTTCATCCTAATTTTGAGAATTTTTCGTTAATGTTCTGAATATCAGCTTACTAATGAAAAACTTAATTATTTTATTAAATTCCAAATTTTTGGTCATTTTTGAAATTAATTGAAAGATATAGGCAGTGTTCATTTGAAATATAGTAAAGAAAGGATTAAATATTCATTAATTATTCTAGCCAAAATATAAATATTAGTTCCTCAATAGTTTTTAAGATTGCAATGTTATATATTGAATATTTTCATCTTACCATATTTTTAAATTAAACTATTTGAATTACTGAGGGTATTTAATTAAGATGGTATTTCTTGTATAAGATTCCAATTTACATCTGAATTTAAAATGGGTAGCTTCATTTCATAGCAGCAGATTGAAAAAGTTAAATTCTTTTTACTCTCTGGTCTCAAATAATTGTCTTGCACGCAACAGATTTTTTCCACCCTTCCCACACCCCCACTTAGATTTTGCTAATCTATCTCTGGCGAAATTTTATTTTAAGTGGTGCAACAATTTTCTTTATCCATTAAAAAACATGGGGTCTCGTAAACTAAATAACATTCTGATTTTTAAGTCAAGAGACAACCTAGAAAAATTGCCTATTTTATTATTTGGGACACTGGTAAGTGAACATTAAAGCAAATCTTTAGTTACTTTTCATCTCACTACATTGCATATCTGAAACCTTATTATATTTGTAGTATACACGATGCTCCCCTAATATATTTCCTATCAGCTATATTGTAAATATTCATTATCAGTGACACTACTACATTTCTTCTATTTGGGTGTGTATTGGGTATGTACTTACTTAATTGTACCTGTGGTGGCATTGACCTGGCTCCATCAGAGGAGTTTGCAGTGTAAGTTCATTTCAATGGAATTTCTATGGCCGATTGGTTTCACATGCGGTGCTCAGCTGCAAGTATGTGCATATTAGGATAGTGCAATCCAAGCTTTGCATCGGTTATAGTGCTGAGCTCTCATTGTCACACCCAACCCAATTTGGTGGGGCCAATGCCGATAATTCTAATTAACTCAGTAGGAATTGAGCAGGTGAAACATTGAACAAAGATGGCTGACTTAAGTGTTGGTGTTTCAGTCATAGCTGTGCATGAGGTCTATGCCAGCATTGAAGGGATTGTCATGTTTGTAGCCTAGTGGTCAGGATGTTGGACTCCCTACCATAAAGTCATGGATTTGATTCTTGCATGTAGACACTATTTATGAGCAAAACACTTAACGTTGTTTTTCATGGCATGACTAAAAGCTGTGTAATTAAAATAACTAAACCTATAGGAGGCCAGTTTACCTGCATAAATGTAAACTAAAAATTGCATTTCATGATAGGAGGCCCCCAATCCTATTATTAAAAGCACACAAGAAACCTCATTAGAGACCAGCATTGATGTGTACTATAAATTTCATTTTATTTATTTTTTATTGCTTTTCTTCGTAGGGGGCCCAGTCATATAATTAAAAGCTCCCGCAAAAACATATACCTCATACGAGGCCAGCTAAAACTGCTGGGGTGTAAAGTATAGATTTCATTTTTTTAAAATTTATTTCAAGAAATATAACTTTTTGTTAGCTTCTTAATGTTCCCTGTATTAAATGATGAAGAAAAATTGAGATGGTTTGGGGCTCAATATTTGATTCTTTTGACTAATACACTTACACTTGCCAAAGAATGTTAGTTTCATACATGTATATTCTGAGGGTGTTCAAAATCTTAATGAATTTGTGGAAATCTTTTCTTGTAATCTAATTAGAAAGATTTTGAACTTAACATTACTTTGAATTCATTGTTAATTGGTTTCGTAACTAACCAGTTATCCATCCAAAAATTAGATGTCACTGTTCAGTTAGTTAGGTTGGTTTGCTCTGTTACTTTAGAAACACGTTCTTAGGAAGGTTACATTTTGTTTCATCAGTTCATAAAGTCCTCTACTGCAAGGCATTCTTGAAAAGTACAAACCGGTACTGTGACTGCAACTCATTGTCCATTTTTTTTTTTTTTTTTTTTTAATGCTAGCATGGGTTACACAAGTTCTCCTGTTGTGAGACGAGTCAGATCAGATGGCCTGTGTCTTGCTCATTCAGAACTGTTTCTGGCTTGGTTTTTACAGCTGGATGCTCTTTGTAATGCCAACTACATTTGCAGTGTGAACTGGGTGCTTTTTATTGTGGCATCAACACGACCACTTTACAGTGTAGACCGGGTGCTTTTCTTTGTTGTCACCAACATGACCATCATTACAGGAGGGATTGGGTGCTTTTTGTTGTGGCACCAAAACAACCACTTTTCAGTGGGGCACTTAGCTGGTGAAGAGTGGAGTGGGAAAGTAGAAGTGGTGCATTCTAGAAACCACTAGTTGTATGCTTCAACCTGTGCACATGGGAAGGTAGGTCTTCTGCATTACTGCACAACACTAGAAATCTCAATCCTGTGTCATCACCTTAGAGGTGCAATTGTGCAAGGTCAGCTTTTATCACTTAATCCCCCAAATCTTCCTCTTCCATCTTTTTATGCAGCTGTCATCCTTTATACACATCACATGTCCATACCATTGCCATCTCCTCTCTTGCACACTGCATCTGATCCTATTTATGACAAGTTTTGCCATTCATGTATATTACTGTTACACACCCATTGGAGCATATAAAGTTCATTTCTTTCCAATCTTAGTAGGTCCTCTGCACACATTGCCCAGGTCTTACTACCATGCAATATTATTCATATACATATATTATATTCATTTTTAAGGATAAAACGTTTTGTAGCTAGCAGTTCCAGGTCTCACTACAATGCTTCATTTTGAGGGAAAGCAGCATAAGTATCTCCCTGAACTTTTCCCAACCCATTCTCACTCTGACTACTGTACTTTTGGAACACCCACCCACCTCTACTGCTAATTTAGTCAATCAGTTAACAAAAACTGCTACAGAACTCTTAAGAATTTGATAGAGCTTGTTTCCTTGCTTTTCTGCTTACTGTTCCTGTGTGATGGCCACATGTAAAAACCTATGTTCTTAGTTAGCTTAACTGAGATCCCGCTACATTTCTTGTGTAGCCATAGTTTGCATTTGGGACTGAGGATGGAATTTTTCCCCACCCGTTTTCCTTAATATAAACTAAAACAAAGTCGATATGTTGGCTTTGACTCAGCTCCTTAATATCATATCTATTGTTCCCTTTCATTACTTTACCTTTAATATCCTGAACCACATTAACAAGACATTCTTGAAACAGCACCGACTATATGATATTAGAAATAAGTAGTCTAATACTACAAATTTTCACAATGATCTGTCCACAAGTAAAGAAACTATAAACATTTGAATTAACAAACTAGATTTTAGATATTTTTTCCTAAATTATTACAGTAAGTTAAGAATTATGAAAAAAATTAATTTTACTACAAAATTATGTTTAGCAAGTTATTTGGATATCAAGTACATTTTCCAGTTCTCTTCAATAATGTCATATGTTGACTTATTACAGAAAGTGAAATTGGGTAGATGGAAACTGTAGAAGCCCATTAGATGTATTGAACCAGCAATCCAAAAGGTCTAGCCTTGAAAAATTAGTGTCACACTGATTCAGTCTGAGAATCTTGGTGACACATGTCTGTGAATTACTCAATAACTTGCATGTTAATTTAGGACACTCAGCTGATTAAACAAGGGAACTTGGTTGGAACAAAAGAGAGGATGTGTGTTGCATGCAAGAGACCAGATGGAGAGGAGCATCTGCTAGCACCTTATAAACAAAGAGCGATGCTACAAATTTTCTGGGTGGAGTAGGTATCCTGTTAGTAGAAAAATAGATTGTTGTAAGTCTGACAGAATCATTCAACTCAAAATTGTCTTAAGTAAAATAACTATAAGTATTATATCTGCATATGCAACCCAATCAGGATTGTCAGATGAACTAAGACAACTTTTACGAATCCCTATTGCAGACTACTTCCCTAATGAGTGATGATGAACTAATAATCCTAGCAGGTGATTTTAATATGCATGTTAGAAAACATATTTTCTATGGGGTTCGCGAAGGAAGGATCAAGGCTAGGCTCCTGTGATGCCAATATTATCTCTCAGGCATCAATGTGTGTATGTATCTATGCACACAGCCACACCTAGATTTGGTTACTCCTAGATGCAGGCATGGCTAAGTGGTTAAGACGATCACTTTGCAATCATGAGCTACTGCGTTTGATCCCACTGTATGACATCTTTTTCATAAGGAAGGACACATTGAACTATGCTGTTGTTATTGCTTGTGTAAGTTTAGCCAGCCTCCTATGAAGTTGCGCCTCATCAGAGCAGTGATTCCCAACGTGGGGTGGATGCTCCCAAAGTAATTTGAAAATGATGTTTATGAGAGTAGACTTCAACTTTTACCTTTTTTTACACCAAGTCAATTTTGGAACAAATTACTGTTGGAAAATCCTGTCTCATCATCATCTCCACACATTATTGTGCATCTGGCATCACCCATATGCCAATTTGTTTACACTTTGTAGTTGATCATTGCTGTTTTTATATCAAAGTGAGGCATAAAAATGTTCCAGATGTTGAGGTGGGGCATGGGGCACAAAAGAGGTTTCTGAAGTATTTTAATGATAGAGTCCCCCCAATCCTATCATCATTTTTTTAGTGAAAGGGAGTAGAATTTGTACTCAGAAAGCACAGATCTAGAACTGATTCTATCCAATGTGCTAAAAAATGCTGCAACTCCACCACACTAGATTAGTACTTTAATTTATTAACCTTCAAAAATAAAGTCGACCTCAACATGATTTTCAACTCAAGATGCAGAAAACAGGAACAAATAATACATTTTATCTGCTGATCTAATGACCCAGCCAACTCACAGCATGGACAATGTACTACTAGAAATACAAAAAGAAAAAAATGTGATGGTGACAGCTGGAATGCTTTTGATTCATCATCATCATCTTCGTTTAACGTCCATCTTCCACGCTAGCATGGGTTAGACGGGAGTTGTCCCACATGAGGCAAGGTAGGTCGGGTGACTGTCTCGCTCATATAGGACTATCTGGCAGGTTTTCTACGGCTGGATGCCCTTCTTAACACCAACCACATTTACAGTGTGGAACTGGGAACTTTTTACCGTGTTACCTATACGGCCACATTAGAGCGTGGACCTTTTTTTTTTCCGTTGTGACACCTACGCAATCTCATTTATTTGGACTGGATGTTGTGGGAGTGGGAGGATGGGGTAGTGGATTGGGGTGTATACTTGGTTAAGAGGTACCTACTGACTAGGTTTCGCTTTGTACAGATCTCGGTCCAGTGACATTGTCCTCGGGAGGTGCAAGTGTGTAAGGTAGGAATTTATCAGATCATACCAGGTTTTTCTGGGTCTACCTACTCCGTAACTTCCATCAATTTTGATTGCCCTGCACTTTTTTATACAGCTGTCGTCTTTCATGCGCATCATGTGGCCATACCAACGTAGTCTTCTCTCAAGTAAACAGGATCTGATCCCTCTACATAGATATTAGATAGAGCCCTTAACTCCTGATGGGGTTGTAGAGGTAATGTCCTGACTTACTGTGTGTCTTGGGCATTTTAAACTTAGCAGAGAACATTTCTCTCCATGTCAGAATACAGCTGATTTCTTCCAGAGAAAGAAAGAAAGAGATAGATGAAGAACTATTGGACTGGTACTTTATTTATCAACCTCAGAAGGATGCAAGGCAAAGTTGACAGCAGGATTTGAACTCAGAGTGTAGTGAACCAGAACAAATACTGAAGCATTCTTAATCTGATCCTCTAATGGCTTTGCTCAATTAGGGTTAAAAATAAAAAAATAAATACAAAATCCTTAATCACAAAGGATTAAGAATCGGAAATATATCTTTTATATATGTCATATTTTCAGAGCCTTAACTCTAATTATTCATGGTTTATGACAGCTCTGTACTCATCACCCTTTAACATCTATTTTCCATGCTTGCATGGGTCAGACAGGTTATCATGTACTGAAGCTAGACTGGTCAGGTAACTTAACAAAGCAGTGTATTGGTGAAATGGGAGGGCATTGGTTTTCCAATTTTTATCTTTTTCTATATTCTAAGTTCAAATCTTACTAGGGTTTACTTCATTTATATGGGATTGATAAATTAAATATCAGGTTAGAAGGGTAAATATCTACTTACTCTGTAAACGTTCAATATTTTTAACTGAAGAAAAAGCATCTACATGCTAGAAACAATAGTTAAATCATGAAATCACATCCTGATTTCTTAAGAAAGGAAAGTCATATTCAACAATGTACTTCTAGATATGGGGGGGAAAAAAAGGATGCTTATGAATGGAATGTCTCTGCTAAATCAAGATTGACCTGGGGTTAAACAATAACATACATGGTCTTGTATAAGAAATCAGTTCTATGAAACTTTTTTCTTATTACTTACATAGGTGGAAAGTAGTGCTCATGATCCTTTTCAACGCTTCTGAAACTGGTGGTAATGAAGGAAGGTGTCCTTAACCCATTAGCATTTAAACCGGCCATATCTGGCCAGAATTCTCTCTTTTTTCTGTTCAAACCGGTCATAACCGGCCGCTCATATCAATGTTATGGTGTTGTTCTCAAAATAAATATCAAAATCTTGTAGATTCAATATTATGTGAGATAAAGCCTTTTCTGTGAAAATACAACAGTAAATATAGAGTAATATAAATGCTAAAGGGTTAATCTGAAGGCATGACCTGAATGCTTACAACAGAGTGGACTCTATTACCAGGTGATGAATTAAGCCTACCATTCAAGTAGGCCACAGAGGGATTTTAACTCAGAATGCAAAGAGCTAAAAGAAATACAAGGCATCCTACCTGATGCTCTAACAATTCTGCCAGTCCTCCGCCTTAGACTTATACTTTATTTATCATCACCAGCCAACAAACGATGAAAGGCAAAGTTGATCTAGGCAAGATTTTAACTTGTAACACCAGGAGCCAAAATAAATACTGCAAGGCATTTCATCTGATGTTCTAATGTTTCTGCTAATTTGTTACCCAAATTATAGCTTAAATGGGCAAGTATTCACATGCCCTGACACAACATCACATTTTATTTCCTAAGTAAGGAAGAAGTTAAATTACACAAAAAACATCTTCAGCTCCCTTTGGGGCATTGGGCAATGAGGAATCTTCATTTTGCATGGTTGCAGGCCTTGTCATGGCTCTACTCCCAGGCCAGGGACATGTCTTTCTCCACAAACCCCAACAAAGTCTTGACAGGACTCACTTGTTTCCTACACCCTCCTTGGCTTCCATTTGAGGGAGGCCCTCAGCAGTCTCTTTAAAGATCTGTTGTTTCTGTAGCATTTATTTTTATTAATGGAAGGAGGCAATCTATAATACTCCAAATAATGCTTAGTCTGGTTCACCAATCTCGATCTGCCTCTCTAACCATTGTGCATATGTCATACAAGAAGAAGATTAATGGAAGGTTGCTAGCCTCATGTTCTATCCCTTCTCTTTTCTCAACACAGGCTGAAAATTAACCTAGCATTTCGAAATTATGGAGAGAGGGTCTGTAATCCCGGATTATATTAATCCTGGTTCTTTCCAAGTACCAACAGCTGAAGCTAGCTAAGCCTGTGACTCAAATCATTTCATTCTATTTTCATAGCAGAAAAGACTAAAATCAACAACAAAAATAAAATTAAAAAGGCGACTCAAATATCAGGATGTAGGATCAGTTGGCTGGAATTTGCAAATGACATAGTACTACTTAATTCATCAGAAGGGGATCTCCAACATGCACTTGATAAATTTGCTGTTGAGTGCTACACGGCAGGAATGAAAATCAGTGCTGTGAAGACTGAGACATTTGTCCTTTTAAGGAAGCCTGCGCAATGCACTCTACATGTGAGTGGAGTTCCACTAACGCAGGTGGAGAAGTTCAAGTATCTCAGGGGCCATGTTCATGAGTGATGGAAGGCAGGAGGCTGAATTAAGTGCAAAAATTGAGGAGATGGTGCAGTAATGTGCCAGCTTTAGCATTCGGTCATCAGAAGAAAGGAGGTAGGTGTAAAAGCCAAACTCGTTACCTTTAATTTGGTATTCATACCAACCTTGCTTATGATCATGAATCTTGGGTAATAACCAAATGAATATGATCATGAATACAAGCAACTGAAATGAGGTTCCTCCAAAGGGTTTTTGGAGTATTGTTACTCGATAGAGTGCATAACTTGGGGATCAGAGTCACTCCAGGTAGAGCTGCTACTTTTTCGAATTGAGAGATCACAGCTCTGATATTACAGACATGTGGTTAGAATGTCTCAAGAAAGAATTGGTGGAGAGATTTTATGGGCAAAACTAACTGGCAGGAAACTCAGGGGTAGACTCTGAGCAAGATGATTGTATAAGGTACATGAGCTCGGCTGGTTTTGCTTGGAGATCCAGCCAGATCAATTGGAGATGGTTGCTTCTGACAGGAGTGTTTGAGAAGAAGAAGAGACGAAGATAAACTGATCAAAATATCAGTTGTTGCTTAGCCCACTTCAGCAGACATAATACCAAAGGTGTTCTTGCCACAGCAATCATGTCATTTTAGGGGTATCTACGACTACATTATCTAATATATCCCGCCGAGGTTAACTTTGCCTTTCATCCTTACGGGGTCGATAAAATAAAGTACCAGTAATGCACTGGGTAATTGCTGGCCTTGTGCCAAAAAGTAGAAACAATTATTAGGGCGGTGGATTGGCAGTATCGGTAGAGGGTCGGACGCCATGCTTTCCAGCATAGTTACGTCCCTTTACGATCTGAGTTCAAATCCCGCCGAGGTTGACTTTGCCTTTCATTCTTACGGGGTCGATAAAATAAAGTACCAGTAATGCACTGGTTAATTACTGGCCTTGTGCCTAAAGTAGAAACAATTATCTAATATATCCATTAACTAAGCACAGTTTTATTGCCACTACCTGATATAATGGTTTCTAATAGGCACAATGCCATCAATTTGTGGGAAGAGGAATATCGATTTAAATTGACACAACCTTCTTGCAGTGTGGGCTGGGTGCTTTTTGTCATGACACCTACACAACCTATTTACAGTGTGGGCTGGAGGCTTCACTAGATGTATGCTACAGCCTGTCCTCATGGGAAATGTATGAGAGGGTGAGTGGGGGTGGTGCATATATATGCTTCAGCTTCAGCCTGTGCCCATGGAAAGGTGGGTCTTCCGTATTACTGCATAACACCAGAGATCTCAGTCCTGTGCCATCATCTCTGAGAGGTGCAATTGAGCAAGGTCAGCTTTTATCACCTCATTCTGAGTCTTCCTGGGTCTCCCCACTCCAAGGCTTCTATCAACTTTGAGTGCTCTGCACCTTTTTATACAGCTATTATCCTTCATATGCATCACATGTCCATACCAACACAATCTCCTCTTCTGCACACTGCATCTGATTCCTCTTATGCCTATATATATATATATATATATATATATATATATATAGAGAGAGAGAGAGAGAGAGATACTAGCTGTGGAAACGAGTTACAACATCGCTGGTGCCAAACTGTATCGGCATTTTCCCCTCTCCTTTTCATAGAAGGCCAGTCCCACGAAAACAAATGGGACATTGATAAAGCTTGAGTGTCATCCTCTAATGTAGCAACCATATCAGTATGAATGTCGTTGGGGGTTAAACCCTTTTTCTGCAGGTACTTGATAGCACTACGACACCAAATTTTGCCCATTTTCATAAGAAGTCACTACTAGTTACTTTTGAAGTCTTTTTTGGACAGTCAGATCTCAGTTTATCTGGAAAGAAACAATGCAGTTATTAATAAGAAGAGTTGAAATTAATGCATGCAAGATTTCATAGCTGCAGCATCTTTCCTTCATAGTCAGCCTATGAACTTTTCAGCCTCCCCAGAGATGTCAACATGAATGGACCTGTTATTTTTATCTAAAGGCATTTTTTCCAATTCCAACCCACTCGTCCCCTCAATCTATCTTATTTCTCATTCTTTCTTCTGATGAAAACTAGCATCTGAAATGTTAAGACCCTCTTCCTGCTATATCAAGCGTTAACCTAATATATCCCTACCATTTACTGTACCAATTGTGTTGTTATTTCTGTTTACCTTAGAGGAGCTGGAGAATAAATTCTGGCTATGGAAACAGCAGTTGGAATCAAGAGGACTGAGAGTGAACCTAGCTAAGACAAAAGTGTTGATGAGTAGAAAAGAGGACAAAACTCTGATTCCGTCAGGGAAATGGCCATGTTCGATATGCAGAAAAGGAACTGGCATAAATTCTATAAAATGTACACAAGAGATGTAGGGGGATAGCAGGCAAACTAACAGGTAGGGAGAAATACGTATGCAGTAGACGTACAGGGAAATTTGACAGTAGAAGTTGCATTGATAGACACATTTTTCAAATGCAGGTGGGTGCTATAGAAGTGGTTCATAGCTTCCGGTACCTAGGTGATCAGATTAGCATGGGAAGCGGGTGTTCCGAGGCCATAGTATCTAGAATAAGGACGGGTTGGAAGAAGTTTAGGGAGCTGCTTCCTCTGCTGACGAAGGGTTTCTTCCTGCGTACGAAAGGCCGGTTATATGATGCCTGTGTGAGGTGCGCGATGCTGCATGCTAGTGAGACATGGGCAGCAACTGCAGAGGATATGTGATGGCTGGAGAGAAATGAAGCAAGCATGCTCCGTTGGATGTGCAATGTCGATGTGCATGAACAACCGAGCATGGATGTGTTGAGAGAGAAACTGTGTCTGAGAGGGATAAATTGTTGTGTGCGGGAGAGGAGACTGCAATGGTATGGACATGTGATGTGCATGGAGGATGAACGATGGGTGAAGAAGTGTCAAGAAATGCCAGTTGAAGGAAGACGTAGTAGAGGAAGACCACGAAAAACATGGGTGGAGGTGATGAGAGCAGACCTCAGATCGCTGAAGCTCACGGTGGAGATGACAAAGGACCATGACAAGTGGAGAGATGCTGTGCTCAAAAGGACCCGTCCCACCCTTGCAAGCAGGGAAAAGCGGACGTAAAATGATGATGATGATGATGATAATGGAGTATTCCGCTATTACTTTTGGTAAGGTGAGAAATTAAAAAAATCATCAACAATGTGGGAGAGACTGGGCATGCCTTCAATCACATCTACTGAATGGATTTAAGTAATTTAACCTTGGTTATTTTCTTTATTATATATATATATATACAATGATATTAAATAAATGGAAACTATATTTATAAAACTATATTTATTCTATTATATATATTACAAGGTTACCAATATTTTGGTACACTATCATCAGATAAAATACAAAAAGTGTGTTTTATAAATTTTGACATAACCAAGGAGAATATACCTTAACGGTTCAAGTTATCCCTGGATATATATATAACAAAGGAATTGTGGTAAGGAACCAGATGGACAATAACGCACCAGAGTACTCAATACTTAGGGTAGTAGAGTGGGAAATAGGAAAAAGTATGACCCTGACGGCAGAGCTCAACCCGTTTCGACAGCTATATAGCCGTCAAAACGGGTTGAGCTCTGCCGTATATATATATATATATATATATATATATATACACATACATATGATATTTGCTTTATCTTGTCAGATCAGATGATAGCTGTCTCATTCTTCATTTTGTCAAAATCTGTTTATTATCATTTGCTTATATGCTCTGAAATGATTTAAAATTTCCACCCATTTTAAAGGGTTCATACTTAAATTAAACTTTCCAATATCATTTTATATTAGCCACTCTACCTGGCATTCGTCGATCTCGAGAAAGCCTTTGACAGAGTCCCACGTGCTGCAATCTGGTGGGCTCTTAGAAAACTAGGAGTAGATGAATGGCTTGTGAAAGCTGTACAAGCCATGTATAGGGGAGCAGTCAGCAAAGTTAGGATTAGCAATGAGTATAGCGAGGAATTTAGCATACAGGTTGGTGTCCACCAGAGCTCTGTTCTTAGCCCTCTCCTGTTCATCATAGTCCTGCAGGCAATAACGGAGGAGTTTAAGACCGGATGCCCATGGGAACTCCTGTATGCTGATGACCTCGCACTTATAGCTGAATCTATGGTAGAACTAGAGAATAAATTCCAAACTTGGAAGCAGGGACTAGAAAGAAAGGGTCTCAAAGTCAACATGACAAAGACTAAGGTCCTTGTAAGTAGACGAGAAAACAGAACCCAGATCCCCTCAGGGAAATGGCCTTGCTCAGTATGTAGGAAAGGTGTAGGTAGGAACTCCATTCTCTGCCCCAAATGCAAACAATGGGTATACAAGAGATGTAGCGAGATCTCAGGAAGCTTAATTAAGAATGTAGGCTTCACATGTAGCAGCTGTGCTGGGACAGCAAGCAGCAAACAGCCACAGGAAACAAGTACCACCAATCTCTGGGAGGGCTCTGTAGAAACAGTAGACAGCTTCTGCTACGTAGGTGACCGAATTAGCAGCGGAGGTGGGTGTTCAGAAAGTACAATAACTAGGGTAAGAACGGGATGGAAGAAGTTCAGGGTACTACTGCCACTGCTAGCTGCAAAAAGCTTCTCCCTCAAAATGAAAGGCAGACTGTATGATGCGTATATCCGAACAGCAATGTTACATGGTAGTGAGACCTGAGCGCTGAAGGTGGAAGACTTACGTAGATTAGAAAGAAACGAAGCCTGCATGCTCCGATGGATGTGTAATAGTAATATATGCGAATGACAAAGCATAAATGAATTGAGAGAGAGACTGAGCATAAGAGGAATCAAATGCTGTGTGCAGGAGAGGCGGTTGCGTTGGTATGGACATGTGATGCGTATGAAGGATGACAGCTGCATAAAAAGGTGCAGAGCACTAGAAGTCAATGGAAACCGCGGAGTTGGGAGACCCAAGAAGACCTGGGATGAGGTGATAAAATCCGACCTTACCCAATTAAACCTCTCAAAGGCGATGACACACGACCGTGACCTCTGGCGTCACGCAGTAATACAGAGTACCCGACCTCTCATGGGTACAAGCTGAAGCATATAGACAATATGCCCCCACTGCAAGGTGGTCGTGGAGGTGCCACGGCAAAAAAGCACCCAGTCCATACTGTAAAGTGCACGTGTAGACGCCACGGAAAAAGCGCCCAGCACTCACTGTAAATGAGGTTGGTGTTAGGAAGGGCATCCAGCTGTAGAAATCAAGCCCAAATCAGTTCCTGTATGAGCAAGGCATGGTCAGCCGACCAGACACTGCCCACAACAGGACAACCTGTCTAACCCATGCTAGCATGGAAGAACGGACATAAAACGGGGATGATGATGATGATTTTCTTGGTCCTTAGACCACATTCCTACTCACTGCTCTCAGAGCAGAGTTGGCAGCCCACAGGGGTAAGTCCTGCAAGGTGGAGTGGCTGTTCCAGGGCATCTCCTTTGGCATTCTCTATCCTGTCAGCCAGGACCCAGAGGTGGAGGGTAAGGTAGTTGGAGGTGGAGGATACTCATCGGACGTCACTTTTTCTCTATTACTTTAAAAATCTCCACAAAGGTTATTGGAAATATTCTAAATATATATATATATAAAATGTACACAATGCAGATCTTGGGTACACAAAAGATGTAGTGTTGATAGCAGGCAAACTAACAAGTAGGGAAAACTACGTATGCAGTAGATGCACAGGGAAATTTGATAGTAGAAGTCGCAATGATAGACACATTTTTCAAATGAAGGTGGGTTCTATGGAAGTGGTTGATAGCTTACGGTACCTAGGTGATCAGATTAGCATGGGAGGGGGGGGGGGTATTCCGAGGCCATAGTACCTAGAATAAGGACGGGTTGGAAGAAGTTTAGGGATCTGCTTCCTCTGTTGACAAAGAAGGGTTTCTCCCTGCGTACAAAAGGCTGGTTATATGATGCCTGTGTGAGATGCACAATGCTGCCTGGTAGTGAGATATGGGCAGCAACTGCAGAGGATATGCGACGGCTGGAGAGAAATGAAGCAAGTTTGCTCTGTTGGATGTGCAATGTCAATGTGCAAGAACGACCAAGCATGGATGTGTTGAGAGAGAAACTGTGTATAAGAGGGATAGAATGTAGTGTGCGGAAGAGAAGACTGCGATGGTATGGACATGTGATGTGCAGGGAGGATGACCGCTGGGTAAAGAAGTGCCAATAAATCCCAGTAGAAGGAAGTTACAGTAGAGGAAGACCACAAAAAACATGGGCGGAGGTGGTGAGAGCAGACCTCAGATTGCTGAAGCTCACGGAGGAGATGACGAACGACCGTGATGGGTGGAGAGATGCTGTGCTGAATAAGACCCGTCCCACCCTTGCAAGCAGGGAAAAGCGGACGTATGATGATAATGATATATATATTACACAATTTTACACAAATTGATATGATACCTATAACATTTTCTATATAAGATCATTTTGTTATGTTACAAATACCATCTTAATGAAATTAAAAATATCAGTAAATCCCAAAATTATTTATTATTTAAAATACAAAGCATCTAATTAGAAATGCACTCAGTATACGCTGTAAAGTGGTTGGTGGTAGGAAGGGCATCCAGTCGCAGGAAGGTTATCAAACAAAGGGTTAGGAGAACCCTTCAGTCGGTATCAAGACACGACTTCTCTGCACTCAATATGACGGTGTGTAATGGATGCTGACTGCTTGGCTTGTTAGGGAGGTCAGTAACCCAGCTTTAGTACTGACCTGCTCCATGTAGACTCGTCCAACCCTTGCTAGCAGGGAAAGCGGACGTTAAATGATGATTTTGAAGAATATGATGATACATATCACAATGTCCACAATAATATATGCACCAAGCTAGTTCTCATGTATAAAGTGCACCGGTAATTTTAAGGTTTAAAAATTTGTAATGGAAGTGTATATTATACACGAATAAATACGATAATATACAAACTTAGCTAAAAACTATAAAAGATCGACTGTAATTAATGCTAATTCCCCAGCATTCACTACCATCTATCTTTTCTGCAAGGTTTTCTTAGCATGTTCATTCAAGTGAGTTGGTAACTCTGAGTCTGATGTTAATGCTTTCCCGTTGAGTGTATTGACTACGCACTACAAACATTTGGGTGTCGACTATATATTGTCGAAGTCTTGGGTGAATGTATGACCACAGGCATACGTTTAGACACACTTTCACTTTTGTTTGACTTCGTGTTTATATATACTATAACGTATCAAAATCTTTTGTCATACATCTACAACTAGAAACAATCTCACATATAAGTACATACAAGAATAATATATTTTTAAAGCTTACTCAACACTCAACTATAAACCAATCGATCGTCACTCGATACCATTGTCTGAAATCTAGACAGGAGTTACCTTTTCATTTTCAGTGAATCAACTAGACAAGGAGTTTGTGTAAAATTTCTTTCTTTAAACTCACAAGCGTTTTGTTATAACGCTTGTTACATTCCAAAGAAAACAGTTTATTAAGCCCAATACGATATTATAGACAGAGTCTAAAACAAAAGAATCCTTATTAGATATTTGTTCAATTATTAATTTGGTTTCTCGTTGATCTATTATGACGTCATCTTCTCGCCTGAGTCTCGGCGACATGCCGGTGAGTGAGCTCCCTTGGACTGTCGTTCTCTAGTATCGGATGCACGGACGCTAGACTGAATTTGGCGCAAGTTTGTCTTAGTTTACATTACTTTTGTGTCATTTCGTATTCTAGCTACGTCATGTCGAACAATGTTAATCAACAGGTAAGTGTCAATTGAAACAAAAAAAAATTACCGCTCCGAAAAGTATTGACCAGTAGTGTGTTATTGTATATATTAGGATAAATGCTGCTCACATAAAGACACAGGCACTGCTTTCCAACTTCTCCATGTGTTAAACTGCCTGAAACATTAATCTATATGATTTCTTATTAAATATGTGATCATTGTCTCATACCTTACATCATCTACACGTGTTGAGCTTTCTGTGTAAATAACCTTTACAAAAAGATGAAATTATATGAATCGATTCAGTTTAAGTCTTTTAATTTGTAAGGGCTTCATTTCACAGATAAATGAAATCCCCATTCAGACATATTCTCACTGCGTTAAGAAACGAAAAACATCACAAACGCACATGCATCTAGCAGTTTTCAGATTGGGATTTTATTTCGGTTTCTTATGTTTATATATATATGTATATATATTTATTTCCTATCCACACGAAGTCGTCTTCCTCACTGGTTAGCCTTTAAGTGTACACTCTAATCGGTTAGGATCGAATTTTAATAATTCGGACTTAATTAAATTGAGTGAGGGAACGACCGAAGCTGTGTCTATTCTATTCGATAAGCTTCGTTCCATAATTATATATGTATATAACTGACGGACCTTATCAAATAGAATAGACACCTTTTTCTCATGTTTGTATATAAATTAATTTTCTTGGTAGAATGTGAGTCTCCTGCCACACACCTACAGAAACACGTGTATATAGACACAAAGTGTCGGTGCTTCTCCAGAATAGCACCGTCTTTCATGATAAATACTCATTTTTGAACCTTCAATTAAAATAATCATTCTTTAGTAATAATTTGAATTTCTATGACAAATCCTTTGAAGAAAATATACTAAACGTTTCAAATTGCTGTCGCTCTGGAGTGAATTAACCCTAATAACTCTAACTCGGAATAAATTATTTCGGATTATATTATTGTCATATTAATTTATCACGATGGGGTGGGGTGTCTCTTTTGAAGCTGTACCGTAGTGTTCTTCGATTATATCTTTCATTGTTTCTTTTGTTCTCTAATCAATTTTGAATAAGTTTCATTCGTACCTATAGTTTTGTATTTCAAATTTAAAAAAAAAAAATAATTTCTGATTTAGGCACAAAGCCAACAATTTTTTGGGAGGGGAAAGTTGATTAAATTGACCCCATTGCGTTTCTGGTGTTTTATCTTATAGACTCCGTTAGGATGAAAGGCAAAACTAACTTCGGCGGGATTTGAACTCAGAACGTAAGGGGCCATAACTATATGCTGTAAAGCACGTCCAAAATTCTATCGATACTGCTAATCCACCACGCACAATAACAACAACAACAACAACAATAATGATAATGGATTTTTACATCGACAAAAAGGCTAGAAATGTTTTTAGTGGGTGAGTAGGTGGTGGGGGAGTCGATTATATTGACCCCAGCATTTAATTAGTATTTTATTTATCAATCCCAAAAGGCAAATTCAGCTCGATGGGATTTGAACTTAAAATGTAAAGAGATAGCACTGATTATGATGATGATGGTAGTACTTAGGATAATTAGACATCGGGGATGTTTCTGTTTAGGTATATTAAACTGACTGAAATGTAAGTGTATAAAAGTGAAAGGGGGGAAAAAAAGACCTATAAATTGATTCAAAAGGCAAAAATTTACTACGAAAATGCATGTGCCTTTTATTTTAACTATCTCAAGCGAAACATTCCCTTGTATGGCAGGCAGATGGACAAATCAGTATTTTATTTTTTTGTTTGCTGGTGGTCTTCCTTTCGAAGTGATTTGTAGAATGAACATATGCAAATTTAGATATATTTACGTTTTTTTTATTTAAAATGGAATATTAATGTTTTACGTTCTATTTTAAATGCCTTGTTAAAAGAACAAACATTCATTCAACCATTAAATTTACAATGAGCAGAGGGGTCTCCATATGGCCAGAGTACAATAGTTTGAACACAATACGTAGATACCTAGCTCGTCTTTGTTGTCAAAAGTTTCTCAACAATTTATATAATAATTGTTTCTACTTTTGGCACAAGGCCAGCAATTATGCCAGTGTATTACTGGTACTTTATTTTATCGACCTCATAAGGATGAAAGGCAAAGTTAACCTCGGCGGGATTTGAACTCAGACCATAAAGGGCCGTAACTCTTTGCTGCAAGCAGGGTAGTTTTTAACAAAACTTAAAGAAGTTTAGAGAGCAAAATATATATCAATGACATTTTTCCAAGTATTATCGATAGTCAACAATATTCACACTCAACGTAGTGTAGAAATTAATTGTTTCTACTTTTGGCACAAGGCCAGCAATTACCTAGTGCATTACTGATACTTTATTTTATCGACTCCGCAGTGTAGAAATTAATGCACCGCCGTATTTGATTAACTTTTACATGGTTGCTTGATATAGAAACATCCAAATATCGTTAAATTCCCACCATACGAAATGGAAGAATAATGCAATCTGATGATGTTTGAAAATACTGGATGGTTAAAACTGAAACGCCTTTGATAATAGGTTTGGAACTAAACAGCAACAAAGAATGTAACAAGAGAAATCAAATGAAAGCAATTCATTCAACAATTCTAAGATGACGATAAAGAACGTGCAAAACAAAACTATTCCACGTCAACCATACATCTCAAACCAATTCAGTTACGTCCCTTACATCCTTCACGCCACGTGATATGAGACCAATGGCTAGCTCGAAAGAGATAACATCGTAGAATTCTGATAATTACAAAAAATAATATAACTATACCTGGGTTTTCTGCCGGCTGGTTTTGCCAGTAAAATTCGCCCAGCTATTCTTTCCTGAGATATTCTAAACTCATTCCCATAGTATCAGAGCTGTGATCTCTCAAATCGGAGAAGTAGCGGCTCTACCTGGAGCGACTCTCTGATCTCCAAGATACGCACTCTGTCGAGTAACGTTACCCCAAAGACCCTTTGGAATAGACCCCGAGCAAGATGGTTGGATAATATCCATGAGCTTGGCCGGTCTCGTTTAGGGATCCAGCCGGATCAGTTGGAGGTGGTTGCTTTTGACAAGACCGGCTGGAAGGAGTGTTTGAGGACTTTGCCCCTACGACTGTATCAGGAATCAGTGGGCGAGGAAGAAGTGTATACTTGAGATATATCACTTAGACTGGGGTGTAGTCAGCCGCTCCCTCGCCTTCCCCTTACTTTCGCTATTTAGTTTCCTTGTTTTTTTTTTTACACCCACTATAACATATTGTGACATTGCATTCATTGGATAATATTAATTTAATAGAAAAAGAAAAAAACATTTAGATTGAGAAAAACCAAGAGGGCCTTTACATTAGAGGTGAAGAAATTATCAGTGACAAAGTTTAACAAAAAAATCGTAGTGGCGAGATGAAAGATAAAGTTAGTTGGCACTAATACCGTTGATTTGATGTATTTTCAATTCTGTCAATCATTGCCTTAGAAATAGTAATAATTAGCTCATTAGAGTGTTTTGGCAGCTTCTCTCAGTGAGTATGGGGTGTGTGGATGGAGGAACCAGCTGTCCCCAGTTATGTGAGCATGAAAGGATGGGTGTGATTGATTTAAATAGTAAGTGGGGTTAAGGATGTGAGAAGAAGGGAGTGACAGACCAAGGTGAGATGGGAGTAGGGGTAAGACAAGCAAAAAGTAGAAAGGGCATATTGGTATGGGTAGGGAACCTAAATGTTGATATACATCTCTCAACCTCTACACTACAATCCTCTCCATGAAACTTCAATCTCCAGTCAGCCTTCACCACTTTGTCCCATGTTTTCCTAGGTCTTCCTCTTTCACAGGTACCATTGACTGTGACGACCCTGCACTTTATGCAGCTATTATCTTCTATATGCATTAGATGTCCATAGCATTCCAGTATTATACACTGCATCTAATCCCTCTTGTGCACAGTTCTTTTCTCAAATCATTGATATTTCATTGTTCATGTACACTACTACTACACATCCATCAGAGCATACTTGCTTCATTTCTTACCTTTGCAGATCCTCTGTGCTCAAAGCCCAAATCTCACTTTCATACAACCTCATAGTTCACACACTGGTATTATACAATCTGCCTTTCATCCTGAGCAGAAGCAGTCAATTATATATATATATATATATATATATATATATATATAGAGAAAATTGAGGTTGGTAATGGCACATGGAATATATAAGAGACAGAATACTTTTTTGTGAAAAAACATATAATTTTATAAGGTAAGGAAATAATAAAGGGTATAAAAAATGACCGGTTTCGATGGGTCTGCAAAAGCCATCTTTTCAAATGTTGATTAATATTAAGAAAAATTAATAATACGAAGAGTTAAAATTTGAGATTTGAAAATTCAAGTATAAAATTCATTGTGGGATTTCATAGTAGTTTTCATCTAGGTAGCAACAACAAGTTGACTGCTGTGTCCCTTTCTGGTAGTGAATTACCAGATTCACTACCAGAAAGGGACACAGCAGTCAACTTGTTGCTACCTAGATGAAAACTACTATGAAATCCCACAATGAATTTTATACTTGAATTTTCAAATCTCAAATTTTAACTCTTCGTATTATTAATTTTTCTTAATATTAATCAACATTTGAAAAGATGGCTTTTGCAGACCCATCGAAACCGGTCATTTTTTATACCCTTTATTATTTCCTTACCTTATAAAATTATATGTTTTTTCACAAAAAAAGTATTCTGTCTCTTATATATTCCATGTGCCATTACCAACCTCAATTTTCTCTATAACCTTCGTTTTGTGTAGAAAATTACGCTTTTCATATATATATATATATATATATATATATATATATATATATATATATAAATATATATATATATATATATGAGGGTAGATAATTTTTTGTTTATGTCTATCAAGAATGAATGCTTAAACTAGATAACTGCTTACTAGAGAATTTGACTCAACGGTATCCTTTGACTCGTAGAGCATAAATATCCAAGTGGGGTAATATGATATATAGGTCCAGAAGAGATCACGGAGTATAAGCAAGTATTGCACCAAGAAAAATATAGACTTCGGCATGAAAGGAGAGTAGGAATTTATTGGCTTTAACATATGTTTCTGTGTCTATTATAATAGTTTACATATGCTGACTATATTTTTTTTTGGTACAATACTTATCTATATATATAAACCTGAGTTTGTCTGTGTGTGTGAATCCCTAAAACTCGAGAAGCATCTAATCGACTGTTTCAAACTTTACACATGTAATACTTATTTTTCAGGGAGTGTTCTGAGCAAAAAAAATTTCAAATTTTCAATGCCCTAGGGACCGCATTAGACGATTTAGCGAAGTGTACACAACTTTTGGGAAGTGCACACAACTTCTTCCTCACGTTTTAAACCACAGTGTTGCTTACTTACGTACCACCAGACCCTTACTTCTTTGCCAGCCGTGGTTGTGGCAATACTAAGCTTAGCTAAGGCGGTTATATATTTCACACAACACTAAAAATGAAAGCCGGTAACTATATATTAGTCAGTCTCTTCTTCATACCGTGAGCAAAGAAAATACAACTTTTAGTGGAGCGAGTGAAATAAAGTCGATCCTGTTGCGATTCAAAATTCAGGTTTGCAGGTTATATATTTCACACAACACTAAAAATTAAAGCCGGTAAAGAAAAACATCACTATAATAGCTTCAGTTTTCACAGTGTTGCTTACTTACATGCCTTTACGAGAACAAAAGTTAATCAGGGAGTATTATGCACATAAAAAATTCAACTTTTTGATCCCTTAGGGCCCTCATTAGGTGAAAAAGTACGTTTTTTCAGCGTTTTTTGAGGCGTTACGTCAGACCGATTTCCTTGAAATTGTAACTATATATTAGTCAGTCTCTTCTTCATACCGTGAGCAAAGAAAATCCAACTTTTTTATGGCCTAGGGCCCGCATTAGGTGAAAAACTTCAGCTTTTTAGGGCTTTTTTGAGGCGTTACGTCTAGCTGATTTTCCCGAAATTTCAAGGCATATTATGCACATAAAAAAAATTCATTTTCTTGATCTCCTAGGGCCCGAATTAGGTGAAAACCTACATTTTTCCTGCTTCATCGAGCAAAATCTTAAAGATTATCCAGCCATCAAAGTATTCGGTTTATTTTCTTTACATATTGTCGAGGCATGCAGTTTTTCCACGATTAGGTCTGTTGGCGGCCCGCGTTCCAAAATACCTTATCCTGTGCAACGCCGGGTACCACTGCTAGTTATATATATATATGTGTCATCCTACATACACACCATATGTCTGTACCATTGCTTACTTGTTTCTTGCACACTACAGCTGATTCCTCTTTATCCAGTTTTCCTCACATCTTAACCCTTTAGCATTCACATTACTCTATATGTACTATTATATTTTCACAGTAAAGGCTTTACCTCGCATAATTATCTCACATAATATCGAATCTACGAGATTTTGAAAGTATTTACTTTGAGAACAATACTTTAACATCAGTATGAGTGGCCAGTTTCAACAGAAAGAGGTAGAGAATTCTGGCCGGTTTGAATATTAAAGGGTTAAATGTGTTCTGCCATTCATTTGTACTAAGTTTACACATTCATTAGAGCATGTTTACATCATTTCTTTCAAATCTTTGCAAATCCTTTGCATTCAAGGCCCACATCTAGCTACCTTGCAGCATTGCAATTTATACACAAACCTCATACAATCTGTCCTTCACTCTGAGATAGAAGCGCTATGTTGCCAGCAGAGCTAACAATTCCCTGAATATTTTCCAACCTGTTCTTACCCTGTTTACTATGCTTTCACAACACTCATCTTCATTATAGATTAAATCATTTAATTAACCAAAGTGAACTACTATATCTAAAAATGAATTGTGTTAAATCAAATGTTTATATTATATTTACTAGTGAACAGATAGATCATTGACAATTTGCAGTATTAAAGACCTTAATTTTTGATGTGATACAGTCAATGTGGTGTTTTGTACTTTTTAAAATTGTCTTACTAATGAGGCTTCATATGGTACAGGGCATTAAGAGTTAATAGTAAGAGAAAGGCAGTGAAGTATACGCATGTTAGAAGGTCAGTTTAAATAACTTGTATTTATTTTCCAAGTTGATTGCCTGCTATGGCCAACCATGTCATTTTTATATTGGTTCATAAAACAAGTATTGGTATTGTACTGGAATTAATGCAGTTACTTGTACCTGTTCAGTAAAAACTTTTGTGACTTTGTGCTAAAGATAGAAATTATCAGTTGGATTAGTACAATTGTTAGAATATTGGATAAAATGCGTCACAGTATTTAGTTCCAGTTCTTAGTTCTGAGTATGAAATGTTTAATGGATATATTTTCTTGAAATACTTTTTCTTCTTTTCTTAGGTAGCAGCTTTCAAAGAAAAGTTGAAAACGGATGTAAGTTTTGTATTTCTATTAATCTTTCTCTTTACCCATGTACATTGACTGGAAAGTCAGCATAACTCTGAACTGTAAAGTGGTTGATAATAGTAAAGGTATCCAGCTGTTGAAAAGCTGCCAAACAGGGTTGGGACTCTTCAGCTGTGTTACAGACATAACCTCCCTATTGTTAGCGTCATGATAAAATGCACTCGTAGAGTGCGGGAACGTATGAGATGCAGTCTCTTGACCCATCTGTGAGGTTTGTAGCTCCACTTGAATACTTTGGTCTGTGAAGACCTGTCCAATTCTTGCTAGCAAAGAAAATGGATGTTGAATGATGATGGTGATGCACCATCATTGTTGTACACATTTTTCTACTGCTTCATAATTGGATCCTTACTAGTATGAGTAGAGGTTCACTGTAAAGACAATTGGTTCAACACTATAAGAACCTAATAGTAGCCCCTATGCTAATGAATATTACATGAATTATGAAAGGACCATGAAGTAGAAGTTAAAGGTGATTTGCCAGTTAGAAAATGCATGTTAAGACTTTTAATATCAATGCAGCCAGTCTATCTTGTAATGTGATGCAGTCATAGTGATGCTTTGTACCTTTGAAAACTCTTACAAATGAGGCTTCATGTGGTACATTGCATTAAGAATTAATAGTAAGAAAAAGGCAATGAAGTAGCAGGTATGTTAGAATGCAAGACTAAAAAACTTGTAATATTTGGTTATGTTTCAAGTTCATCTCCTGCTATGGCCAACTGTGTCTTCCTTCCTAGATTTGTCGCTAAAATTATCAGTATTGTACTGGAATTAATTCAGTTACCTATACCCTTTCACTAAAAAACTTGTGACTTTGTGCCCCCCCCCCCCAAGAAATCATCATCATCATCATCATCATCAGCAGCAGGAGTAGTATTAGTAATAATAGGTAGCCCATTGACAAAGTTGTTAGGATGTTGGATAGAATGCTTTGTGGTATTCATTCTAGCTCACTAAGCTCTGAGTTCAAAACCTGCCTAGGTTAGCTTTGCATATTGTCCTTTAACCCTTTAGTGTTCAAACAGGCCGAAATTATTTCCCCTTCATTTGTTCAACCTGCCTGAAACTGGCCGATAACACCCACACTAAAATATTGTTCTAAAAATAAACAAACCATCATCAAAATCTCGTTGATTCAAGATTACTGCGAGATTAGGCCCTTACCACAAAAATTAACACTTAATATAGTGAAACAACTTAAAACAACACGTGTTTTTTTAACGTTGAAAGTAGAACAGATTTTTTGTGTATCAACATGGCTTGTGAAAGTAGCGATACCGACTTTGAAGGTTTTACACACGAAGACATTCAGAATGAACAAAAAACAAAAGATAATATTAGTGATTTATCTTCAAATGAATCAGATGTTTATATTTCTGAAATTTCATTGTTGTTTTGAAAGTGGAGATCTCCAGGACACCATTGAAAATATTACAGCAACGTGGTTGAAAAATACCACACCAATATATGTTCCCGATTTTATTCAAAATACTGGTCCACAACATACATTAGCTCCCGATGCTAAAGCACTGGATTATTTCTTTTTGTTTTTACCACAAACTTTCTTCGAAATTGTGGCAGAAGAGATTAATCGATATGCCCAACAACAGATTTCAAATCGAGGAAAACCCGATCTGTTTGGCGACCGACATGCTGCGGAAATGCAAGTATTTTTTACCATAAATATTATGCTCGGTATAAAACAATTTCCAAGACTGGAATTACTAGAGCACTGATATAAGGTTTAGTGATCCTTATATATCAAGTATTATGCCGAAAACAACGTATTTAAAATTAAACCAGTATTTGCACCTGGTTGATACTTCAAATGCCCCTATTAATTAATTTCACCTGCCCATAAAAGTAAAATTTAACCAAAAAAATCAGGTAAAATTATATAATTGTAAATTATTGATATTTAAACATCTGACAAAATTTCAAGCCTGCACATAAAAAATTAAAAAAATTACAAACAAATAAAATTAACCCTCTTGAGTATGATTAACTCAAAATAATGTGAACAGATAAGCATGACATTTGAAAATTAATGCGAATGCTAAAGGGTTAAAGGTCGCTAAAAAAAAATTGTTCAATATTGAGGTTTGTATCTTTTTCTCTCTCCATCCCTGTTTCTTTTTCTCAAGATGAAATTGGCTGTGTTCAGACCTGGAGAAGGATGGCCTCTACCAGGTTTAAAATGCCCAGAAGTTACAGGTTTATATATATGAGGGGTGACTGAAAAGTTTTGAGCCTCACACAGAAAACAAATAGATATGCAAATGAAATTTTGTCTGTGAAATCTGCAACATATTCTGACAGTGACAGCCAGGTTTCATGGTCTAAACATTTTTAAATTTCTTTTCAGAGATTCTTAAGGTTGATGTACTCTGGCATTTTATGAAAAATAGAGAAACTCGAGTATCGAGTAGTGATCAAGTATCTGCAGTTTAAAAGCATGACCCCAGCTGAAATCTATAAAGACATGCAAGATACATTTGCGAAAGATGCTCCATCATATACCACAGTCAAATGCTGGGTAAATGAATTCAAGCATGGCAAGGAAGGTGAGGAAGATGACATGAGGTCAGAGAGGTCATCAACAGTGACCACCAGAGAACATTGACCTTGTCCTTGTCCTGGTGATGGAGGGTTGATGACTGTCATCTCGCAGATAGCAAGCCAATAATAATCTGATGAACGACCTTGGTTAGAGAAAGGTCTGCATGCTCGGTTTCACATCTTTTGAGTGAGGAGCAAAAGCGCACTCATCATACCATGTCTTCGAACAATTTGGAAATTTTGAAGCTGATCCGGAAGATTTTCTGGCACAATTTGTAATCATGGACGAGACCTGGGTCCATCACTATCAACCTGAAACAAAAGAGTAGTATAAACAGTGGAAGTACCCATCTTTACCCACCCTAAAGAAGGCCAGGGTGATACCATCAACAGGAATGGCTACCATTTTCTGGGATGCACAAGGTGTGTGTTGTTGGTGGATTATCTCCACAAATGCCACACTCTCACCAGACAATATTACGCCAATCTGCTTAAACGTTGAAAGGGGTCTTGTCCCATCATGACAGTGCTCCTGCTCACACCTTGGTGGTGGTAATGGCAACAATCTGTTACTGTGGATTCCAACTTGTTGCTCATTTCCTATACACACCAGACCTCATACCCGACTTCCGCCTGTTCCCAAATATGAAAATGGATATGGCTGGACAACACTATGCCACATCATCTGTGGAGGGCTAAACTAAGTAGTTCTACTTCAATAGGATCCACGTACTTCAGCACTGGTGGAAGAAGTGTGTAGATTCAAAGAGAGACAGTTGAACAATAAAACAAGAAAATATTTGTGTAAGCTACCGTTTCTTGGAAGCTCTAAACTTTTCAGCCGTCCCTCATATAGTAGTTGTGTTAGTAAATGGATTGCAGTATTTTGTTTCCTATCATCATCATCATCATTTTACGTCCGCTTTTCCGTGCTTGCAAGGGTGGGACGGGTCTTATTCAGCACAGCATCTCTCCACCCATCACGGTCCTTCGTCATCTCTTCCGTGAGTTTCAGCGATCTGATGTCTGCTCTCACCACCTCCGCCCATGTCTTTCGTGGTCTACCTCTACTGTATCTTCCCTCCACTACCATCGTTCATCCTCCATGCGTATCACATGTCCATACCATCTCAGCCTTCTCTCCTGCACACGACAACTTAACCCTCTTATACACAGTTTCTTTCTCAACTCGTCTATGCTTGGTTGTTCATGCGCATTGACATTGCACATCCAACGGAGCATACTTGCTTCATTTCTCTCCAGCCGTCACATATCTTCTGCAGTTGCTGCCCATGTCTCACTACCATGCAGCGTCGCGCATCCCACACAGGCATCATATAACCGGCCTTTCGTACGCAGAGAGAAACCCTTCTTTGTCAACAGAGGGAGCAGCTTCCTAAACTTCTTCCAACCTGTCCTTATTCTAGATACTATGGGCTCGGAACACCCCCCTCCCATGCTAATCTGATCACCTAGGTACCAGAAGCTATCAACAACGTCTATAGAACCCACCTGCATTGGAAAAATGAGTCTATCACATCGATTACTACTGCCAACTTTCCCTGTGCATCTACTGCATACGTAGTTTTCCCGACCTGTTAGTTTGCCTACTATCCCCTACATCTCTTGTGTACCCAAGATCTGCATACATTTTATGGAATTTATGCCAGTTCCTTTCCTACATATCGAACATGGCCATTTCCCTGATGGAATCAGAGTATTGTCCTATCTTCTACATATCAACGCCTTTGTTTTAGCTATGTTCACTCTCAGTCCTCTTGATTCCAACTGCTGTTTCCATAGCCAGAATTTATTCTCTAGCTCCTTTACTGATTCTGTTATAAGAACCAGATCATCAGCATAAAGAAGTTCCCATGGGCATCCAGTCTTAATCTCCTCCGTTATAGCTTGGAGGACTATAATGAACAAGAGTGGGCTGAGGACAGAAAATTGATGTACACCTACTTGTATCTGGAATTCCTCACTAAACTCCATTCCTATTCTCACTTTACTGACAACACCCCTGTACATAGCTTGCACTGTCCTCACAAGCCATTCCTCTACCTCTAGTTTCCTTAGGGACCACCAGATGACAGATCGGGGTACCCTATCAAAGGCCTTCTCTAGGTCTACAAAAGCTAAGTATAGTGGCTTATTCTTCTCTAAGAACCTCTCTTGTAGTTGCTTCACTATGAAGAGGGCATCTGTTGTACTTTTCCGAGGCACAAAATCAAACTACATCTCATCTAAATTGACCCTTTCTCTAATCAGTTGTGCTAATATTCTCTCTGCCACTTTCATAACCTGATCCATCAGCTTTATGCCCCTATAATTGCTCCTCTCTAGAGCATCCCCTTTATCTTTGTAACAATTTCCTGGCATTTCTTCTCTTTGGCACACCACCTTGGATTCTTCTTAAACCTAGCTTCTCCCTCAGCTTATCCAAGCTCTGCCTTTCTCACACACTTGCATTGCACATCCAATGAAGCAGAGGAGGTGTGCCGAGAGTATAATAGCTAGAATAAAGATAGAATGGAAGAAGTTTAGAGAGCTTCTCCCACTGTTGACAACAACAGGATGGCTGTATGACCCTTATGTGCAAAGTGCAATGCTATATGGTAGTGAAACATGGGCTGTGATTGCAGAGGACGTGTGTTCAAATTTCATTGGGATTTACTTTTCTCTTCCATCCTAACAGTATTGAGAAAATAAATTCCAATTACAGAAACTGAATTTGGAATCAAAATGTCTGAGGGTAAACTTAGCCAAAACTAAAGTGTTAGTGAGTAGGAAAGAAGATAGGACCCAGATTCCTTCAGGGAAGTGGCCTTGCACAATATGTAGAAAAGGAGTAGGCATAAACTTCATACAATGTACACAATGTAAATCTTGTAGTGGGATAATGAGTAGACTAATGGGAAGGGAGAACTTTGCATGTAGATGATGTACAGGAGTAATGGAGAGGAAGAGTGTCAATGATATAAACCTTTTCCAGTCACAGCACCTGGGCGGAGGTTGTGAGAGCTGACTAAGACTGGCAGAGGAGATGACGAAGGAACGTGATTAGTGGAGAGATGCTGTGCTGAGAAAGACCCATCCAACCCATGCAAGCATGGAAAAACGACATAAAACGATGATGATGTATGTACCTGTAATACCTGATGGAGTCACAGGGGTACTTTAGTATGTCATTTTTAAAACCTGGCAGAGCCTATCACCTCTCAGTCTGAGCACAACTGATTTCTTCCAGAGAAGGAGAGAGAGAGTGGATAGAGATGCAGTAAGAAAGATACTGAGGAAAAATTGGCCCTCCAGTACTGGACTGTTACTTTTTTTATCAACTTCGCAAAGCAAAGTTGACAATGATGGAATTTGAACTCAGAGCACAGAGATCCAATATGAATACCACTAAGCATTTTATCTGATGTTCTAACAACTTTGCCAATTTGCTGCCGTGATAAAATCTGTACCAGTAGTGTATTAGAGTTGTGTCAATCTACTAAATACTTCATCTGCCAAAGTGTGTGAACATTAGAAATCATCATCAGTGGAGCATTGGACAACATGCTTAGTGGCATATAGTTATGACCCTTTATATTCAGAGTTCTGAGGTTAGTTTTCATTCTTACGAGGTCAATAAAATAAAGTACCAGTAACGCACTGGGTTCGATTTAGTCAACTTTCTCTTCCCCCAAAATTGCTGACCTTGTGCCTTAATCAGAAACAATTAATATTATGATGAATTGGTAAGAATCGTGGATTGGCAGAATCATTAATTTGTCAGATGAAATGCATTGCAGTGTTTCATTACAACACTGTTCTGGTTTCAAATCCCACTGAGATCAACTTTGCCTTTCATCTTTCCAGGGTCGACGGGTTAATATAATTGACCCTCCCCCCCTCCCTCCCTAACTTTTGGCCTTAGTCCTATGTTAGAAACTATTATGATGAATTGGTAGAATGGTATTAAATTTGTATATCCAACTGAAATCAACTTTGTCTTTTGTCGTTCTGGGGTCGATAAAATAAAGCCCCAGTAATGCACTGAGGTTGGTTTAATCGATCCCTCCTCCCTAAAATTGTTGGCCTTGTGCCTAAATCAGAAATCATTATTATTACTAGCAGAAAAACCACCCTTCGGGTGGTTTTCTGCTAGTATGTGTAGTGTGTATATTGATATTTTACGCAAGTATATATGCATGTAGATATGATACCCCAAATAAGATCGTAATTGACAATATACACAGAAATTGAATGAAGACTGTGTTACACTTATCATCATCATCATCGTTTAACGTCTATCTTCCACGCTAGCATGGGTTTAGACGGGAATTGTCCCACGTAAGGCAAGATTGGTTGTCTTGCTCGTATAGTACTCTCTGGCGGGTTTTCTATGGCTGGATGCCCTTCCTAACACCAACCACGTTTACAGTGTGGACTGGGAGGTTTTTACTGTGTTACCTACACAGCCACATTACAGCGTGGACTGTGTTTTTTTGTCGTGACACCTACACAACCTCATTTATTTAGGACTGGATGTTGTGGAACCAACATAACTTTAGGTGTAGATGGGGGTGGGGGTAAGGGTAGTGGGATGGGGGTGTATTTTTGGTTAGGGGATGCCTACTGACTAGGTTTCGCTTTGTACTTAGGCAAAGCGGGTCTTCTGTATTACTGTGTAGCGCCAAAGATCTCAGTCCAGTGACATTTCTTGGAGTGGTGTAAGTGTGTAAGGTCGGAATTTATCAAGTCCCAGGTTTTTCTGGGTCTGCCTACTCCGTAACTTCCATCTATTTTGATCGCCCTGCACTTTTTTATACAACTGTCGTCTTTCATGCGCATCATGTGAACATACCAACGTAGTCTTCTCTCGAGTAAACAACATCTGATCCCTCTTATTCCTAATTTCTCCCTTAGTTCATTTATGCTTTACCGTTCACGTATATTACTATTACACATCCAACGGAGCATGCAAGCTTTGTTCCTCTCCAGTCTGCGCAGATCCTCTGCACACAATGCCCATGTCTCACTGCCATGTAGCATTGCTGTTCGTATGCAGGCATCATACAGTCTGCCTTTTATTGTTAGGGAGAAACCTTTAGCGTCCAATAGTGGTATAAGTTCTCTGAACTTTTTCTATCCCATTCTGACTCTAGCTACTGTACTTTCACCCAGGTAACAGAAGGTGTCCACTATTTCTATAGAACCATCTGGGCAATGGAAGGAGCTAGTATCCTGTGGTCACTTGCTACTACTTATTGCACCTGAGCACCGGCCACATATAAAATCTACGTTCTTAGATAGCTTACCTGTGATCCCACTACATCTTTTATGCACCCATACTTTGCATTTGGGACATAAAATGGAGTTTCTGCCTACTTCTTTCCTACACACTGAGCATGGCCATTTCCCAGAGGAGACCAGTGCCCTATTTTCCTTCCTACATACTAGAACTTTAGTCTTAGACAAGTTAATTTTAAGGCCTTTTGATTCTAGGCCATGCTTCCAAGTTTGGAATTTCTTCTCTAGTTCAGCCATTGATTCAGCTATGAGCGTTAGATCATCTGCGTATAGAAGTTCCCATGGGCAGCCGGTCTTGAACTCCTCTGTTATAGCCTGAAGAGCAATAATAAATAGGAGGGGGCTAAAGACAGAGCCCTGATGAACACCGTCTTTTATGCTAAATTCTTCACTATATTCGTTGTTAATTCTAACCTTGCTGACTGTTTCTTTATATATATGGCTTGTATAGCTCTCACGAGCCATTCATCAACACCTAGTTTTCTAAGAGCCCACCAGATAATGGAGTGGAGGACTCTGTCAAAGGCTTTCTCCAAGTCAACAAAAGCTAAGTATAGGGGTTTACTTTTAGCTAGGTACTTCTCCTGTAGTTGTCGTACAAGGAAAAGAGCGTCTGGTACTTTTACCTGACACAAACCCAAACTGCATTTCATTTAGATCAATTCGCTCTCTGATTAGTTGCGCTATAACTTTTTCTGTGACCTTCAGGATCTGGTCAATTAATTTAATGCCTCTATAGTTTCCCCTGTCTCGGGCATCTCCTTTACCCTTGTAGCAGTTAATGATGATGCTGCTACGCCAGTCATTTGGTATGACCCCATTCTGTATGACTTCGTTTACTATCCAGGAGACCAGGGTGTGTCCCACCAATCCAGATGCTTTCAGCATTTCAGGCAACTATCTCCGAAGGCCCAGCTGCTTTGCCTGTCATCATATCTTTGATTGCCTTACTTATCCTGTCTTATTTAATCAGTAACGTAATCCAAGATACATTAAAAAAAAGACGATATTATATATAAACTGCATTAGGAGAAAATTAGTGACGGAAATATATGAGTATTTATTTAAGCGATCGCCACCGGAAGTGTTTACATTTGAAAATTTTAAAGAATTGAATCTTTAAATTAATAATAAAATATATTTCATGAACAGCCACGAAATTTAGTAGATAAATTATGTAATATTCATTCATTATTTATTCAAAGTAATGCAACTTATTTTACTAAGGGGATAAAAAATTATAAACCGTACGCAATCCTGCGCTTCTTACTTTATTATAGTTTAGATAGAGTGGTGAAGTTGTTAGAGTTGAACAAAATAGCATATAGTATTTAGTTATGGCTTTTTATGTTCTCAGTTCAAATCCTGTCAAATTCAACTTTGACTTTCGTCCTTTTTGTGTTGAAAAAATACCAGTCAAATACGGGGCAGGGGGGTCGATATAGCCCCCCCCCCATACTGGCCTTGTGCCCAAATTAGAAACCTAACCAGTGGTGGTTAGTATCTTCCTAGTCTCGATCTCAAGAAATGCCCAATCTATTATCTCAAATTCTGGCACAAGCACTACAAAAGCATATGTGTGTAATATCATCATCATTATTTTTATGTCAGTTTTTCCATGTTAGCATGGGTTGGATGGGTTCTTCTCAGCACAGTATCTTTCCACTCGTGATCCTTTGACTTCTGTTAGTCTGTTATTTGAGATCAGCTCTCAACCTCTGCCTGCAGTGTCAGTAGAGGGTTGGACGCCATGCTTTCTAGCATAGTTATGTCCCTTTACGTTCTGAGTTCAAATCCTGCTGAGGTTAACTTTGCCTTTCATCCTTACGAGGTCGATAAAATAAAGTACCAGTAATGTACTGGGCAATTGCTGGCCTTGTGCTAAAAGTAGAAACAATTATTATTATTGGGTGATAGATTGGCAGTGTCATCACTGTTTGACAAATGCTTTGCTGTATTTGTTCCACCTCTTCATGCTTTGTGTTTTAATCCTGCTGAGGTCAACTTTGCCTTTCATCCTTTTGGCGTTGAGAAAATTAAGTACTTGGGGTTGATATAATCAACTTTCCTCTTCCTCCAGAATGCTGGCCTTGTGCCTAAATTAGAAATTATTATTATTAGGTTCTGAGTTTAAATCTCGCTGAGGTTAGTTTTGCCTTTCATCTTTATGGGGTCAATAAAATAAAGTACCAGTAGCACTGGGGTCAATTTAATCGACTTTCTTTCCCCCCCCTCCCCTCCAATTGGTATCTTTGTGCTTATAGTACAAACAATTATTATTATATGTAGTAGTTCTAGTGCTGTTGTGTCACCAAAGGTATGCTATTTTCTTCTAAAATATATATCATTTGTTAATTTCTTTCAAGCTTCAACACATGAAAAATACTGATTGTGTTTGATTCTTTTTCTTTCTTTTTGCAATACTCAGGGCGAAGTTCTCATCAAAGATGTCTTTCCAAGGAAGGTTGTGGAATTGGATAATCTATTCAAAACATTAACATTAGAACGAGTGAATGACATCCATTCGGACTTGAATGTCCCTGTACCAGACCCTGTGCTGATTGAAGACTTGGTCAGTAATATTCTTAAATCTCTACACTTTGTGCATGTGTGTATATACATTTGTTTCTGTTCCATTTCCATAGTTTATATAATGAGTTTCTTTTTTCTTCTATACTTTCTAATCTATTTTATTTCTTCCATTTTCTCTTCTTTCCAAAAATGTCCTTCTCTCTATCTTCTCTTTCCTATTTTTCCCCTTTTTATTTTGTTTTTCTTTGTCTATACGGGCATAGAAAATAGATGCTTAACGATGGTGATGCACACTCTGATACACCATTCCTGTTCAATCCATGCTTGCATGGAATGTCAGACCCATCATCATCGTTTAATGTCCATTTTTCCACGCTAGCATGGGTTAGTAGGGATGTCGCGTTTGAAGGAATTTGGGTCAGGTGACCATGTCTTGCTCACACAGAACTGTTACTGGCTTGGTTTCTAATGCTGGATGCCCTTCCTGGTACCAACAACATTTTGCTGAGCGCAACTCACTCTCTTCAGGACCACCCTATGACATGTTACTTGTTCTCCCACAGTGGGATGACACTCCTCCTTCCTTTAGCAAGCAACATGTCACCTGATTCTTATCACTGCCTCCCCAGCCAGGCCAAATACACAACAAGCAATCTAATGTAATGAGGTAGCACTGGCAGCATGATTGAACACACCTAGTCTACCTTGTATAGTTGTAGTTCTGGTATCTTGACAAATAGCATCCACTCCACTCTATAAGGTGGCCAAACTGACAAAAAGCATGTCTGAATGGTTGAAGAGTTTGTTCCACATCCAGTTGGTTTTGGGTTCAGTCACGCTGTATGGCACCTTGAGCAAGTGTGTTCTATAATAGCCTTGTGTTGAACTATGCCTTGTGAGGGCAATTTGATGGATGGAAACTGCAGAAGCTCATTGTATATATATATATATATATATATACACACACACACAACACACACGTGTGCCTATGTCTACATTTGTGTCTGTCTGTGTTTGTGTCTCATAACTTAGCAGTTTAACAAAAGCAAGATCTATAAAGCAGGTACCAGACTTGAAACTGTAAGTATTGGTGTTATAATTGACTAAATTTATGTGGTGCCCCAGTCTACTGACTGAAATAAGTAAAAGAATATCTATATAGTTAGTGTCATCATCTTTTTTTAAAAAAATATTTGCAGTGCTTTTGTTTGTTTTGTTTATGGTTTAGTTAAAGAAGGGAGAGCAGTGCTGATGACATTCACAGAACCTCTGAATCTAGGTGAAGACCATGATTTATAGGTTACTCTAAATTACTGTTTCCATATCTGTAAGTAGTCCAGTTGGTAGTATGATGATGGGCTAATCAGCAAATAAGGTAGCCTATCAAGGAGGCATTATTAATGGGGGTGAAACTTCT
The DNA here is from genome assembly GCA_964016885.1 of Eledone cirrhosa. Taxonomy (NCBI): domain Eukaryota; kingdom Metazoa; phylum Mollusca; class Cephalopoda; order Octopoda; family Eledonidae; genus Eledone; species Eledone cirrhosa. Next base: position 302,568,282 of record OZ024741.1, read on the forward strand.
GTTTTATCTGGTTGTATTCTTCTACTGGAGAACCACTTCCACCACTTCTAACAAACCAGTAGCACTACATATGAGAAGGTGCACGAGGATGTAGCACATCATGATATTGAATTATCCTCAGACCTGTGGCTGGGTCCAAATGTTTGCAACAGAATGGACTTTGCTAAAGGCATCTGATAACCAGGTGGGGGTTCTAAACAAGATGGTAAAGGCTAGTTATATGATACCTGTGTGTGAAGTTCAATGTCACATGGAAGTGAAATATGAACAGTAAATGTAGAGGATATGTGGAGGCTGGAGTGGATTGAAGCAAGCATGCTTTGATGGATATATGATGTTAATACCCATGAATGAAAGTGAATGAAAAAAAAACTGGGTATCAAATATAAAGTTCAAGAGAAAAGATTGTGCTGGTATGGACATGTAATGTGTATGAATGATGATTGTTGGGTGAAGAAGTGCCAGGAGTTCCAAATGGAAGGAAACTGCAGTAGAGGAAGGACAAGGAAGACTCTGGCAGAGGTGGTGCGAGTGATTCTCAAAACACTAAACCTGACAGAAGAGATGACAAAGGAGGAGAGCTGTGTTGAAAAAGACCTGTCCGGCCCTTTTAAGTATGGAAAAGTGGATGATAATTATTGTAATGATCATAATGTGTGTGGTGTCTGTATTATATGTCTAAATTTTCGCTTTTGTTTTTTAATCTTTCTCCTTTTAACCACCTAAACCTTTCTTATTACTGCTCTCATCTTTTGCATTCTTTATCATTCTTCATTCCTTTTGTCATATTACAGAAGTCCTATTTTATCTTTTTTTTTAAGCTCTTAACATCCTCTATCACACAAAACCACTTTAGAAAGACCTTGAAAAGTATAAAACAGCACTGTGACTGCATTGCAGAAATTAGTCATTAATCTTATACTGCAAAATTTCACAATGATCTGTCCACCAGTAAAAATACTAAAAACAATTGAATAAACAGACATGTTTTAAAGACATTTTCTGGTAAATCATTACAGGATATTAAGAGTTAATACTACAATTTTTCACAATGATCTGTTCACTAATAAAATTTTATAAACATTTGAATTAGCAAGCCTATTTTTTTAGACATTTTCTGCTAAATCATTACATGATATTAAGAATTAATCACTCTTGTTTATCTTCTTTACACTGCTTTGAGACCATTTCCCTGTTTTTCTAATTATAGCCAGCAAAGAAGAGGCGTCTGGATCAGAATCACACAGATCTTGCAAATGGTAAGTTGGTTTATTGGCACAAGAACTGCATTTTCCAATGTGTTCCTTCTTTTTGTCAAGATGGTAGAATGTGATTTTAGTAAAAGTTGGTTACAGTTTCTAGTAAGCTAAGCAACTATGTAGAGGCTAACTTCTTGGATTCAGCATGCCATGTTGGGTCATTTCATCAATGCATTAATCGGGTGGTTGAAATGGCACTAGCAACAGAACAGCAGACTAAATGTCTAACAGTATTTTGTTATGTCTTCATATTCTGATTTGGAACCTGTTAGAGTCAACTTAAATACTACCTCAGCCTACACACCACTTTCTCACTCATTTGCTAACTTCCATCCATCAAGGATTCACAATCACTATGCCCATCCTTCTTCCACATAATCCCTCCTGGAATTCCATTCTTGCAAATTTTTTTTTTCATGCAAATGTCTTTTGGATGTTCAGTTCAAGTGTCAACTGCATCAATCTAACTATTCCCAGAGAGGTCTTTGAAGATCATGGGAACATTATGTGCATCCTGACTCAAGCATAGACAGTATAGATAGTCTCACTATAGTCTTTTATTAATTTAATTATCCTATCTATCTTATAATTTACAATTACTATACTAGATGGCAAATTAGCTGAAGTGTTAGAGCGTTGCCCTACTTATTCTGATTCTTACTTAAAATCATTATGAAAAGTTTTTAGATAAATATATCATGTAGATCACCAAAACCAGGGAGGTTATCGTATATTTGACACAGCTGAAGAGTCTTGACTCTTTGACAAGTTTTCTACAATTGAATGTTTTTTTTACCAAATGCTTTACAGAGTTAAAAATAATAAAAAAAATGCAATATGTCACCATTTTTTAATGTTTTCTAGTTCAAGGTTCAATGGTATTGTGTCTCCCACAAGGAAGCATCCCCACAAATAAGGAAATATCTCACCTAATTCAAACATTGAAGCCCATCATTAGACAGCTTGTTGATCACACTAATATGGTATGATTTCTTTCTTTCTATATCCTGTGTATTGACTTTTTTGTATTTATTTTACAACCATATAACAGTATTAGACTTTGGGGTTCCCCCAAAAGTTTCTGAACCAAAAAGGGTTCTACATTTGAAAATGTTTAGGAAACCCTGCTCTGAAGTGATTGGTGAATGAGCAGAGACAATGTAGAGTCAAGAGCGCCTTTTAGTTTGGTCAAGGGTATGGCAACCCCTTCTAACCACTTTACAGTGTGAACTGGGTGTTTTTTCCGTGCTACCAACACAACCACATATTTAATTACGTATGAGATATGATATATTTCATAATCCATGCCTTACTGTAAAAAGTGAACTAACAGAGTCATTAGAATCTAGAACAAAATGACTTGCAGTGTTTGTTCTAGCTCTTTACACTATCAGTACAAATACTACTGAGGTCAAATTTGACTTCATTCTTTTTGGGGGTTGATAAAATAAAGTACCAGTCCAAGGTAGTGGATTGAGGGAAATGTTAGAGGATGGCAGTCCTGAGATTCGTACCTTGACAGTTGCTGTTATTTCTTTGGGTAGAGGTTCTATGAAAGGGAAAAAAAACTGTACAATTGCTTGATGATGTTTGAAGGGTTCACACACATGGCTACTGTAGCCACTCCACTACTGTGTGCAGCACTAACATGACTAATTAGCCTTGTATACGCAATTAGTGAAAATCGTATTTATGATTGTCCTGCTGCATGACACCTTGGTTAAGTGTTTTTTTTTACTATAGCCTAAGGTTGACCACTTGTTAGTGGAATTTGGTAGATGTAAACTGCAGAAGTTAGTCGTATATATATATATGTGTGTATATATATATATTGGTGTTAGGAAGGGCATTCAGCTGTAAAAAAAAACCTACCAGAGACACTTCCGTACGAGCAAGACATGGTCTCCCGACCATTCCTGCATCAAATGGAACAAAACCGTCTAACCCATGCTAGCGTGGAAGATGGACGTTAAATGATGATGGTTATGATATATATGTGTGTGTGTGTGTGTGTGTGTATATACACACACACACACACACACATACAAACATACATACACGTGTGTCCGTCCCTGTGATTGTGTTTGTGTTTCTGTGTTTGTTTTGTAATTTAGTGGTAAAATAAGTACCAGACTTGAAAAAATAACTACTGGGGGTCAAATATGATCAACTAAATTAAGCGGTACTCCACCATGGCTTCAGTATACTTACTGGAATGAGTAAAAGAATAAATGAATATGTTTGAATAAAGTAGGATATGTCTCCTATAATTTGTTGTTTATATTCAATCTGTTATTTTTATTTACTTCTTTGTTCAAACTTAATAAATCAATTCATTAATTTTTCTTTTCAGTTAAAAATGTGGATTTCTTTTCTTATCCCCAAAATTGAAGATGGTAACAATTTTGGTGTATCTATTCAGGTATACTCTCATTTTCAACCTTAATCTCCCTCTTCCCAATATATACTCATAAACATATCTATAAATACTCAGGGATATCTATCTATCTGTCTGTCTATGTTATCTATGTCACCCAAATTACTGAATAGAGCTATATATATAGATATATATATAGTTTATTGCATTGTTACTATTGGTTCACCAACTTGAGCGCTTGATGCATAGGTGGATCCGTTTTAGTATAGTATGTTATACTATGGTCAGTTTCCTTCATAAGCAGAGTGTAAATAATTGTTTCTACTTTTGGCACAAGGCCAGCAATTACCCAGAGCATTACTGGAACTTTATTTTATCGACCCAGTAAGGATGAAAGACAAAGTTAACCTCGGCGGGATTTGAACTCAGAATGGCAAGGCCGTAACTCTATACGTCAAAGCATGGCGTCCGACCCTCTACTGATACTGCCAATCCACAATAGTAACAAGTAAGAATGAGGTGTCAAAGTATCATCATCAAGTTTATTCAGGTGTGATGTGTGTTTTGCGATTGATCAGCTCAAGGTACAATCCGTATCGACTCTTGGTTTCCTTTATATATATATATATATATATATATATATATATATATATATATATATATATATATATATATATATATATATAATACACACACACACACACACACACACACACACACACACACACACATATTTGTATATACACACACATATTTATACACACACACATTTATATACACACACTCACTCACAAATATTATATTTAAATGTATTCACTGAACAGTCTCAGCTGACATGTGCATAGTGTGGGAAAATAAAAAGTTTTCATGAGATTGTTAGGCATGAAATATTCACATAGATCTAGAGAAGTCATAGGCAAACTATGGTCAACAGGCTGCATGCAGCCTGTCTGGCTTTTTGAATGGCTTGCCTAACGAAAAATTACCTTGAATTTTTTAGTAGTCTGGCCCTATTGCTTGAAAAAGGTGGCCTGATCTAGATAGAGTATAAAAAAAAAAGAAATATGAAAAAAAAAAATTGTCAAAAGTTAATATGCAACATTAATATGAATATAATAATGATTATAAATAAATTTAAAACATTTTTTTTTAAATTTAAAATTAGAAATAATCGTGTTATTGCCTTTGTTGCAACCATTATTAAAAAGAAAAAAAAAGAGGTATTATGTTCTGATTGTTTCACTTCAGCTCAATACCTCTTTTTTAGCTGTGTCTACTTTTTCGGAAGTATGTGCCCTTTGTTTTTGAAGACGGTACAATGTGTGATTTAAGGGAGATTTAGCTGCCATTTGAAGCAGGTTGAGTGATTGCATAAAGGCTTGTGAGAATTGGTGTATTTTTATTTTATAGAATAAACACTTATTTTGTGGAATCATGTGGCTTGGTGGTTAAAGTACTTGTGCAAGACACTATTTCACATTACTCCAGTTGTTACTCCAGTCTTATGAAACATAAGTTGTATCTGTAATTCAAAGAGCCAGCCATTTCACACACTCTGTTATACTGAATCTCCCTCAGAATTATGTTAAGAGGTCATGTGTCTGTGGAATGCTCACCCATTTGCTTGTTAATTTCATGAGCAGGTTGTTCCATTGTTCAAACAACTGGAACATTCATTGTTGAAACTAATAGAGGTTCAACAAACATTTTTTTATGGTTGGAGAAACATGGTTGGTTTGCAGTATTTTGCGGATTCTCACTTCACGTCAGAAAATGTAGCATACAAGGCAACATATACATTATATTATTATTATATTCATTTTACTTTATATTATTTGTTTCTAATAAAGTCGATGGATTGACAGAATCAATAGATTGTCAGACAAAATACTTTGCAGTATTTAGTTTTGGCCTTTTATGCTCTGAGTTCAAATCAACTTTGTCTTCTATCCTCGAGGAGTTGATAAAAATAAGTACCAATAAAGTACTGGGATCAATATAATAGACTTTTCTTTCCCCACAAATTGTTGGCTTTGTGCCTAAATTTGAAATCATTTGTTTATAATAAGAGCTGCTGAAATGTTAATTTTTTTTTTTCTGTTCACTTTCAGGAAGATACTTTGGCTGAGGCACGACAAGTCGAAACAGAATCTGCTTCCTACTTGGAAATGATTTCTCGTTATTTTGTAACTCGAGCAAAACTGGTGTCGAAAGTTGCCAAGTATCCTCATATAGTAAGTATTAATGTAGAAATCTATTTGCCGTCATTTGTAAAGACAACTGTAAGAGAGCCCTATACTACTTTCCTCTGTGAGTAATATTTGTATACTTATATATGACTGTGTTTTGGGGATTCATATGCATATGTATTGTGAATATACATATACATACCTTTGTATCTTCTGATATGTTTGTATGGACAGATCATTACAGTCTTAAGATAGAGATTAATTAAAATAATGGACATCCCTCTTGTGTACTGTATAAGTTTATACATATTTTAAGGGTACAACATTTAGTGATCAGTGGAAGCTTTGGCAGATGGCTGGCAGTGTATACAAATACCTGAGCACTAAAACATTACATGAAAATATCTAACGTGTATGCAAGACGCCTGGCTACCATCAAGCAATTGCACTAATCCACTACCCTTCAGGCCCAGAACAAAGTGTCCTCTTTTTATCAGGTTTAAAATTTCAGAGTTGCCACTATTAACGTCACATGTCTGGAGAGATTGTAGAAATACTAGTGTGGAGACATGTAATGTGCAAAAAGTAAGATGGAGAGGAACTTTGCTCAGACTCATCACAGCAAAGACCATGGTTACGAGTTCTGGGTGGATAACAGCGATTGTGTAGGTAGCTAGGAATATAATTGAAGTAATTAGGGTGTGTAATGGCATCTGTTACATACAAAGTTTATCTTCTGTCAACAATCCCATTGCATTGCCTGTGCATCCATAGATTACACTGCACCTTATGGAATTTCTCTCCACCCTTTTTCAACATATTGAATTAGGTTATCTCCTTGGCAGTAGCAAGTTCCTGTCCTTCTCACCTATTAAGACTTTAGTCTTCGCCAGATTCTAGAGTTTGCCTCCGACACCTCAATGGATTCAGCTATAAGGATCATAGAAATTCCCAAACTTCTCCATTATAGCCTTAAGAATATCAGTGAACAGAAGTAGATTAAGGACATCAAATTCATCACTGTACCCACTGTCAACTTGCTGGTTGCACTCCAGCATAGTCCTCATAAGCCACTTACCTACACCTAGTTTCCCTAGCACCCATCAAATAAGAGAGAGAACTCTGTTAACCCTTTAATGTTCAAACCGGCCAAAACCGGTAAGAATTCTCTACCTTTTTCTGTTGAAACTGGCTGTAACTGGTCACTCAAACTGATGTTAAGGTATTGTTCTCAAAATAAATACTTTCAAAATCTCATAGATTCGATATTATGAGAGACATTATGTGAGGTAAAGCCTTTACCATGAAAATATAAAAGTATATATAGAGTAATGTGAATGCTAAAGGGTTAAAGGACCTCTCCAGATCCACAAATGTCAGGTATAGGGGTGGGTTTACTTTTATGTATACACATACAAATATACTCCCATAAATGTTAAAAAATTTATTTATATAGTTTTCCAATACCTGTTATTATATTTATGGAAAAAGATTGCGTGAATTTTGTCCCAGCTTGTAGCAGTCCATCGCTTGCTCTCCCTTTTCCTGTTGATTACATTCTGCAGAATGACTAGTCTCCACAGTTATTATATGGAACAGTTGAATTGGGTTGGACAGGCTGACATGGTCTTAGATATGTCAGTTCCAATAACCACATCGTACTCATACATTTCATTTTGGCATGGTTTCTACAGCTGCCCTTCCTAACGCCATCCACCTTGCTGTATGTACTGGGTACATTTTATCATGGCACCAACACTAGAGTAAAGAAAAGTACTTAGTCAATCCTGGGAAAGACAATGATTGCATCCAGTTTCCTCAGAAAAATTTAGAAGAGAAATATTAAGAAAAGCTTTTAATTTTTTTTGTGGGGGAATCAATTTATAATCACTTTCAGTATTGTCATCCCAATTATTTTCACTGTCGGAAATTGAAACAGCCATAACATGTTATGCTTATATATTTTTAATATATTTATTTGCAATTGCTTCTTTTGAAAATATTTTGAATTCTGAGTTGCTATTACTGTATCTGAAGATTATATAATTATTAAAAGGCTAGAATGTTTTTAAAAAAAAAACATTGTAACAATGCTGGATGGTGTTCAAGAAGTGTTTATATAGTGAAATCCCATGTTATATATATGGTGAAGGCGTGTGGCTGATTGGGTAGAGAACTGGATTCGCAATCGTGAGGTTGCCAGTTCGATTCCTGGACTGGGCGATGCGTTATGTCCATGACCAAAACACTTCATTTCATGTTGCTCCTTCTACCTGGAGTTGTGACCGATAGATAGTATTAGCAATTGGAAAGACCAACGGAAACATTGTTTCCTTGGTCCGATTTGACGAAAGTCGATCAGCAATTTTTTTTTAATATATATATATAGTTTTGCTCTGAGGGGGGTACAGTGTGTCCAACTGGCCAAACCCTCCTCATATCAGGACCACCCAGTCGCACACTGTAAAAGTGTGGTTGGTGTTAGGAAGGGCATCCATCAGCTGTAAAAACCCAGGCAAATCACAGGTGCCGCTATGAGCAAAGTCCAATGTGGCCAACTGGCCAGACCTTCCTCATAATGGGTCTACCCAGCTTCAAAATACAAATGTACATATGAGCAAGGTATGGTGCAGCCAATTGGCCAGACCCCTCTCATAATGGGACCACTTAGTTTCACACAGTAAACCTGGTTGGTGCTAGGAAGCGCATCCAGCTGTAAAAAAAATGGCCAAAATACAGTTCTGCTTGAGGAAGGTACTGCGTGGCCAACTGGCCAGACTTGCCTCATAATGTGGATGCTCCATCTAACCCATGTAAGCATGGAAAATAAGATGTTAAATTGTGATGATGGTGATGATATATATATATATATATATATAAAACAAAAGTAACAAAGATCGCTGGTATAAATACACCATCCCCGGGCCAGCGTCTAGCTCACTCAATAAATCTGTCGAATTGCAGTAGGCAGCTGCAATCAACTGTTCAAAGTGCACTCATTTAGTTTACTGTAGACACGTTGGCTGTGTTTAGTTAGAGATAGATGTAAATATCTCATTTCCTTGATGATCGTTTCTGTGTAATATAACTTTACAAATGCAGATATTCTGCAATGTTTAGAAAAATCACACAAAATCAGCAGATATTTATGTAATTGTGTTATTACATGTCTTGAGTAGGTTGCCCAAATCATATGATAGTTCTGTGCAGTGTGAGCTATCCTTCACTACTGGATAAGCTATCTAGCAGTTCACGGCAATCGCTCTGCCTCTGATGAAAAGAGGAAGAATCTCTTGCAGACTATAACGTGGATTTGGTGGTTGAATTCAAACAAAGGAATTTGCGCTAAAACGAAGCACTCAATCGGCCTCTAGTATATGTGCATACATACATACATAACGATGTTCATGCATATATACACATACAAGCAAATAAAATCTGATTTGTGATACAAAATCAAATATTCAAACTCAAAATTTAATTTTAGGAAACATAAATATGAAATATTGAAACGTCTAACCTTATACAGGAGTTTCAAATCAGTGCAGCTGGGAGTATAATATAACAAAAGTAATGAAGATTGTTGGTATAAATACAGCGTCTAGCTCACTCAATGAATCTGGCGAATTGCAATAATGCAGCTGCAATCAACTGTTGAGAGTGCATACATTTAGTTTACTGTAGACACGTTGGCTGTGTTTAGTTAGAGATAGATGTAAATATCTCATTTCCTGGACGATCATTACTGTGTAATATAACTTTACAAATGCAGATATTACTTCTGCATATACAAAAAAAAAACACACACACACACACACACAATATATATATATATATATATATATATAAGTATGTACACGTACATACATATATGTATACAGACGTACAGTAGTATGTATATATATATATACCAGAGAGCTTATACCACTATTAGCCACTAAAGGGTTCTCTCTAAAAATGAAAGGCAGGTTGTATGATGCCTGCATACGAACAGCAATGTTGCATGGCAGTGAGATCTGGGCATTGTGTGCAGAGGATATACGCAGACTAGAGAGGAACGAAGCTTGCATGCTCCGCTGGATGTGTAATAGTAACATACGTGAACGGCAAAGCATAAGCGAACTAAGGAAAAAATTAGAAATAAGAGGGATCAGATGTTGTTTACTCGAGAGAAGGCTACATTGGTATGGTCACGTGATGCGCATGAAAGACGACAGCTGTATAACAAAGTGCAGGGCAATAAAGATAGACGGTAGCTACGGAGTAGGTAGACCCCCAGAAAAACCTGGGACGAGCTGATAAATTCCGACCTCATACACTTACACCTCTCCAAGACAATGTCACTGGACCGAGACCTTTGGCGGTACTCAGTAATAGAGAAGACCCGCCTTACCTAAATACAAAGTAAAACCTACTACAGTTAAGTAGACATCTCTAACAAAATACACCCCCGTCTCACCCCATCCACACCGCCCCTTTCAATGTAAAGTTATGTTGGTGCCACAACATCCAGGCCGAAACAAATGAGATCGTGTAGGTGTCACGACAAAAAAACACACAGTCCACGCTGTAATGTGGCCGTGTAGGCAACACGGTAAAAACCTCCCAGCCCCACACTGTAAATGTGGTTGGTGTTAGGAAGGGCATCCAGCTGTAGAAAACCCGCCAGACAGTCCACGCTGTAATGTGGCCGTGTAGGCAACACGGTAAAAACCTCCCAGCCCCACACTATAAATGTGGTTGGTGTTAGGAAGGGCATCCAGCTGTAGAAAACCCGCCAGACAGTCCTATGCGAGCAAGACAATCACTCTTGCCTCAAGTGGGAAAACCCCCGTCCAAACCCATGCAAGCGTGGAACACGGACGTTAAACGTTGATGATGATGATGATGCAGACATATATATCACCGAACATTTATTATAATGCTCGGTGTGTTTGTAAACAAACATCCCGTATTAAGCCGTAGTGTCTAGCAACCATCGTTGCTCGTTTGTCCAACACTGACAAAGGAACGCTGTACTAGTTTCAAGCTTATTAGCTATCGTCAGCAACGTATACCTTCCTGCCAGATTGTTGAACGTATATACTTACCTTATGCATATTAACGGCTGAGTAGCCCAATTTGCATATCAAGTGGGTTAATCGGCCGGGTGCACCGAAAACGATAAACGGAAAAAATGAAACGAAATTTCATTTCCCACTCTTAGTACGTGTACATACTGAGCATTATAATAAATGTTCGGTGAATCCATACGTACATATATATATGTGTGCATGTATGTATATATATATACATACTACTGTACGTCTGTATACATATATGTATGTACGTGTACATACTTATATTTAAGTAACAGCCGTACTAAGAGTGGGAAATGAAATTTCGTTTCATTTTTTCCGTTTATATATATATATATATATTATTTTCTATATACGTATGGAGGCACATGGGTTAGTGGTTAGAGCATTGGCCTTGCAATCGAAATTTGAGTTCAATTCTCAGACCGGGTGATGTGTTGTTTCCTTGAGCAAGACACTTTATTTCACATTGCTCCAGTTTACTCAGCTGTAGAAATGAGATGATAGGGACTGGGGTCCCTAGCATTCCACTGCAAAGTGGTTGTGGGGGTGCCACGGCAAAAAAGCACCCAGCACTCACTGTAAATGAGGTTGGTGTTAGGAAGGGCATCCAGCTGTAGAAATCAAGCCAGAATCAGTTCCCATTCCACCCTTGCAAGCAGGGAAAAGCAGACGTAAAATGATGATGATGATGATGTATATATATTTGTGTGTATGTATATATATATATATATATGGGTATATATATATATATGTATGTTTAAGTGTGTATATATATATATGCATTGTGTATGTACTTGTGTATGTATGTATATATATATCTAGAAGGAGTGTTTGAGGACTGCCCCCACATGACAACCCTTTCAGGAATAAGTGGGAGAAGTTTGATTTAGACTCTTATTCTGTTCTGTTTTGTCTTTAGTAAATTTATGAAAACTGAGTTTCTATGATGACTTTTGTTATGTCTGATTAAGAATTGAGGACATGAGTGTCTGAGATCTTACTTTTGTCTGTCTTGGGTGATATTTTGGTTGGTTTCAAACAGGGAGGTGTGTGTGTATGAGTATATATGTTGTTGATGCACTTATATATCTATGTAAGAGTGTATATATGGATGTACGTATAGATGCGTACATGTGGTTTTAAGTGTGTGTGTATGTATATTTGTATGTGTGTATATATATTTTTTCTGTTATAGGATGTCATTTTAACTCAGCCTCACTTTCATTTTTAATAGATAACAATTTCAAAATTTATATCCAAAACATAACTATTTTATCTGATGAACGGGCTAGATGTTTCTGTACGAATCGTCTAGTTTCTTGAAACCTTTGGTAATGGAGTAATTATATTGTAGTTTTTATTATGTAATTAAATAGCTCTGTACAATACACAGAGCACTCTTCTTTCCTTTACCTTTTCTATGGAAATACTTAACACACACACACAAATATGTCAATCATTTGGTTGGTGGGGAAAGCCCACTACGAAACTAGGTAGCTGTCATCATTCTGTTCAGCAGATTAATTTAATATGAAATCCTGTTGGGGAAATAATACAAGAAGAAAATTTGTTTTAGATATGTGATAAGTATCTATAGATATTTTCACTTTGTGTGTGAGATTGATTAGAGTTTCTAAACACCAGATTGTCTGCTTTAACAAAGATGCTATTCTTTTCCAGGATGATTATCGGCAGTCAGTACGAGAACTGGATGAGAAGGAGTATATCAGTCTGCGTCTCATGACATGTGAACTCAGAAACCACTATGTAAGTCTCTATTTGCACAGGAATGTGTGTGTGTATGTGTGTAAAGGCACATGGCTTAGTGATTAAGGCAAACAACTCAAGATTGTAAGGTCATGAGTTTGATTCTTGGTGGTGCATTGTGTCATTGAACAAAACGTATGTATGGCTGTAGTAATGTATGCATCATTAATGGTAAAATGTGTATGCATATATTTTTATTTCTGTTTTTCTATATATATCAACATATGTGAAGGCACATAGCTTAGTGATTAGGGTGTTTGGCACATGATTGTAAGGTTGTGAGTTCAATTATTGGAAGTGTGTTGTGTTGTTGAGTAAAACACTTTATTTCAATGTCCTGCAGTCCATTCAACTAGTAAAAATGACTTGTACTTGTAATTCGAAAGGCCAGCATTGTCACAAATTGTGTCACACTTAATCTCTCTGAGAACTATGTTAAGTATACATGTATCTGTGTTATGCTCAGCCACCTGCAATTAAATTCCTGAGCAGACTGTTCTAATATAACTGGAACACTTGTTGGATTTCATGGAGAGCTAACGCATGTGACTGATAATTCTATTTTTTTTTTCTTGTATGTGAGTGCATAATATATGCTGGAGAGATTGCTTAGCGTACATAATATTGATGTGGATGCTATATGTATGTATGGACCCATAACTCCTGGTTCAGTTGTAGGGACATTGTAGTGACATAGCATGTCTTGTGCATTTTAAATTTGGTGGAGTCCATCTCTTACTAGGTTTGAACTTAGCCAATTTCTTCCAGAAAAAGAGAGAGAGAGTGATAGAAAGGAAGAGATAGAGAGAGATAGTGGAAGAATTGATCATAGTACTTTTTTTATCGACTGAAAGGATGAAAGGCAAAGCATCCTATTCGATGGTCTAATGACTGCTAATTTGCTGCCTTAGACTGTATACATGAGGTAAACTGTATCTGTTGTGGAGGTAGGTGAAGAAAGACTTTTCTGCAAAGGAAATGACTGACACATGCAATGACACAGGATTATAAAATATTTTATTTTAAAACATATTTATGCCACAAGTCAATGAAGGAGTATCTACATAGTCAACCAAACAGTTAGAAATAGCAGCCAAATCTCCCTCAAATCACACTCAACTGTCTTTGAAAATGAAAGACACATAATCATAGACATACTATGTCTAAAAAAGACTTCCAAAAGACGATCCTATCTGTAGTGCCTTTGATCATAGGTCAGCTTGTTTAGAACTGACTTTGAACTAATTTAGGCAAAAGTCCAGTAATATCTGGGTAGGGAAAAGTTATATCGACTCAGTGCTCTACTGGTACTATATTTTATCGACCCCTATCCCCTCCCAAGGGTGAAAGGCAAAGTTGACCGTGGCAAGATTTGACTGTTGATCTCTCATGTCACCTAACCACGTACTGGGCTCTTTCATTGGCTCATACATTTTTGTTTTTATGTAGAGTTGTAACATAAAAATTTATTGTCTCCTTTTATTTGTAGGCATCTTTACATGATGTTGTCATGAAGAACATTGAGAAAATAAAGAAACCACGCTCAGCCAATGCAGAGAATCTCTATTAAAAGTTCATGTTTCACAGTTTAGAATATTACAAAAAAAGCATAAGTTAAAAACAACAAAGAGATAAACTGAGATGAAATACCTACATTCCGACTTTAGTTAACATTTTTTTTCAACAAATATTAAGACAATTTAACCCAAAGCAATTCAAACCCAAAGCAAATATTTAAGGCCATTTTTTAAGAAAGAAAATAAAGAAGAAATCAGTTAAATCAACTCAATTTAAAACAATAACCATGTCAACACCAAATATCATAAACATAAAATTTTAGGTAATTGATCAAATCATCATACTGCCACCCACACCTTCAATTTGGTTGTCCGTTTTCTCTTTTATTTCATTTTTTTGACCTTCTACCATCAGCTCATTTGGAATCTTTAATGTCACTAGTTTGTCCAGAATGAGGTTAGCAGCAAGGGCTCAGCTTCAGAAAAAAGGAGCAATTGATGCAAGCTTGTACGCTTCTGTTTCATATTTAGAAATAAAGCTGCCAATTTTTTTCCTTTCATTTTATAACTTGATTGTCTTTTTTGTTTTCATTCCTGTCGCTGTATGTGTGTTTGTATATATATGGCTGTGTGTGTATATCGGTGGATTGGCAGTATCGGGAGAGGGTCGGACGCCATGCTTTCCAGCATAGTTACGTCCCTTTATGATCTGAGTTCAAATCCCGCCGAGGTTAACTTTGCCTTTCATCCTTACGGGGTCGATAAAATAAAGTACCAGTAATGCACTGGATAATTGCTGGCCTTGTGCCTAAAGTAGAAACAATTATTTAATATTGAATGGCTTCTACAGGACTAGAACTGTTTCATTCATATGAAATCATCAGGACATTCCTGATGATTTCATATGAATGAAACAGTTCTAGTCCTGTAGAAGCCATTTCTCTATTAAATAATGATGCTTACACTCTACTAATGTATTGAGTACCTTATTTACTGTGGTTAACCCCAATTTAACCAAAGATCTACATATCATCACCGTTTAACGTTCATTTTTCCATGTTGGCATGAGTTAGACGAGTTATCCTTTTGTGAGCAATGCCAGGTCAGGTGACCATGTCTTGCTCATACAGAACCAATTTTGGCTTGATTTCCACAGCTGGATGCCATTTCTAGTGTCAACCTCATTTATAGTGAGTACTGGGTGCTTTTTGCTGTGTTGCCATCATGACCACTTTACAGTGTGGGCTGGAGGCTTTACTGGATGTGTATGTATGTATATATATATATATCATCATTTTTACGTCCGCTTTTCCCTGCTTGCAAGGGTGGGACGGGAACTGATTCTGGCTTGATTTCTGCAGCTGGATGCCCTTCCTAACACCAATCTCATTTACAGTGAGTGGTGGGTGCTTTTTTGCCGTGGCACCTCCACGACCACTTTGCAGTGGAATGATAGGGACCCCACTCCCTATCATCTCATTTCTACAGCTGAGTAAACTGGAGCAATGTGAAATAAAGTGTCTTGCTCAATGAAACAACACATCACCCGGTCTGAGAATTGAACTCACAACCTTTCGATTGCAAGGCTAATGCGCTCTCTCTCTCTCTCTCTCTCTCTCTCTCTCTCTCTCTATTGTATCCAGTTTAGAAAAGGTACATCATAATGCTTTGACATTCATGTATATTACTATGAGAGGCAACTGAAAGAATTGGTGACAGGTAGAGCATCCAGCTGTAAAATATTTCCTCAAAAAGACCCGTTCTGACCACTCCACACAGATGACTGGGTGTCTTCTGTTGTACAACCACCATATAGAGTGGATGGGTGCCTCCTGTTAAGTCACTATCATGACCACCTTACAGGATGGACTGGGTACTTATTTGGTGTGTGACCAGCATGACTAACTTGCAGGGAGGGCTATGTGCTCTGTTGTCATTGTCACCTTCCAGGAAGGACTAAGTGCTCTTTTGTCATGACACCAACATTAGCATCTTACATGGTGGGCTAGAGGCTTTTGTTGTGTCACCAGCATGACCAACTTAAGGATTGAATAAGAACTTTTTAGCCATTTCAGCAGCATTGTGGAAGAGTGTGTTTAGCTTGTATGCATGGTTTGTTCAAGAGAGGTGCATCAGATGTGGAAAGTGGGGTTTGGGGGTAGGCATGTATGTAGGGTGGGGAACTTAACTGGTGGAGTGGGAGAAATGGTGCATACTACAGACCACTAGATATATGCTTCAACCTGTGCACATGAGAAGGCAGGTCTTCTACAGTGCTGTATAATGCCAGAGATCTCAATCCTGTGACATAGCCTTTGAGAGGTGCAATTGTGTGCAGTTGATTTTATCACCTCATCCCAAGCCTTCTTAGGTCTTTCTCTTCCATAACTTCCATCAACTTCCATCAACTTTGATCACTCTGCACTTTTTTATACAGCTGTCATCCTTCATATGGATTACATGTCCATACCATCTCAATCTCCTCTCCTGCACACAGCATCTGATCCCTCTTATGCCCAATTTCTCTCAGTTCATTTACGCTTACGCTTTACCATTCATGAATATTACTATTACACATCCATCGGAACATGGAAGCTTCATTTGTTTCCAATTTTCGTAGACAGAACCCATGACTCACTACCATGCAATATTGCTGTTCGTATACATGCATTATACAATCTGCCCTTCATTTTGAGGGAAAAACCTTTTGTAGCTAGCAGTGTTAGTAGCTCCCTGAATTTTTCCAACCCATTCTTACTGTGGCTACTGTACTTTTGGAACACTCATATCCACTGCTAATTTGGTCGCCCTGCGTTTATGGAACCTTCTAAGAATTTGATAGAGCCTGTTTCCTATGAGATTTTGCTCCTGTGCAACGACCATATGTACAACTTAACGTTCTTTGCTAACTTATCTTGGATCCTGCTACATCTCTTGTGTACTCGTAGTTTCAAATTGGGACAAAAGATAGAATTTCTATCGACTTCTTTCCTACACACTGAGCAGGGCCATTGCCCTGAAGGGATCAGGGCTTTGTTTTCCTTTTTACATACTAGGACTTTAGTCTTTGTCAAGTTGACTTTGAGACGTTTTGATTACCAGTTATACTTCCAGGTCAGGAATGTTTTCTCTAGTTCTACCATAGATTCAGCTATAAGAGTTAAATCGGAGTTCCCAAGGCATCCTGTTTTAAACTATTCTGTTATAGCCTGGAGAGGGTTAAGGACCGAGTCCTAGTGGACCCAAACTTGCACGCTGATCTCACTATAGTCATTAATTTACACCTCTGTACATGGTTTGTATCGCCCTCAGAAGCCACTCGTCTACTAGTTTCCTACAGGACGTAGTTTCCTCTGTCTAGTACATCACATTTAATCCTTGTAACAGTTGACAGTGATACTGCTACACCAGTCATTGGGTATAGCACCCTTTTGTATTACTTGGTTTACAATGTGGGTGGTTGTGTTGTGACCTACCATCCCAGATGCTCTCAGCAACTATTCCCGATGGTCCAACTGATTTGCCTGTCTTCATATCTTTAATTGCCATACTTACTGCTGTCTTGTACAGCTGACGCCTTTGTTGGGTCCACTTAGGGCAGGCTATCTTCCTCTCAGGTATTCTCCTCATTCATTAGTCTCTCATAATGACACTTCAATGATGCCTTCTTTTCGGTTTCAGTGAGGGCAAGTGCACCATTGCCACTCGGATACACTTCTCCCCAACAACATCATTATTTTCTCTGATACACTGACTCGCGATCTTGAATACCTCATGCCTTTGGTCCTCGCATCACAAACATGCATAAACTTATTCTCTGCCCCACCCCTGCAAAGTATACTTGTCGCCTAACCATTCTCTTGGCCTTTTGATAAAGTTTTCTGCTTCCTCAAGTTTACCATTCATTCTATGACTACCTTTTGGCCTTAATTGATTCACCCACTCTACATTTCTACCACTAAGCTGCTTTCCTACTCCATGGACTGTTGCTCCAACCACATACTTTGTTTGTGGCCTTCAGTAGATTATATTTCAGGAACTCCCACTGTTTATCAGCGTCGCAGAATTCCAAAAGCCTGGATCCTTCATTTCTCGCACCAAATGCTTAACCTCCGTGGATCCCATAGAAGCCATCACTCTATTGCCCAACATATCAATTAAAGTCTCCTGTTATGATTAAGAGTTTCTAGTCTCTCGCTAGAGAAGTCTGCTTTAGTGATTTGTAAAAGTCGTCTTTTAGTCCGTCTGACAGTTCCTATTGTGGTGCATATGTAGATATAATAGTTACAGTTCTTTTATTTAGGACTATCCTGAGTTTAATGATTCTGCTAGCTTTGGTTTTCATCCCTACGGGGTCGATAAAATTAAGTACTAGTGTTGCACTGGGGTCCACATAATCGACTTTCCCCTTCCACAAAATAGTTGGCCTTGTGCCTAAATCATATGTATGGCTTTGTCAGAAATATAAATGTAAGCAACGTGTTACCTCCCCTGTACAAGGAAAGTATTAGTTTGTACGTATTATGGGTTATTTCCCTTGAATGAACGACTCAATTCGTCAAGTGAAACAGATATGTTAGCAACAACTTTTTAAAAAAATACCGGATATATATATATATATATTCATTTATATTAAGGCTAAAAAGTGAATCTTGTTACTCTGGAGTTTCGTCTATTTTCTGTTTATCACAGAGTCATCAGGCAAGAACAGTTCTTGCCTGATGACACATGTGATAAACAGGCGAAACTCCAGAGTAACAAGATTCTCTTTTTAGCCTTAATATATATCAAAACGCCAGCACCAACAGTTTCACAAGAGATGTCAACATGAATGGACCTGTTATTTTGATCTAAAGACATTTTTTCCAATTCCAACCCGCCCTTCCCCTCAATCTATCTTATTTCTCATTCTTTCTTCTGATGAAGGACTAGCGTCCGAAACGTTAAGACCCTCTTCCTGCTATATCAAGCGTTAACCTAATATATCCCTTCCATATACTGTACCGATTGTGTTGTTATTTCTGTTTACCTTTTACACACACAGATATATATATATATATAATTAACGAAGATCACTGGTATTAAGTCAACGATCTCCGGCCAACACCTAGATCACTCAATGAATCAGCCGAACTGCAGTAATGCAGCTGCAATCAATTGTGCAGAGTGCACACATTTAGTTAATAACCGATACGGTGGCTGTGTTTAGGTAGAGAGAAAGGTAAAAGTAGATATACATATATGTATATATATATATATATAAATGCACACATATATGTATATATATATATATATATATATATATATATACACACACACACACAGTTCAAGAGTAACCCATCTTAAAGAGAGAGATGGAGATAGGAGAGAAGAGAGATTGGTGAATTAGTTAGAAGCCAAAGCGTAAAGGCATGTGCTCAAGGTGCAATATGCAGTGGAAGGCAGCTGGGTTCATGCAGAGGTTAGGTGCACAGAGCTGGAAATATTCATTAGTTAAGCAAAACAAGACCACAAATTCCACAAGGAAGACATTATTAAAATATTGTCAACATAATTTTAGTTTAATGTAAGGAATGTAAAGAATAATAATAATAATAATACTAATAATGTCCGTTTACAATTGTTTCGCTACTCCATATAATGTTTCTGGATCAAATGATTACTAGGCGGTGGATTGGCAGTATTGGTAGAGGGTCGGACGCCATGCTTTGACGCATAGAGTTACGGCCCTTGCCATTCTGAGTTCAAATCCCGCCGAGGTTAACTTTGCCTTTCATCCTTACGGGGTCGATAAAAGAAAGTTCCAGTAATACACTGGCTAATTGCTGGCTTTGTGCCTAACGTAGAAACAATTATTGATCTGGTTCAGTTGAAGATAATTAACTTAGGTAAAATTGGAGCAGTTCATCGGAACTTCAAAAGGAGTATAAATTAAGGTAAAGAAAGATGGTTACATGAATGTAATGTTCCATATATTGGTATTTCACTATGGTGTCCTGGGTATTTCTATTGTCTGCCATAGGCGAGCAATATTATTCTGTCGAGGCTGCATTATGTGAGATCTGCCTATGGGTAACAAGATGGCCGCCAAAGGACATATTTATATTACTAATTAGAGGGTGGTTTCAGGGGAAGTAACTCCTCGAGAAATTAGAAATTGTATGTGGTTTATAGTTAAGAAGTGCTAATGAGTTTAAGTGAGAGGGCTAATTCCTTCGCCAACAGAATATTTGACCCAACATAGTCATCTATTCCCACTTTTGCTTATAGCTAATAAGTTAAATAGTTATAGCTAACTTAGATAATTATAAGTTACCTCCCTTACATTGTCTCTCACTTAAACTCATTAGCATTTCTTAACTATAAACCACATACAATTTCTAATTTCTCGAGGAGTTACTTCCCCTGAAACCACCCTCTAATTAGTAAGATAAATATGTCCTTTGGCGGCCATCTTGTTACCCATAGGCAGATCTCACACAATGCAGCCTCGACAGAATAATATTGTTCGCCTATGGCAGACAATAGATATATCCAGGACACCATAGTGAAATACCAATATATGGAACATTACATTCATGTAACCATCTTTCTTTACCTTAATTTATACTCCTTTTGAAGTTCCGATGAACTGCTCCAATTTTACCTAAGTTAATTATCTTCAACTGAACCAGATCAATAATTGTTTCTACTTTTGGCACAAGGCCATCAATTACCCAGTGCATTACTGGTACTTTATTTTATCGACCCTGTAAGGACGAAAGGCAAAGTCAACCTCGGCGGGATTTGAACTCAGATCGTAAAGGGACGTAACTATGCTAGAAAGCATGGCGTCTGACCCTCTAACGATACTGCCAATCCACCGCCTATAATCATTTGATCCAGAAACATTATATGGAGTAGCGAAACAATTGTAAACGGACATTATTATTATTATTATTATTCTTTACATTCCTTACATTAAACTAAAACTATGTTGACAATCTTTTAATAATGTCTTCCTTGTGAAATTTGTGGTCTTGTTTTGCTTAACTAATGAATATATATATATAAACGTACGTATATAAATATATACACACACATATATATAAACGTATATATTTGTAAATGTATGTATGTGTGTTTATATATATATATAGATAGATAAATATACACGGGTGTGTATCATTGTGTATAGAAGATTATATTAATAAAAGGAATTCCAACTTTGTCTGATTTACTCGTTTTATTTACGATCCTTTAAGATTTATAATGGTATTAGAATGAAATAGTATGGTAGAATATTAAATGTTAAGTGCTAATTGAACAAGTACTTTCATGCTTTCGCAATCTTCTGGTTCATAATGTGTGGTGACAGTCAAGTTTGCAATTTTCAACTTTTGACAGTTGAAAATTGCAAACTTGACTGTCACCACACATTATGAACCAGAAGATTGCGAAAGCATGAAAGTACTTGTTCAATTAGCACTTAACATTTAATATTCTACCATACTATTTCATTCTAATACCATTATAAATCTTAAAGGATCGTAAATAAAACGAGTAAATCAGACAAAGTTGGAATTTCTTTTATTAATATATATATATATATATATTGTTATACTTTGGGAGGGTCATGTTGCTAATAAGAAACACGCACCAGTTGCTTTCACTCCAATTTATAATAAATAAAAAAAAAAAAATTTTTTTAATTAAAAAAATTTTTTTTTATAAATTTCCGGTTGGTTGGTTGGTCCACAACCGGACGGTTGTTCATATATTGTCAAAGTTCTTTCGTCACACATTCTGTGACTTCTTCAGTGACTCGGTTTCATCACACGTTTTCAGATAAAGAATCTTGCTAAACAAATTCAGAAACGATATATATATATAGAGAGAATAAAGAAATACAAAGTTTAGATGATAAAGTCCTTTATTGATAAGGCCGTGATACATATTTCGAGGACGACATTGGCTGCGCATATGTATGTGTGTATATATATATATATATATATATATATATATATATGTTTATATATATCGAAACAAAACAAATACACGAAGGATGTCGCACATTCCATGCAAAGGCAATAAGCTGGGCAAAAGACCAAAAGATCTGGCCGCAAGTGAGAGGAAGTAGACCCAGCTGTTTCCTAGCTTGTTTGCGATGAGTTTGGCCGAATGCTCCTATCGAATGTAAAAACCCCTTAAGAGTGGCTTAGACAACTCGCCAAGAAATTATGCTTATTTTTACCATCAGGCCGAAAGCACGGATTTAATTTGTAGTCGCCGGCTTCTGTTGATCTCACGTTTGTAAAAACAATCAAGTAAAAATTAACCTATCAGCAATGGTTATACTCGTCTAACGAGTAAACAGCCATCATATATATGTATATGTATATGTATAGGCATATAGATATATACGCATGTGCTGGTACGGCCATGTCAAGCGCAGTGAACGAGACGCATGCGCTGGTACGGCCATGTCGAACGCAGTGAGGGCTGGATCAGCAATGTGATGAATATCGATCCAGGAGGCAGCAGAGGCCCAGGAAGACCAAAAACGACTTGGATGGAGGATGTACATCGAGATCAAGTTAGGCTTGGTCTGGCCCAAGTGAGACCGGTGGACAAAAACACATGGAGTGGGAACGCTGTTTGGCATAACCCACCCTTACTTAGGGATTAATTGTATCCTGCATAATCCCAAACTGGATGTTAACGATATATATATATATATATATATATATATATATATATACAGCCAATTATCCACACAATACAATATAGTTAGCACCCCAAACGTTTAATTGGGAATATACTCCGGTGTTTCCTAATGTTTGTTGAGTGAGTTGGAAATTGGTCGGAGTATCGCTAATAGCTTTCTTCGTTTATGTAATTATATATATATATATATATATATGTATAATAAGGAGTTGACGGAACCACCATATTTATCAATGCCGGGACCAGTTGTATATATATATATATATATATATATATATATATATATATATATATATATATATATATATACACACACAGAGATATCCACGGTAAGTTGTGGGGTCTATTCTGCATGAAGAACACGATGTAATCCATATGTTGAAAATGTTGTAGGTTAAGATAAATCCCGGAAAATAATAAAACATTAAAAGGAAAACAGAGTCATGATATAAGTTAAAACAATGAAATAAAAAATCAAGTCATTAGAGATATACTTCACTGCTTTACGATCGTTTCTAGATGATGATAATACATTGTAGCTATACTTCGTTATTGATCTATGTAAGGTTAGTTACAAAATATCAGATAAAGAGAATATTTACTTATATGCATATCACCAGCTGTTGTCAAAAGCAATAATAATTTTATTCAAAATTAGTAGTATGTTAGTATCTTGTCCTTATTTGGAGGTAGTTGAAGAACTAACCAATCAAATTGTTTTTTTCATATGATGTTAAGATGAAAAGTAATTCACTTTAGTTGAGGTCATGACCCTTTGAAAGGAATGGTTGAATGGTGTTAATCATAGAATTGCCATAAAAAATCTATTATTATATATATACACACCCATATAAACTTAGGAGAATTAACAAAGAGAAGACAAGTCAACGAACGAAAACAAGGCAAAACGAAAAGCAATTTTTTGAACGGGTGAAAAAAAAAATAAACGAAAGACAGAGCTGCAGTGTCTTCAGCCGTTGAGATGGACTTTGGTA
>OZ024741.1:302597172-302619672 GCA_964016885.1 Eledone cirrhosa
AGTCATGGGTTTGGCATAATGGGAATGGAGGATTTGTTTTTTGTTATTAATGGTATCTAACCAGAGCTCTGTGTCTAGTACAGATAATCGGTGGTTGGGGTGTTTACTTGGGTAGTCTATAGTAACTCTAATACTCTGGTGGATGGAGTTAGCTATTTGCTGGATGCTTTCCATTGTGCTTTTCTCTAGTTCCTGACTGTTCTCTAGCGAGGGTGTCGTAACTACGATGTTTATATCATCAACGTAGCGGGAGTACATTATCAGGGTTAAGGGGTCTTCTAATTGTTCTTTAAGTCTAAGTTTAAGTCTACTGTCCCACCATACCATGAATAAGTTAGCTATGTCGCCTGCAATGCTAACACCAATGGCTGCTCCTTCCTCTTGGGCATATGTTTTTCCATTAAATTTGAACATATGTTCCTTAAGGGTTAGTTTTATGCTGGCCTCTACCGCATGTGCAATCATTTTCTTCAGTTCATCGTGGTTTTCGGGTGTCCGTATGGCTCTGGTCCACCCATTCCATCTATCTGTGTGGGTTTTCTTGGCCATTGAGGTAATGGTAGGTGGTCTGCCTCTTGCTGGTCTTGTAGGGCACAGGTTGCTAAGGTCATATGTGTCTAGGTAATTATTACTATAGGTAAGTTTAAGTAGGAGTCCCAGCTCACTGGTATCAATCCCACGGAACTCAACATTGCTCTCACTGATCATTTCTACGCATTTCTCCACAGCAAAATCCACGTCAATAGATGGATACAGGGACACAACATCCATACTACCTATTATGCAATTTGTTAGATCCCTAGATCGGTTACTCTAGGCGATTCTGCTGAGGAGGTCCTCCGTGCTGTCACATACATCTGGGGACATTTCAATGATGGGGCGTATGATCAGGGAGAGGAAGTAGGACAGTCTGTAGTTACTAGCAATGTTAGCTCCACAGACTGGCCGTGTTGGTGGTCCCGTGACAGGGTCACTGCCCGTTTTATGGTCTTTTCGAAGCCCATACAACGCCGGCACGTCATTGTTCCAGGCCTGGAAGTTGTTGGCAGTCCTTTTGTTGGGCTGCATTATATTCGTCCACATCACCATATGGGCATTGAGGGCTTTTTCTCTATCCTCATGCTCCTGTGGTGTTACCTCTCTTGTGTTAGTGATGTGGGGTTGCATTGCCTGGATGTAGTTTGGCAGGCTGTCAACCGACATTCTGCCAGACTTGTCTGTTGGAAAGCATGCTATCTCTCCATTACGCGAGCGCTGCATGAGCTTACGCAAGCCATTTGCAGATTTTTCTCCCAGCTGCTAGGCCTCCATTCTATTATGCTTCTTGCTATACTGTTCTATAATATTTCTAAGTTCGGATCTAGCTATGCTAAATTGTGCTTCTGTTTGTTCATCGACCTGCGACGGCAATTGCGTGCGTTTGTTAAATGGTAAAGTCGTGGCGTGGACTCGTCGCAGGTCGAACGACTTATCGGAGAGATTATAAAAAGTAGAGTTCCAGGCTGCTGCTTTATGTGTACTAGTGCTATTGTTATTGTTAGTTGTGTTGTTTCTATTTCTATTTCCACCAACAGCCTCATGGTTGTTTCTATGTCTCTCATTATTACTCCTGTCTCTTTCCACTAGCTCATTGTTATTATCTACTCTATTTTGTGTGTCTGTGTGTTCGTCTTGGTTATTTTCTTTGTCCATAGTCTCCCTTCTCCTTTTAATCCTATCACTTTCCCTTATTTCTGTGATTTCTGTGCTACTGTCATTACTTGTTTTCTGTGTCTGTGTGTTTGTTAAGATTGTGGTGGTGGTGAGAGGCATTGAATGTGTGTGTGCTGTTGTTGTTGATGTGTGCTGTTGTTGATGTGTGTTGTTGTTGTTGTCTCCGTGTGTGTTATTATTGTTGTGTGTGTTGTTATTGTTGTTTGTGTCTGCGTGTCTGTTGTTGTTTCTGAGTATGTTATTATTGTTGGTGTGTGTGTTGTTGTTATTGTTGTTTGTGTCTGTGTGTCTGTTGTTGTTGGGATGTGTGTTGTATATGTGTGTGCGTATGTTGTTACTTTTGTTTTTGTTTTTGTTTTTGAGGCTCCAACGTAATTTTGTAAATGATTTTTCTATTTCTGACAGACAACTAATCATATTTATCTTCTTGAATGTCGCAAATTTCGGCGGTAGTTGTAATACAGATAATTCATCAGGATCTATTGCCGTGTTGCCGTATATATTTGTGTTGTTGTTGTTGTTGAACTCATCTGTTAATGAGGTATCGGCCATATTTATACCGTCAATTTTGTCGGGATATCTATTGGAATTCTCTACAGTATTCTGATTTAGTTTTATCTGCTTATATATATATATATACTTGTTACTTCAACAAGTAAATTATCAGTAATATTTATTATATCAATAATTGTTTCTACTTTTGGCACAAGGCCAGCAATTACTCAGTGTATTACTGGTGCTTTATTTTATCGACCCCGTAAGGATGAAAGGCAAAGTTAACCTCGGCGGGATTTGAACTCAGAATGGCAAGGGCCGTAACTCTATGCGTCAAAGCATGGCGTCCGACCCTCTACCGATACTGCCAATCCACCGCCCTTTATTATATCAATAATGGTTTCTTATATAGGCACAGCAGTTTTGGGGGGGGAGGGGAAATTAAATCGGCCCCAGTGCGTAACTGGTACTTTATTTTATTGATGCCGTAAGGATGAAAGGCAAAGTTAACTTCGGCGGGATTTGATCTCAGATCATAAAGGGCCATAACTCTATGCTGCATAGCATGGCGTCCGACCCTCTACCGATACTGCCAATCCACTGCCCTAATTAACGGCAATAATAAAAAAAGAAAAGGAAACAAAAGAAAAAAAGGAATAGGGAAATATAGAGAAAAAAAAAAAGAAAAAGAAACGAAAAAAATGAACGGGAAGAGAATGGCAAGAACTGTTTCAGAAGAGAGGGGTGGGGTGAGGGGGCATGATTGGGCTTTGGGCCTAGGGCAAGGGGGTAGAAGTACTGCTCTAAGTGGGCAAGACCGAAAAAGTATTCATGTGGAATGCCAGTGGCACCCGCTGCAACAGCCACCCGACCTCGTGGGGCTCCTTCCTCAGACGGGCCGCCGACGTTCCGATATTGCGGCGGAGCTAGGCTGTACGGGGTTCAAATACGCATGAGGTCTAGACGGCAACCAGTGCGAAGAGGAAGAGGCAAACCCCGGTATTTGTTTATTTTACGTTCTTCTGCGAGACAGGCCACACTGCCGGGGTTTGTGGCCGACGCGACTAAGTTGGAGGTACTTTACCCAAATTATTCGGCTATGCGTGGTTCGATTCTCATAGACGGTTCTGTCTTTTGTTCGTTTACGGGGTATTTTACTGGGAAGTTTTGATGAATTCATGGTTTGCATAAGAGAAACCCAATAGTTTATATTGGTTACTGACACGCGGAAGTAATTAAAGATAAAAATGCTATTTTCATATATTATTTCTAAGTTATAATTGCATAAATATCCAAATATATGTAGAAATGACACACAGGATTAAATGTATGAGTAACTTTGGAGAAATAACTTTTTACAGGTACAAATGTAAGGTTAAAACCCAGGATCTTGTGAATGAAGAGCAAACTTTGTAACAACGTAACTGATATAAGAAATGTATTGTCTGTATGTGCGTATGTTTTTCTGTGTAAATTTTGAAGTGTTACAGAGGAGTCTGTGCTACTGTACGGGTCTGAGACTTGGACACTCTGATGGTGGATGGGTGGTGCACGAGAAGCTGAGGATGGCTCTGAACATTAATCAGTATACACTGAGGATGAAAAACTCAGAGTTGTACGGGAACCTCCCAAAAGTAAGCTCGAAAGTAACACAGAGGAGACTGAGGTTAGCTGGACATGCTCACCGACATTCAGAGTTGACACTACACTTAGTGCTCCTGTGGGAGCCCCTACACGGACTCATTAGAAGAGGGAGCCCGAGGTTGACATATATTGATTCCCTAAGGACAGACTGATCTCTGGGAGACGCAGGGCATGGCGGCGATGATGAAGGACAGAGACCGATGGAGAGAACTCGTCCATGGATCTCGGGAATTTTACCCGCCCTATATATATATATATATATATATATATATATATATACTGTAAACCAGACAACACATCCAATACAGTCGTTTTCTCTTTTATCCGTCTTCTCATACTGTTCTCCCGGGCGAAGCCAGGTACCTCAGCTAGTATATATATACATACATGCATACATACACACACACACACACACACACACACACACACACACACACACACACACACACACACACACACACACACACACACACACACACACACACACACACACACATATATATATATATATATATATATATATATAGAAAACATCCGTTGTTAGTGACCATGAAATTAGTAAACACAAATATAACTACATTGTCATACTAAGCGAACGTAAATGATTTAGTAAAAATCTTCTTTTGTTATAAAAATGTTTCTTCTCTTTAGTTTCGTTCCATTTAACGTTCTATATATTAGTTACATTCTGTAATATTTCCGTTTCCTAGCAGGCAGTTGCCTCTCGTTGCCGGAGACATCGATGTCGTTTAATATCCTAACATCCGGACATCGAGTACTGTTATATATATATATATATATATATATATATAACATATAACAGTATATATATATATATATGTATGTATGTATGTGTGTGTGTGTGTTTTTGTGTGGTATATATATATATATATATATATGTATATATACCACGTGCACACACACAGAGACCTATATATGCAAAGAGTAAACGGTAAACAATACAGCGAACACTATAGTACAATGAAGATATACATTAGTTTAACGCATGATATAACGTGTGTTTCGGAACTATAAAGGGAATATGAAATTTTAATTGAAAGTTAGAAGCTTCATCGAATTTTTTTGATGTAACACCCATTTGAAGTTAGCAACCATATAATTATAAAGTCAGCAGTTGTACCATTCAACCATCGAGATTGTTCTAATTTTCAAACGTTTTTAAAAATGGTATTGTAAATATTAACCTTTGAAATCTTTAAGGTCTT
This sequence comes from Eledone cirrhosa, assembly GCA_964016885.1. NCBI lineage: Eukaryota > Metazoa > Mollusca > Cephalopoda > Octopoda > Eledonidae > Eledone > Eledone cirrhosa. The sequence goes on from OZ024741.1 coordinate 302,602,251, forward strand.
ACCTGCTTTATACTTACTTATGGATTTGCTTAAATATATTACATCGTTGGATACCGGGTTCGGTTTTTCTATCAATTATTAAACAGTAATTTAACTATTATTTATTTTTTAAATTTTCATATTTTCCCCTAGAAATAGCTAATTATATATATACTAACTGCAGTACCCCGTAATATCCGAGAAAGGTGGGGTTATTCGCAGTTCCCAGAGTGCGCCTGAAAATGCTAACGGCCCTGGGTGCCCATATAGGATTTTCAATAGCAACCTTTGCTAGGTGTGTTTATGGCAGATCAAGTTTTTGTGTGGAACTATCAATAGCTGTTTAAGTCATAAGTCCTTCTTCCATCCGGCTTTCTTCATTCAGAGTGAATAAGCCGGGGAAGTTTGAGCTCGAAGAGTATCGAACTTATTCAACAAACTTATGTATAAGAATAGCAAACTTACTGCCTTAGCGCTCAAGAACAATTGAGGAAGTCATCGCAATTATTGATGAAATTATAACCGAGTGAATATATACAGGTACTGTTCAAGCACCCTGTATATCACTGTTTGTAAAGCCTTTCGAATGACTGAGGCAATTCAATAAAACCATCCCGTTTTCACCCTATAGTAGACATAACCAGAGAAAACACACCATAATAAGTCGGATAAACAATCAGAAGTGTTATCCTTAAAGAGGGCCTTGTAACGTTCACTGTTGCAAAGTGTCAATAATGGGGGAGAAGTTACATCTTTTTAATTCGTGTTAATCTTCCCACGATCCAACACCTCGAAATATCGACAAAATAAACTCTACTCTCAAAGACGGTATGTTACATTTATCATGTTTGGAGTACAAATATTTGTCAACATACGATTTGGGTTGTATTCTTCGGACTAATCTCATGGTAAGCCAACTTCCAGGTCATTGTTCATCACACTTTTTTTGTAACTAATCACCGATTCCTGCAGTTGACCTTAATGTGACCTAAGCGTGTGCACGGGTTCAGAATCCATATCAGTGGATGTGATATATATATATATATATATATATATATATATATATATATATATATATATGAATAGGATTTAGCTTCAAGCATAGCTGTATACAGATATGTATAGAAATTTCGTATTTCTAAAGAAATACGGTATGTTCCGAAATTTCTATATATATCTGTATACAGTTATGCTTGAAGCTAAATCCTAATTCTATTCTATTATAAGTTGAGCCAACTTATGCAGCTTCATATGCAAATGAGATTAATCACCTCATTTACACAGACGAGAAAATATAGTTTTCTCTACTGTTCTCAAGTCCAGCAGTCGCAAGTTTGGGAGGTATCGTCTTGACGAAGACTAGTTAAGTCCGAAATGCATCGATGATTGACTCCCTTCCTTCTGCTGGACACCACCAGAGGGCGTTAGCCCCGGTGTTTTTTGCATAGCTACGGCTTCCTAAATGTTTACCCTGTAAACATACCGTATTTCTTTAGAAATACGAAATTTCTATACAAAGACATCTGTTCAGTCGTCAATCAAAATTAGATTGTCGTCTGCTTTATTTGAAATTTCTTTATGTATATTTCTAATAAGTTATTGCCTCGCTTTGGAGGACAGAGTTTAACATACAGTAGTAATATCTCCTCTTCTCCCTCTCTCACTGAAACATCTTCTCTTTCCCCCTCCATTGTTAAGATGTCCCTGGGGGTTCCATTATTGAAATCCAATTAGCCAGACCTGTTTCTGAATATTAGCTTAATATGTATGTAAAGTTTCATCAGGATCGGATGACTGGTGTAGGCTCCATCTAGTTATACACATATACACAAACAGACAGAAATTGCCACATATACACACACACACACACACACACATACATATATATATATATATATATATATATATATATATATATATATATATATATATATATATATATATATATTTTTTTTTAATGCGATGAAATATCAATGATGGTTGGCAAATCACTGACGAAGGACTATTTTTATCATATGTAACCCATGTGCAACCGCGCAGTATTCTTCTTTCTTCTCATGTTTTTTATATATATATCTGTGACTAATCCCGGTTTTTTTCATAAAAACTGATAATTATTGCTATTTTGCTGAACTCCTTTGTAGAGTTTTTTTCAGAATGTATTTGACTGCTATTTCTTGTAAATAAACATTCACTTCCATCCTGACATCACTAGCCCCGTTTTTTCCTCATGTGCTTTTTCATAAATACACATGAAGGCGAACTAGCCAGTTTTAGAATTCCCTTTTTCGGATTATATTACTGTGAGAGCCCTGGTTTCTGTTGAGCTCTGCTGATGAATGAAATTCCAACCGTGACCATCTCCACTGAAAGTTTTCATGAAATAGTCTTTTAAGACTATACAGAGCATTTGATGTTATTCCAAATTGAAGGATAAGTGTTTCAAACTTTATTTTATCATGAGTTAAAGGTCTATAGATTTTTCCCTGGATTTTACTAAATTCTGTGGGTGAATTTATATCCTGATTCTCTTTTGAGATGAGTTTGAGTTATTTTTCCAAAATCTTTCGTTAACTACTTTTCCCATCTTGACGTTATAGTCGCATATATGTTATAGAATGCCGTTAGCTTCTTGCTAAAACAATCTCTATACCTCTCATTTATATATATATATATATATATATATATATATATATATATATATATATATATATATATATATATATATATATATATTAGTATTGATAAACTTAAGAAAATTAACGAGAAAAGTCAACAAAGAAAAAAAGCAAAGAAGAACCATACAATACAATGAAGATATATATTAATTTAACATTTGATACAGTAGGAAAAGAGTTATTACGTTTCGGACGCTAGTCTTTCATTGGAAACATTGGAAAATACAATGAGAGAGAGAGAGAGAGAGAGAGAGAGAGAGAGAGAGAGAGAGAGAGAGAGAGAGAGAGGGAGAGAGAGAGAGAGAAAGGAAGAGACAGAGAGAGAGAGAAGTGATGATGTTCGGGGGAGAAAAAATATATACAATATATGTATATGTATATGTATATAAACAGAAAATTATGATAGAGAATCAAAGCACACTTATCAACTTAGTTTATTGGAGATTTCAGATCGAATTTAATTCTATTGGGTCGTCACGTATGAAATTTGTAGAAATTTGTTTTTTTTCTACAAATTTCATACTTGATGACCCAATATTTTGAAAACACTCCTAGTTGATAAGTGTATTTTGATTCTCCATCATAAGTTTCTATTTATAATTGTTCTGCTTGTATCTTCCTAAGTCCTAACTCTGCTTTAATAAGCATTTAATATTGCAACTTCAAGCATTGAGCAGGCTTTGCTTTTGCATAAGGCATCTAACATAATATATCGTCTTACACTCTCCTGCAAGTTTGAGATGTAATAATTCTATTTTTGATATATATATATATATAACAAATTATCTGTGTAGCTGTCCACTGCTGTTGCTGATGTGTCAGCCTCAAGAAATTACAGATCACTTGGTATTCAATTTAAGAGAGAAATCAAAATAGTTCTTCATATATCAAACGATTTAAGATACATTGTTTAAGATAATATAAATATAACTGCATTTTAAAAAAAGTTTCGTTCTGAAAAGAATGACTTATAGTCACACTTTCTACGATTTCCTCTGTACACTGAAGAACATGACATTTTCTTTGTTCGCTAGGAAATTATTGTCCCTCCATCAGAAGATAACTACTCATATGATTCTGTCTATAGAAGCAGGTCCGTTGCCAGGTTTTGGTGCTCAGAAGGGCTTCAGAACTTTCTGATGGGGAATTCTAATTCCCTAAGGAATATTTTGACCAGCTTCTTTGGGTAACTTCTTTTAAAAACGTATTTTTGTTCTTTGTTCTTGTTTTAATAAGAAAAGTTAGTAAAGTCAAAACTTCAAAGGACGTATTTATAAACTCGATTTTTTTAAATCTGAGGGTGCACCATTGAAAAGTAAGGGGCAGTGCAATTCAGTGTTCACACCCCCCGGTAATGGGCCTGTATAGATGGATCTTTATAACGGCAACTATTTAAGTTAAATAGACTGTAGAACGTAACTGACACGGGCTGAAAAATATGCATAACGTGCATTCATTTGGCAACGTCATTAATTAAACAAATATTTATGCAAAATACTGCGTATTTTAGATTTGTTGTTATTGTTGTACATAGGGAACTGTATTATGTATAACCTAAAAACCATTATTCTGGATACTTAAATATGGAATGTTACGCGATGCCCCCCCCCCCACACACACACAGCCCCGGCGGACAGGATGGAGAAGGCGTTCCCACGGAGGACGGCAAGGGAGACGCGCTGGAAAAGCCACTCCAACTCGCGGGGTTCCCACCTGCGACTGGCCAGCTCAGCGCCTATGGTGGTGAGTAGGGAGGTAACCCTGGGGCCGAGGACACCAGAAGTCTCCACTGCCAGGGGTAGTAGAAATTGTGTTTACACTTCACCACTTTTCACAGCTTAGGAGAGAAAGAAATGGGAGAAGAAAAAGAAATAAAGAGACAGATAGAGACTTCTCAATTGTGATGATATTGTGTGTTTTGTAGAAGCTTTTACTATTATTTTTAGCAGATCAGTCAATCTGAGCTGCAGTTGTTCAACCCCATGTTATTTCCAATCAATCAGACAGATTTATGATAGAAGGCATTCAAACCGTGGCCATCGAGTCTTTTTGTACTCAAGAACCATATTGTCTAATATGTCCTTCCTTTTTAAGACTATAGGGTGATTTGGGGACTATTTCTAACAATCCAACATGCCGAGTCCCTTTAAAAATGGAATGGTACACACACACACACACCCTCTCTCTCTCACGCACACACATACAAACACACAAAGAAAGAGATGAGGAAAGAGATAAGAAGAAAAGGAGACAGACAGAGACTACTACACGTTCTCTGTCTAGTCCTTATTTCATTTTTAAATCTCTTCAAAACATCGTATAGAATGGCGGTCTTTGATCATATTACAACTTATCTTCTGTAACGTAACGTAAGATCTAGGTAACAGATAGGTAACAACACACACACACACACACACACACACGCGCGCGTGTGTGTGTGTGTGTGTCTCTGTATGTGTATGTGTGTGTGTCTCTGTGTGTGTATATGCGTGTGTGTAATAAAATTGAAATTTTTAAGAGCATGTTTTGCTTTTAATAAAGGCTACTACAACGCATATTAACTATAAAATAATTGAATAAAATCGGATATATATTCCCTTTAGACGAATAAAGTGTACAGAATCACCTGAGTTCATGAAGCGTTCCATTGTTTACATTCTAATATTCTAGCTGTAAAATATAAGCTGTAAATTAACGGAAAGTAATAACATAATTCCCCCTTGGTGTAGTGGTAACACAGTCTTCCGGCAGTGGCATGGTTCGGTTCCCGCAAGAGATTCTGTTCATGTGTACATTAACTCGAACCGCGTGTGCATTAATTCTCGATAACAAACGCATAAACACACACATAGAGATGACACACACAAACACCCGTACACAGACGAAGGCGCAAACGCGTGCGCAGACACGAAATACGAAAAACGCATCACAAAACAAAGACAAGATGGAGTAGAAGTTTAAGACCAGAAAAAAGAGGAGGCACACAAAACAGATAGTCATAGAGGAGGTCACACAATGTGTGACGAAAGAACTTCGACAAATGAATGAATAACGAGCAATAAAGATAAAAGTAAATTGAAAATTATATGGTGCGTGTGTTGTTTTCTGTTGCCAATATTGGCAATATGACCCTCCCTAAATATAACAATATATAGTTATATATATATATATATATATATATGTGTGTGTGTGTGTGTGTGTGTGCGTGCGCCTTTGTGTGTCAGAGTCGATAGAAGGTCGGATAGAATGCTTTGCGATATTCGTTCCGGCTCTCTGCTGAGTTCAAATCCCACCGAGGTTAACTTTGCCTTTTATCCTTTTGAGGTCGATAAAAAAGAAGTACCAGTCAAGTACTGAGGTCGATTCTTCCTCTATATCTCTTTCTCACTTCCTTTCTGTCACTTTCTATCTTTCTCTAAGAAATCCGCTGTATTCAGACCTGGAGATGTATGGGCTCCGCCAGATTTAAAATACCCTAGAAACGCTCCATGTCACCACGACGCCCCTACGACTCCATCAGGGGTTATGACCATGCATATATGTGTGTGAGTGTACAAAAGGAAAGTAGAGCGTTTCACTCCAATGTCTTCCTTCACGATATATATCCTTTCACACTCTACCTTAATTTGATTGAGTTTTGCTATAGTTTCCTTTATGGAGGCAGCGAACTGGCAGAGTCGTTAGATAGAACGTCAGATAAAATGCTATGCGTCATTCGTTCCAGCTCTCTGCGATCTAAGTTCAAAATTCACCGTGGTAAATTTTGCCATTCATCCTTCGAAATCGATAAACAAATGTACCAGTCCAGTATTGGGGTTCATTCTTCCCCTACATCTCTTTCTAATTTCCTCTTTATTATTCTCTCCTTCCTTCTCTTTGAGAAATCGGATGTGTTCAGATCTGAAGCAAAGACAGGCCTCGTTAAGTTTAAAAGAAGAAATACCCAAGACATGCCGTATACACTACGGCGTCCTTTCGTCTCCATCAGAAGATATGGGTCCATACATTTCATGAATAATAAAAGAGCAACAACAGAGCTCAACTGCGAAAAGTGGTTTCCCAATACACAGCCTTAAATCGACCCTATGATCAAAGACCTTCCAGCCGTGGCCATCTCTTCTTTTGGGAGATATCTAGGACTATATTATCTAATGCGTTTATTTGTTTAAGATGGTGGTAATTATAGGGGAAAAGAGGTAGTGTTGGTAGTATAGATAGTGATGGTTGAAGAGCGATGGCGACGACGACGATGATGATGATGGTGGCGCTGATGCGGTGGTGGCGCTGTTGTTTGGTAGTGGTGGTTGTGGTTGTGGTCATGATGATTGCTGTGGTAGCGAAGGTAATGGTCCTGGTAGTGACGTTGATGTTGTTTTTGTTATTATTATTATTGCTTTTGTTGTTGTTGTCGTTGTTTTGGTGGCAGTGGTGGCGAAGGTTGTAGTGGTGGCGGTGACGACTGCAGATATATATAGATATATATACATGAAGAGAGAGAGAGAGAGAGAGAGAGAGAGAGAGAGAGAGAGAGAGAGAGAGAGAGAGAGAGAGGTGAAGGGAGAGAAGTACGTCATGTTTATTCAGCAGATATTTCCATAAAACTTCTGACGGACTCTCTGATAGTTCGACCGCAACAAACTGCAGGGTGGGGGAGAGGAGGAAAGAAGAGGAAAGCACTTATCGTTTTATTTGTCTTTCTTTCTTACTATTTCTTCCTCCTCTGTCTCCCTCTAAATCTCTCTCATTCCCTTTCTCCCCCGCACTCTCTTGTCTGTCTGTCTCCTTGTATGTCTCTCTCTCTCTTTCTCTTTCACTCTTTTTCTCCCTCCCTTTCTTTCTCTCTTATTTCCCTTCTCTCTGTCACTGTTTCTCGGAACGTCAGGCAGATGTGACGTAAACACATGAAGGCTCTCAACCGTGACCCTGTAAATATTGCCCGCCGCAGTAGGTAAAAGACGTGTTGGTACTTGGTGGTGGCGGTGGTGCTGGTGTTGGTGGAGAGGGAATGTGACGCTGGGTTGTGGTGGTGATAGTGGTGAGTGGGAGTGGGTGATCGTGATGATGGTGGGGGAGGTGATCGTGATAGTGGCGGAGGCGGATAAGTGACGGTAATAGCGATGGTGACGAGGTGGAGCTGATGGTGGTATTGGTGGTGGTAGCGCTGTTGATGATGATGAGGCTGATGTGGAGGTGATGGTGATGTTATGGCGGCGAGGTGCAATTGTACTGTTTTATCAACTTGCAAATGGTTTTATATATGTACGAATGTGTATGTATGTATGTATGTATGTATGTATGTATGTATGTATGTATGTATGTATGTATGTATGTATGTATGTGTGTATATATATGTATGTATGTATGTATGTATGTATGTGTGTATGTATGTGTGTATGTACTTTATATCTGGAGATCTCTCTGCACTTGTCGTCACATGGTACCAAGGGCCCAGCACTATGTGTCAGTATTTGTCACAAGTGTAGTGTTTGTACCAGAGTTTGTAAGTCGCTGGCTGGACTAAAAAGTCACACTCGTTCAGCGCATCGGTAGGGGTTCTCCTACATGGATATAAAGTAGTGGCCGTACTCGAAAACGAGTTGGCAGCCACCATGTATGTATGTATGTATGTTATCTCTTTCTCTTAATTTCGAGTATATTTTTTTGACCGGCCACCTTCCTGGTGGCAAGGTTGTAAAAGAAAGAAATTGTCATCCCTTGAATCACAAGAATGTTTTGCAAATTTTGAAGGTGCCAGCTATCGCAGCCATTTGTAGACTATGAATTAGGGAGCTGCGCTCTTTGTCCGCAAATCCAAGTTCAGTCATACTTTGGTTCAAGCGGGTTGGTATATAACCCGTAGCTCCAGTAATGATGGGTATGAAGCTAAAGGTGTATCGTGGATACTGGATTTGTAAACTCCTCATCAATGGTCCGTAGATGTCCTCCTTCTCCTGTATTTTTCTGATAACGTTTACATCAAGTGGGCAGCTGATCTCCACAACAGAACACGTTTTCAATGTGTGGTCCCAAACAACAATATCAGGCCGGTTGTGCTTTAATTTGGTGGTAGTTTTTATTTTCAGGTTCCACCAGTATGTATGTATGTATGTATGTATGTATGTATGTATGTATGTATGTATGTATGTATGTATGTATGTATGTACAACCTGTCGCATGGTCGGGTCGTCGGCGACTAAACCGGCAACCCCACCAAGTTGGTGAGGAGGGTGATTTTGGACACCCTGCAGGACAAAAAACAAAACCTGACAAAGGGCGGGAGAACTCATAAGAGTCAACGGTCATCCAAAAGTGTGTATATATATATATATACACATGTACATATGTATGTATATGCGCGGGGACATAGAAATAGTCGGGATGGACACCCGATCACGCGGTTAAACCACTGGGAGTGAAAGACTCCTAGCCTTTGTCAGGCATTCTTCTAGGAGAAGGCAACTCAGGAAACTGGGATAACTCCGATATAAAACCTGCGGCTCAGTAGTTACCGATGATGTTGATCTTTTCTTATTTTCGGGTTATAGCTACTGTCGCTCAGAGAGTGGGATTGGCTCAGTGCACAGTCTTTCCTCGCTATAAAAAATATCTTCACGCACAGGCATTGCACAATAGAATTAATAAATAATTATTAATAATGGTATATCGTGCAATGTCCATACTCGATAACGAGGGGGCAGCCATCATGTATGTATGTATGTATGTATGTATGTATGTATGTATGTATGTATGTATGTATGTATGTGTGTGTGTGTGTATGTATGTAAGTATGTATGTGTGTGTATGTATGTATGTATGTGTGTTGTGTATGTATGTATGTATGTATGTATGTGTGGACAACAATGGGTAATGATGACGGTAAATTCCCATATATATATATAAAATAAGTAATATTTCTAGGTTGTCTCTAGATTTAAAAAAAAAACCAGAATGAATCCTTTAGTTTACATATTGAGACCCCAACCTATTCTATTTATTTTATGTTTGGGATTTCTAGTAATGTACTTTTTTTGCCATGTATACATTTTTGTGATGTCCAAAGAAAATTAATTGTCGCAGGAATGCTACCACACAAAATAAAATTTCGCCGGAGATGACCCCCCCCCCCCATCCCCAAATAATTATATATTTTCTTTCCAAACTACCAAAACACACATCTATTTGTATATGTGCTACAATTTATGTACATCTTATGTAGAGACAGATGGGAGAGATAGATATAGATATAGAGAGGGGGAGAGTTTGGTGGTAATTGATATAGAGAGGAAGGTTGGGCGAGTGTGTTGTATATTAGATATATATTTCTATTTATTTGCCACCAGGGCATCAAAGATTGGGACAAATACAAAGTGGGGAGTTTACATACATTTAAAAAGACGTGTAAAAAACATAACAAATTAAATTTAACAATCGATGTCCTCAATAGGGAGGGGCGTTGACATGGGTCGCACACACCCCCGAAAAAATGTGCAACCCTCCTCTTCAGGAGCACAAAGAGCGGGTGCTTCCTTCCTCTTCTCATTCTTCTCCTCTCTCACCTACAGGCTGATATAGAGAGAAGGCCCATTCACTCGGGCCATTCTCGCTACTTTCACCCATCTTTCATAAAACTTGCTGGGGTAGAGCACCTCTCTCTCCATTCTGATCCTTCTTCTAAAGTGGTACTTGAAAAAAAAGACCAGTTGTTGGCCGGAGAGAAAGGTGTCTGACCTCAGCCCTTTCAACCTTGTCCACCATACAACTTCTTTCGCCATGGCTATCACACAGAGGAAAACCGCCTGTCCTTCGTTTTTGAAAGGGGGAGGCGGTTTGATTGTGACAATGTTCTCGGTGGTCAACCGGATTGGTCCCACCCGCGACAGTAGTCGTTCTACATAGCCCCACAGGTCAGCAACGCCCGGGCAGTGTACGAATGCGTGTGCGACGGTTTCCTCGCCACGCACGCATCTTGGACAGATCTTCTTCGAGGGGTCCCTACCCGGGCGCCCGTGTCTGTAGAGCTTGTCCCGAACGGGTAGAGCTCCTCGGTAACATTGCCAAGCCAGGGACTTTTGGAAGTTGTCCATCGGTCTCGGGCCAAACGTCCTACCGAACAGACTGGCCAGCTCGTCTTCCTCCATGCCCAGAGCCTCTCCGAGAGCGTCGTCGCACTTACTGCGCACCAACCCTCTATAGAATGTTGAGGTTGAGTCTCCACTGATTGCCGGATTCGCTTGCCAGAGGGCCGTGAGCGCCTGGGCACATTCAATGTGCCAGTCGCCCACTTTTCTCGGTCTTTGCTTGACCCAGGATTGCAGCTCGGTGAGTGAGTCTCGGAAAGGCTCGCCTCACAAACAGGGCCCACACCGGCTGACTGGTGAGGAATACCTGGAGGTGCCGTAGCCTTAATGCGTGTCTACGCATCGTCAGCCACGGCATCCCCAGCCCTCCGTTCGAAGGGTGTTGACCGCAGATGGATCTTCTCACCAAAGGAGCCCGCTACTTCCAAAGAAATCGGAAGAGCGCGCGCTCCATTTTGGCGAGTGTTTTCTCTGGGCAAGGCACGACGGTCAAGCGGTAGTAGATGACGGACGCTATATAAGCGTTCGCCACCTCCGCTCGACCTTTCAGGGATAGTTTGCACTCGGCCCACTTCTGGGCAAGTGCAAACACCTTGCCCGTTACCTCGTCCCAGTTTTTCTCCACCTGGAGGTCCGGTCCGAACCAGACCCCGAGCAGCTTCACCGCTCCCTCCGTCCAGCGTCCGACGATGCCGTCGGAGGGCATCGTTTTGCCCCTCCACGTCCCGAGTTGCAAACCGACGGACTTGTCCCGGTTCAGCTTGGCTCCTGTGAACCTTTCATATTCCTCCAGTAAGGTGCCGATCTGCCCGATTTCCGAGGCGCACGACACCATTACTGTCACGTCATCGGCGTAGGCCGACACCGCTTTCCGCAATCCCGGTTCCAAGGGGATGCCCTGCAACAGCTCCAGCTTCCGCAGTAGTGGCTCGAGAGCCAGCACATACAGGAGGGAGGAGAGAGGGCAACCCTGTCGAATGGATCGCGTGATTTGGAACGGCTCCGAGAGGTAGCCGTTCACCTTGACCCTCGAGCAGGTGTTGCTGCTGTGCATTGCAGCAATCCAGCCCCTGAAAACGGGTCCGAAGCCTGCCGCCGCGAACACCGCATCCAGGTACCGATGGTCAACCCTATCGAACGCTTTAGATTGATCCAAGTTGATCAGGGCCCCACCAAAGCCGGGTTCGTTCCCTACCCTCTCTACGATGTATCGCATGAGGTGGAGGTTGTCGTGTATGGACCTGGACGGGATTGCGCATGTCTGCGCTTCTCCCACCAGGTTCCCGACGACAAGCGCCAACCTCTTCGCTAACACCTTGGCCAAAATCTTTAACCCTGTGTTTAGCAGAGTTATGGGCCTGAAGTTATCTATGTCATCCCCCTTGTTCTCGTCCTTCCTCACCAGCGTGACTACGCCCTTGGTCACAGAACTGGGAATTCTCCCGTTCTGTTGCCAGTTGCAGTAGACCGCCTCGAGGAGACCGGAGAACAAGCCCGGCATCGCTACATAAAGTTCGTATGGTAGAGCATCGAGACCCGGAGATTTGCGTTTGCCGCATTGGCTCAGCGCTTCCCCTATTTCAGCGGCTGAAATCGGCCTCTCGCAGGACTTCGCATCCCCGTCCGAGAGCCGCGCCAGTTCTATTCCTATGTGATGCTAATTCCCGACTAAAACCTATCGATTCTATTCTAATTTCTCTCGTGAGAGAGCCCCACCACCTGCTGTTGACAATTGCCCCCGTCAAACGCTGCTTAACCAGTGTGCTAATCCGCTTACTGTAAGCTTTGTTTGTCGGTAAAGACAAGTTTAGCTTCCAGTAACCGGGTCCCTGTCTATGAGTTCTATCAAGGTTGACCACTCCGGTCAACAACTTGTGATCCGAATAGTCAACCATGAACATTCGTGGACAGCTTAATATGTCCCTATCCTTATTTCTAACTAGGAACCTATCTAGGTACGACCTAGATGTTCCGCTGCGATTACTCCACGTCCACCGTGGCACAGTCGGAAAATCCAGTCGATATCTATCGGCCAGATCAAATCGGCCGATTAATCGTTTGAGGCTGTTACACCCCCCTCTATCGGGACATGCCCCTACATAGTCCCAACGTGCATCCAGGATACCATTCCAGTCTCCCACTAAAAGCAAGGAGCGATACGTTCCCAGGAAATTCTCCAGGCGTTGGAAGAAGTCCGGTCGCGGTGTCCCAGATGGGGCATACGCTGCCACCAGCCTGAAAGCTCCACCTTCAACACTGCCGACGTCTAAAACCACCAGTCGACCCTCCGGGTCCAGGTGTACCTTCTGTGTGGCAAGACCCAGGTATTTTCGCAGCAGAACGACAACCCCACCTCCACCCCTCGGCTGACAGAAAGATGCGTAGATCTCAAAGTCGTCGAAGATGGGGGCCAGTTGGCGCTCGCTGCTGATCCTGGACTCGCAAATAACCATTACATCCACTCTGTGCGACCTGAGGTCATTTAAGAATTTGCCCTGTTTCCAGGACATCCCCAAGCCGCGTGCATTCACACATCCAACTCTTATATTGGCCATGTTGGTGCTGAAGAGGTAAAAAGGAAGAGGAAAGGAAATTACTTACCTCTTCGTCTCCTGGGGACCAGGCTGCACAATTTCCATGGGGGTGTTGGAAGGGTTGTTTGGTGGGGTGGTGGTTTGTGGTGGGGTGAGGACATCAGTGTGTGGTGGGATTAGGGTGTTTGGTGGGGTGTGGGTGTCTGGTGTTGGGGTGGGGAAACATCTCAATAGGACGCTGTTATGTGGTTTGGTGCAGTTGGTCCCCACATGCATTGGATGGTTCTTTTTCAAAGTTACATAGGTTTCCGTTGGGACCCTAATCATCATTAGGTGCGGTTTGTTCGCTGCGTAGGTGAAAGTGATCCCTTCGGTTTCCACCGAAGGTTTATTTTCTATCGCTTTCATCAACGTTTTATTGTTCTTGTTAATGTATGTATAGAGTTTTTGTTGTGTTGTGTTTGTTTTTGTTTGTTGTTCTTGTGCGTGTTTGCGTTTTGTAGTACGTGTTATGTTTTGGGGAGGGGTGGGTTTTTTTATTTGTGATGTTTGTTCTGTTTGTGCTGGTGGTTGTGTGTTTGTGGCATTTTTGTTAATGTGGTGCCTTTTTTTTCCTTTTCACCTGTTGAAAGGGTTCTCCCTCGTCGTCACTGGGTGACGTTGATAAGGAGTCCTCTTCCGTGTTGTTGGGGAGGGGTATATTTTTGGGTTTTGTTGTGGTTGCTTTTGTATTTGTTTTAGGTGGGGAGGGGTTGGGTGGAACAGTGTTTTGTGTTGTTATTTTTCCGTGTTGTTGTGGTTGTTGTTGTTGTTGTTGTTGTTGTTGTGGTGGTGGTGGTTGTGTTGTTGTGTTCGGGGTTGGCAGAAGAGCCTTTTTTTTTGACTCGTTAATTGAGGACAGGCAGCCTTCAGGTGACCCCTGCTTAAGCAGTGGTAACATGACGGCCGCCTTCCCTCCACTGAAATGTTTATATAAGTTAGCCCGTCCAGAGGCACGCGTTGTGGGATATTCGCTATTCGTTCTGGGCTCATTTGCACCAGAACTTCTACGGTGGTCCCACCAAATACACCTCCGGAGGACTTTCCTATTGAAATTATCCTGTCTTCATCAAAGTCAATGATTCCACATAGTATCCACCAAATATTTACATTTGGTGTGATACTCATGATTTTTATTCTTTGTGTCCTTTTTCCCCTGTATGTGGGGAAAAAGGTGAAGCGAGGGGACACAATAGGTGATACCGAGTATTTTTGTGCTGTTGACTGGTTATTCATTAGCACCGAAATGCTACCAAACAGTTTTCCTTTTTGTATGAAGGTTATGTCCTTCATTGCATCTTTTAGAACCAGCTCAATTTCATTTTGTGATAATTGAGCTGGTTTTCTTGTTTCGTTCGATATTGTCCTGAAAACCACAGTTTTCAGGACAGCCTCTCTACGTAATTCCTGTTTTCGCCAAAAGTCACGAATTGTTTTGCGTCTTGTAGTAGTTGTTTAGCATTTGTTATGTCAATTGGCGTGTATAGTTCGTTTTTTTTTACAGTCTGTGCGAACGTTGTTTTGGTGTTGTTGTCTTTTTTGTTGCTGTTGTTGTTGTCACTGTTGGTAATATTGTTCATGTTTTCCTTGGTGTTGCTATTGTTGCAGTTGTTGGTTGTGGTGTTATTGTCATTGTTCTTGTTATTGGTGCTGGTATTATTTACTGGGTTTGGTTTCGTGGTTTCAATATTTTCAACGTTTTTCGATAATGCGAGGGGGGAAGGCTGCAAGCTTTGTACTCCTACCTTCCCTCCACCACTTTTCTTAGTGGGCGTGGCACTCACGACAGTGTGCGAGGTTGAAATGGCATCCATTGCTGACTACCAAGTCTACACAGTTTTGAGATGAAAATGAAAATGAAAATTTCGCCCCAGAAAGGGGCGAAAATTAGTTAACTCAACGTCTGAAGGCCCAGGCAAGGGGTTAAACTAAACAATGCTATTAAATTGAGCAATGAACTCACAGGTTTTTTGACAATAATCCGTAAAAATCCGGAGCGAAGTAATTCACGTCTATATCAAGTGGTAATTGATATAGAGAGGGGATTGGGAGAGTATGTTGTATGGTTGATGTAGAGAGGAGGAGAGTTTGGTGGTAATGAATAGAGGGAGAGGATTGATAGAGATAGGTATTGATAAATATAGAGAGGGGGAGAATTTGGTAGTAATGGATAGAGTAAGAGTGAATGAGAGAGTGTTGTATAGTAGATATAGAGAGGGGTATAGTTTGGTTTTAATTGATATATAGAGGTGGATTGGAAGAGAGTTCCTTATAGTAGATATAGAGAGGGGGATAGTTTGGTGTTAATTGGTATAGAGAGAGGCATTGGAAGAGAGTCCCATGTATTAGATATAGCGAGGGGGAGTGTTTGGTGTTAATTGACATGGAAAGAGGGATTGGAAGAGAGTACCGTGTTGTAGAAATAGAGAGGGGGAGAATAAAAACTGGGATGGTGGTGGAGGAAAAAAATCTGAGAGTACGGGAATTATTGACAGAGGTAAGAATGAAAACTCAATATACCGAAGTAGAGTTTAAATATTCATTTATTATGGCTAAGCCTTGTCACTCTGCAGGTTCACCTGCTTACTCACCAGACAAGACTGGTGATCCTGTGAGTGTGCAGTTGAAACTTTAGAGTAACAAAGCTCACCAATAGCCGTAATAAATGAATGTATATATATATATATGGAATAGCTTAGATAGGGCTAGACATAAGATAGGGAAGGCCACATCATGGTACGACAACCAGAGATATCAGAGTGTCATGTTTGTGGACGCCACCCCTGGAGGGAAATTAGCTAACCAGTGTAGAAAGGCCCTGAGAAAGACCCACTTAAAAATAAAGGTGGTAGAAAAGCCAGGAACCACCATAAAATCCCTGATCAGCAAAACCTACCCTTTTAAGAAAACCCACTGTACCAATAGGAAGTGTATCATATGTAAGGTGAACCCCAGGATAAACTGTAAAACTAGAAACGTAGTCTATAGCATAAGATGTACAGAGGGTACTTGCAGAAACATGACAACAACATACATAGGTGAGACAGCTCGTAGCATAGGTGAAAGGATAGACCAACACTGGGGGGAACTAAAAGGACGAAAAAACGGGTCAGTACTATACGAACATGCTAGACAACAACATGACGGTAACATAGACAACATAGAAATTAGAATAATATCTAAACATAGGAATGACCCAGCAGATAGGCAAATCAGAGAGGCCAGTGAAATAGAAATTAGAAGACCAAAGCTAAACAGAAAGAATGAGTGGAACAACAACAACACCCAAACAAACAACACTGACCTAAGAGAAGTATAAATAAGTAAATAAAATTAAATAAAATAAGATAAATAAATACATACACAAGCACAATAACAACAAGCACATAAACACACACTAGTCACCCAGCAGACACAACACTATACACACTAGTCACACATCACACATAACACTATACACACACGCAAACGCATGCGCAAAGAAGACAAAATAAAATAAGATAAGATAAACAAACAAGCAAATAAATAAATAAATATATAGACAGACTGAATAAAAAATGGCGTAGACATACAACAACAGGAGGAACAATGAATATAACACCACTGACGATGTTGCAGATGTACAACGAAAGATTTATGTAAATTATGTAAACTATATATATATATATATATGTGTTTGTGTCTATATTGTATCTGTATTATTTTTGACCGCCGGTCAGTCAATGGCAGCATTGAGGACCGAGTAAGTTAGATCGCAGATATAAAAGACAGCGAGAAGCGAAAACCAACCAAACAGTGAGTGTGTTCTGTTATTAATTCTGGCAATATTACGCAAATATGACCCTCCCCAAGTATAACAATATATATATATATATATTGGAAAATGTGTGAAATCCTTGGTACAATTAGGTATATTTGAAAAAGGAAAAGAATGACTTCACTTGTAGTTCTAAACAATGTAATTTTATAATATTATAATTTTACAATTTTGCTTTGTAGATCTAGTAAGTTCTTTGTTAACTTCGGTGGGAATTTTTTAAAGATTCCTGGTTAACTTTCCTGGAGAACTTTCTCGCATTCGTTGGTAGTGATTGTCAAACTGATCTAAAGTTGC
>OZ024741.1:302622172-302624672 GCA_964016885.1 Eledone cirrhosa
CCCGTATAAACGGAAAAATGACCAGCAGCCGTTAGAAAGAACTTTGTAACTTTCTTATATGGGCTGACTGCTCTGCCATTGAGCTAAACAACCTCTGATGTATATGTATTTGTATATATTTGATGTATGTGTATATATATATATAGAGAGAGCAAGAGTTCATACATACACATACATATTTGAACATTCACAAGTACCTACGCACGATCACACAAACACACACATACACAGATTTTATATATAAATAAATGCACTAAAGAACGACACCCCAGAGACAATAGAACTTGTTTAGCTATCCACTGTCTGGAGTCAGCTTCTATTTGAAAGTCAATGAACTATAGACGGAGTTTCTAGACTCAGTTTTAGCTACGCTTTGCAAACCGGATACGGTAAAGTTGAAACCGGTGAACCTTATATAGATAAGCTAAGCGTTAAATTAGTGTTAAACATATTTAATGTCTTATATTTTTTGCTATGTGCATCCCGGTTTTAGAATAAGTATCAATAAGAACCTCATATCCCTACATGCCGTAAGGGGCAACTAAAAAAGTTGGTATCAAGAAAGGCATCCGGTTGTAAAACATTGTATCAACATATCCCGTCCAGCCCATGCCAGCACGGACGTAAAACATATAAAAATAACAATGACGATATTGGCAAAACCGTTACAGTAGTATTTGTTCCGACTCTTTGCATTCTGAGTTCAAATGTTGCCTAGGTCAACTTTGCTTTCCACCCTTCAAAAAGTCGATAAAATACAATACCAGTCATGTACTTGGACTGATTTATGGCTTCGAATTTCTGGTCTTGTGCTTATGCTAAAAACTTTTATTAGCTTGATCAGGAGGAAGGGATTGTGTCCAAGGTCTTCGATGACTCTCCGAAACTAGGGTGGTTGATGCCGTTCACGTTCCGCTAAAATTGCTAAAATTGCTAAAATTGCTAAAGATGCCTGCGAGAGAGAGAGAGAGAGAGAGAGAGAGAGAGAGAGAGAGAGAGAGAGAGAGAGAGAGAGAGAGAGAGAGAGAAATAGATGGATAGAATAGGTATATATATATACTAGCAGTTGAACATTGATAATAGCACCTCCAATGAGAAACGTTTATTTGTGAGTGCCTGTTAAAAACTCACGAAAATGCCGACAGGAAACTTCTTTTATTTGGAGAAAATTAAGAAGTTGAAAGTACAGTTTAGCTGTCTACGTGCATTGTTCATAGAAATATTGTTGAGCCCCTTCTTTTCATACTCCTCTGTTTTGGCCTTTTGAAGTAAATGTGAAAGAGAAAGTCACAGGTTAAGTTGGCAGAAGGTTCCAGTAAGGCGTAGGCTACTTACCTCAAAAGTTCATTCGCACTCTTTCCACTAAGTTACTCTTTCTCTCTATCCCTGTCGGTGCAGTCCCTTGCGAATTTCTCGCGTAGGCCTGGTGTAGATTTGCACCCGATCCATCTGCCCGATGCACATGTCCGCTTTGTACGGCTTTTGGAGGAAGGAGTGACCAGCAGTACGTTGTTCGGTATTATTATGAAAAGGTGTAGCAGAGAATCCCGCGTGAACTAACAGCTCGGGAGGAAACTGCTTACCTTGAAGATTCATTCGCCATCGTTCTTGCCAATGCTCCATTTAGTTGGTATTTGTTGGTCTACAGTTAGATGAATGGCGCACAAAGGGTTAATGTTTATTGGCAAGAAGTGCAACTGGGCTGGCTTGCCTCGCTTATATTATATATTAAAATAACAGATTAAAGTTTAAGCAAAGAATCGCTGCGTTCACCCTTAACAGGATCTTCTGAAACTAAAAAAAATCAATCTGTGAACGCAGAAGTAAATATTTCGAAAAACGTTGCAACCGAAAGAAAACAGGAAGACGATACTTTGGTTTGTGAAGACGTTCCCTGGCAATGAACGGAAAATAGCGAACATAATACGTCATCAATGTTTGTCAGAATGTCGTAATGCAGACAGCCAGGCATACAGACAGATATTATAAGGGCGCGACGGAGATGGATAACCGGCACCTAACACCCCTTAAACAACAGAAATATCTTTAGACTGCAAGGAATATATAAATGCAAGTTTGAAGTCAATCGGAATAGAAATGTGGATTTGTATAGACTTTGCAAAAATGAGGACACACACACAGACAACTACACTTTTATATATACGTATAGATATCCCCTTAGTATTTCAACACTAGATTCTATTAATTACAAGTTATTAAGCGTTATTATCAAATTGTCTCCCTTTCATCATATTTATGCTACTTACTATTTACACCTGTTTTACTTCCTGTTTTATATCTCCTCCATTTTTTAAACAGTTAACTTTTTTGAATTTAAAATGTATAATAATTCTGTTTCGATCCCTCATATGTCGACTGGTATGCTTCGCTTTTTACATTTAAAGTAGTTCCTATCTTTAGTGATATGTATTTTTTAATTTTAGGTTTATTTTCTTTTTGGTTCTGAAGATGAGATCGTATCTTTGTTCAGTTATATTAT
>OZ024741.1:302642172-302657172 GCA_964016885.1 Eledone cirrhosa
AGTAATAACCAATTCTAATTATATATATATACTAGCATTAAAGCCCGGTGTTGCTCGGGGTCAGTAAGTTACCAAAGTTAGGTTGCACCACCCATTTTATGGCAGTACTCTTTTGTCTGCCAGGCACTGTGTGAATGAATTGCAGACCTGGACTGCCGAAGCAGGAGCTGTGCCAGCAGTGACAATTGTAGTTTCGCCTATGGATGTTATCTCTGTGCAAAGAAGTGTTGAAATTTATTGTTTCACAGTACTTGCGCAACACGCGAGTAGACGATGCCAGCCGAACAACAGAGCAGCGATGGAGTTGTTCTGCATGGTTGTCTAATGTGTGTTTTCTAAATTTAAGACAGTAGGGAGCGGTGTGATATGGGGGAGAGTTAGCTGTTGTTTCTAGCAGGTTTAGTGACCTCATAGAGGATATGTTTTCTAAATTTAAGACAGTAGGGAGTGGTGTGATATGGGGGAGAGTTAGCTGCTGTTTCTAGCAGGTTTAGTGACCTCATAGAGGATATTATTGTGTATAGTAAATGAACTGATACTTCTTTCTTCCACGTTCGTTGAGAGATGTTTTAAAAAAGATTTATCGCTATTTTTTTGTTGTTGAATAAATTTATCTGTTGCTTTTGAATAATTGTTGTTTCGTATGAAATGTAATAAGTTCTCTTTGTCATTGAAGTAAATAAATGTTTGACCGTTCCACACTCAAAAACAAACGTTCTCTCTCTCTCTCTCTCTCTCTCTCTCTCTCTCTCTTAAAGTTTGTAAGTTTAAGCGTATATAAGAGAAAGTTGCAGCATGAATGTAGTTTTATCGAATTTTAAGGGGAGTAGAGAGAGAGGAATTCAGATTGTATTAGAGGGATAAAGTGTCATGTATTTAGTGTTATCGATTATTTCCGTAATTGTGGGTGAGGTTGAATGAAATAAATAGTCGTTGACCTAAGTTAGACCATTTACAACATTCTTACAGACTTTGAGTCGAATCGCTTTAAAATTGTGCAAATGTATAAACATGGAACATGCACACACACACAACAACAACAACAACAATCTGCCTTTTATAGATAATTGTTTCTTCTTTTGGCACAAGGCCAGCAATTACCCAGTGTATTACTGGTACTTTATTTTATTGACCCTGTAAGGATGAAAGGCAAAGTTAACCTCAGCGGGATTTGAACTCAGACCATAAAGGGCCGTAACTCTTTGCTGCAAAGCATGGCGTCCGACCCTCTACCGATACTGCCAATCCACCAGATAATGATATATATATATATATATATATATATATATATATATATATATATATATATATATATATAGAGAGAGAGAGAGAGAGAGAGAGAGAGAGAGAGAGAGAGAGAGAGAGAGAGAGAGAGAGAGAGAGAGAGAGAGAAGTGTATAAAAAGATTCCAGCTCTGACTGACACACACACACACACACTCTCACTTTCTCTTTTTATATAAAGAGAGACAGAGAGAAAGAGGGAGGGAAAAAGAGCAGAAAAATGAAGTGTATGATAATGTGAAAAAAAGAAAGTTGGAAAGATCACAATCCATGAGTTACTTCCCTTACATTGTTCTTTACACATCTTTTCGTCAACGCTTCAATTTCCTCGTCCCTAATCAACCCACTTTGTCAGTTACTGCTATTTCACTTCGAGTAAATGTGTTGCGATCTACAAAGTTGTATGAATGAAAGAGTGATATGTGCCGTCTGATTTAATGAAAACAACAGCTGCTTACGTTAGCTTTCGACCGCAATAGAACTTACGGTAAAAAAAAAATAAAGAAGAAAAAATAAAGAAAGAAGAAAAAGAAAATGTTTTATAAGTCCATTTGCGTATTAATAGATGACAGGTTTAAAATACTTGCCAAGCCCAATGATGAAACTTTATTCAATAGATAATGTGAACAGGCTGGGTCCTCTACGTTATTTCATATCCACAAGGCGTGTCTTGGAAGACATTGAAATTCAAATACTCTACGACACAGGCGTATCAATGCCGCAAATCACACGTGTTATACATATCTGCTCACTCAAAGTCTTATATGTGAATGTGTGTATAAACCTCCTATCCCTTCTCCTCCCTTAACACCTCCCTCTCCCTCTCTGCATATATATATATATTGTTTAATATAGAGATGGCTTCTACAAGACTAGAACTGTTTCATTTAGAGGAAATCATCAGGGCTTTCCTGATGATTTCCTTCGAATGAAACAGTTCTAGTCCTGTAGAAGCCATTTCTATATTAAACATTATATACTCTACTATGTATTGAGTACCTTACTTACTGTGGTTACCTCCGATTGAACCCGGGATACACGCACATATATATATATATATAACCAGTTTTAAATGAGTTAGACCATTATTCAACAGAGTACTCGATAGGTCGATAGTTGGGATACTAGAGTGTGGTTCAATCATGATATATATATATATATATATATATATATATATATATATATATATATATATATATATATTACTATTTTGGCTAATCAAGGAGACTATTATACAGGAGTTTCCTTGATGTGTTGTCGGTTCCTCAGACGGGAAGAACTGGAACAGATATTTTTGTCTAAGGAACCGAGAACATGCTGAAAAAATTCCCCAAAATTCAGGCTAAACAACAACAATGACAACAATAATAATAATGCTGATTTCTACTATAGGCACAAGGTCAGCAATGGAAAAAGGAAAGTCGATTAAATCGACTCCAGTGCGTTACTGGTACTTTATTTTATCGACCCAGTAAGGATGAAAGGCAAAGTTAACTTCAGCGGGATTTGAATTCTGTACCTAAAGAGCCGGAGTAAATGTCGCAAAATGGTTTCTTTATTTGCCGCACAGGGTTTACATTAAGAGGACAATAAAGATAGTACAGGATGGTATAGTGTGGATTATTTGTGTAAAAGAAATGTTTATAAAAAAGTCTAAAAACGAAATCTGAAAACGTTAACAAGGGCTTGTCCTTCTCCACTAAAGGAAGATGTAGGGGTGACCTTCAAAATGGACTCAGCAATGGACTCAGCGGATTCGTCCTGTAAGTGACAGCAGGTGTTAGACAGAAACTCACAAGCCAGCAATATTCGGATACTCTACGAGTGCGTGCATCTCGTATAGAGCCGGCTGACGGCACTCCCATGCCTGTAGAGTTTATTTCGAACTGGCAAAGCTCTTCCGTAGCACTGCCAGGCCAGGTATTTCTGGAAGTTACCCATGGGCTCCGGACCTAAAGCCCCCCCCCCCGAAAAAATGGCTAGTTGATTTTCCTCGAGCCCCAGAGTCTCCCCAAGTTTTTACCTGCCACTAAACCTCTATAATAATGGCACAAGTCCAACTGGTACTTTAATTTATCGACCTCGTAAGGATGAATGGCAAAGCTAACCTCGGCGGGATTTTAACCCAGAAGGTAAAGGGCCGTAACTCTCTGCCGCGAAGCAGGGTGTTCGACGTTCTGCCAATCCACCGCCTAGCCAAACCTCTATAATAATAAAAATAATTGTTTCTACATTTGGCACAAGGCCAGCAAATAGCCAGTACATTACTGGTACTTTATTTTATCGACCCTGTAAGGATGAAAGGCAAAGTTAACCTCGGCGGGATTTGAACTCAGATCGGAAAATAATAATAATCGAGAAGCAAGTGGCAGCTGCAGATGTCATCTGTATCAATACCTCTATATATACATACATACATACATATATATATACATACATATATATATACATACACATATATATACGTATATATATATGTATGTATATATATGTGTATGTATATATATATGTATGTATGTATATATGTATGTATGTATATATGTATGCATATATGTATGTATGTATATATGTATGCATATATGTATGTATGTATATATGTATGTATATGGGAGAGATGACCCCTTAACCTTTGTCAAGGCAGAATTCTAGGAGAAGGAAAACTCTGATATAACACCTGCAACTCTGATGGTATCCAATGATGTTGACTTGTTCTTCTTTTTGGTAAATATCATCTTGGTTAAGAGAGTGGGACTGGCTTTGTGCAGTGCCTTTGCTCACTATAAAAGCTTCACGGCACAGGCATTGCTTTGTATCTGGAGATCTCTCTGCACTTGTCGTCACATGATACCATGGGCCCAGCACTAAGTGTCAATAATTGTCACAAGTGTAGTGTTTGTACCAGAGTTTTCAAGTCGCTGGCTGGACTAAAAAGTCACACTCGTTCAGCGCATCGGTAAGGGTTCTCCTACATGGATATAAAGTAGTGGCCGTACTCGAAAACGAGTTGGCAGCCACCATAGAAGAACCAGCAACCGAACCTTGCCAATCCCTCAACTAAGAACTTACCATGAAAACAACGACAACAACAACGACAACAACAACAACAACAACAACAACCGCAGCAACAAAAATCAAAATCAACAATTCAGAAAATAACAATAATAACAATAACAACAATTTGCTAATCCCTTTTTCTATGGTAAAGACAAAAACAACCACAACCATAATTTGAAAGGAAAAGCCGGCACCAGTCTATTTATAGACTAAATCTGAAGACCTTCACCAGGGCAAAACAAGCAGTATCACTCATACAACAAAACTATGACAAACATTTGCCACCTCCACCACAGAAACATAAAAAAAAAGTAATACTTTCAAACAACACCCTTCTTAACCCCACCGTCACCAGCACCGCTACCAACACCCGTAAAGTCACTGCCGCAATGATAGCTAGAACAGACAGCAGCAACAGCGGAAACAACATCAACAACAATAACATCAGCCAAAAGGCCAGGAAGGAGTCACTAGCTATGGTTGGGGACCTTCCTAGTTATGCTGATGTAAAAGCACTGGTGTACAAGCACTGGTAGATGGGCAGTCTCATCTGTTTGTTCAGTGGTTCCTAAAGTGGGTTCCGCAAAGCAGTGTCTGGGGTTCCATAAAAAAAAGATAGAGAAGTATTACAACCATATTAGTATTACAACCGTATTAGACTTTGGGGTTCCCCCAAAAGTTTCTGAACCAAAAAGGGTTCCACATTTGAAAACGTTTGGGAAACCTGGTCTAGTCCATTGATTCTTAAATATTTGTATGTCTGTGTTTCATCTAATTCTCTTATTCCAGTTTCTTTATCCAGTATGATAATGTTGTGAACTAGTTTTCCTATTTTCGAGGTTGCCTTGATAATAATAATAAAACACTGTTCTTACATTCATGCCATATACCATATATATATATATATATATATATATATATATATATATATATATATATATATATATATATATATATATATATATATATATATATATATACTTATCATACATACACACTATAGGAATATATAACACAATGATATCAAATCAATGCAAAACACACTATCTTGAAGATAGTGTATTCGCAGGAGTACATACTCAATTTTCCTTTCCTTTGGATAAGGACTAAAATTCCGAAATATCATAAAATGTAAGGTAAAAGTGTAAATAGTTATTTTGTTTTTCTTACGTTACACTACTCTAGTTTTCACTTTTGTATTTTTCATTTGCATTGTAAAAGCTTATCCAAAATAACCCTAATCACAATTCTTCCATTATTTCATATAAACTCTACTGTTTTTTTCTCATATTTGCATTAGATAAAAAAAGGTTGTAAACGCTTGTCGATAAATATATCTAAGGTAAGAAAATATTTAAGTAGACATACAGAAAAAGAAAGCAGCATTAGAAAGGACTATGAATACCATAAATGAAAGGGAAAGGAGGAGAAGAACAAGGACTGCTAGACAAAGGAAGAAAGGGGGAAGAGGAGAGGGTGATAACTCTACACCTAAGTCAGAGCGGTGGCAAAGGCATTTCCGCGGACTATGACCAGCGACACACGCTGCAACAGCCACCCCACCTCGCGGGGCACCTTCCTCAGACAGGCTGCAATCGATCCGATTTTACGGAGGAGGTTAGCTGAGGTTTCGACGGTGACCGGTGCAGTGAGGAAGCGGCTGGAGAAGCTCCAGTATTTGCTTGTCTTCCTGTTCTCTGCATTGAGAGCCGCTCTACCGGTGTGTGGCCAAGGTGACACGTTACATCATTGCGAGCTGCTGTACCGGGGTGTGTGTGGTCGAGGTGACACGTTACATCATTGCGAGCTGCTGTACCGGTGTGTGTGTGGCCAAGGTGACACGTTACACCATTGCGAGCTGCTGTACCGGTGTGTGTGTGGCCAAGGTGACACGTTACAGCATTGCGAGCTGCTGTACCCGTGTGTGTGTGGCCAAGGTGACACGTTACACCATTGCGAGCTGCTGTACCGGTGTGTGTGTGGCCAAGGTGACACGTTACAGCATTGCGAACCACTGTACCCGTGTGTGTGGTCGAGGTGACATGTTACAGCATTGCGAGCCGCTGTACCGGGTGTGTGTGGTCGAGGTGACATGTTACAGCATTGCGAGCCGCTGTACCGGGTGTGTGTGGTCGAGGTGACATGTTACAGCATTGCGAGCTGCTGTACCGGGGTGTGTGTGGTCGAGGTGACATGTTACAGATTGCGAGCTGCTGTATCGGGTGTGTGTGTGTGGTCGAGGTGACATGTTACAGCATTGCGAGCTGCTGTACCGGGGTGTGTGGTCGAGGTGACATGTTACAGCATTGCGAGCTGCTGTACCGGGGTGTGTGGTCGAGGTGACATGTTACAGATTGCGAGCTGCTGTACCGGGTGTGTGTGTGTGGTCGAGGTGACATGTTACAGCATTGCGAGCTGCTGTACCGGGGTGTGTGGTCGAGGTGACATGTTACAGATTGCGAGCTGCTGTACCGGGTGTGTGTGTGTGGTCGAGGTGACATGTTACAGCATTGCGAGCTGCTGTACCGGGGTGTGTGGTCGAGGTGACATGTTACAGCATTGCGAGCTGCTGTACCGGGGTGTGTGGTCGAGGTGACATGTTACAGATTGCGAGCTGCTGTACCGGGTGTGTGTGTGTGTGGTCGAGGTGACATGTTACAGCATTGCGAGCTGCTGTACCGGAGTGTGTGGTCGAGGTGACATGTTACAGCATTGCGAGCTGCTGTACCGGGGTGTGTGTGGCCGAGGTGATACGTTACATTATGTCGCGTCCCAAGTAGATAATGTGTTTCTCAAATATATACGAGCTTCAAAGATATGCATGTTTGTCTGAACGTTTTTCTTTATCTAATACAGTTAAATCTATGCTTTTTATCGATATTCTTTAAATTTCTATTGTAGATATAAATAAGGCGCCCGGCTTAGTGGTTAGATCATTGAGCTTGCAATAGGGAGGTTGTGAGTTTCTCCAGTTTACAGAGCTGTAGAAGTGAGGTAGACATCACTGGTGCCAAGCTGTATCGGCCATTGCCTTTCCCTTGGGCAATATCTGTGTCGTGGAGAGGGGAGGCTGGTATGCATGGACGACTGCTGGTCTTCCACAAACAATTTTACCCAGGTTTGTGCCTCGGAGGGAAACTTTCTAGATGCAAATCTCACGGTAAAGTGTGATCGGAAGGGTTTTTTCCTCTCTCTCTCTCTCTCTCTCTCTCTCTCTCTCTCTCTCTCTCTCTCTCTCTCTCTCTCTCTCTCCCCTCTCTCTCTCTCTCTCTCTCTCTCTCTCTCTCTATATATATATATATATATATATATATGATGGGTTGTGTAGTTTTTTTGTAGTGCGTGCGGTTCAGGCCAACGTAAGAAGAGTAATAGTTACCAACGCATTGTGTGTGTATACATATATATATATGTATATATATATATATAACGAAGGAATTGTGGTAAGGAACCAGATGGACCATAACGCACCAGAGTACTCAATACTTAGGGTAGTAGAGTGGGAAATAGGAAAATGTATGACCCCCGACGGCAGAGCTCAAGCCGTTTCGACGGCTATTTCTAGTCCAGAAATAGCCGTCGAAACGGCTTCAGCTCTGCCGTCGGGGGTCATACATTTTCATACATATATATATGTTTATATATTTATTTATATATATATGTTTACACACACACATTTATATATATATATATATATATATATATATATATATATATATATATATATATATATATATATATATATATATATATATGTTTATATATATATGTGTTTATATATATATATACATATGTTTATATATATATATATATATATACATATATGTTTACACATATATATGTGTTTATACACACACACGCACACACATATATTCCTATAGAGTTACTTCAGATAATCGCACTGTTGTGTGTCAGTATGACTGACGAGTAAAGCTCGATGGATTAAGAAGAGGCAGTTTAGTAAGATGTAACTGAAGCATTCTATATTTCGCCTAATTGGTGTAAAGGAGAAAAAATATCTCCTAGTTGAAATGTTTGTATTGTAAGGAGAGAACTCCACATGTCCATCTCTTGTGTAAGTGTCTTATTAATGGAAATACCTTGTATCTTGCCAGGATTAGAAAGAAGGCTTTCTCTTGCACTGAAATGTTTTTAGGATATCACGACGAGGTCTTATTAAAGTTGAGATACTTAAAAAACAAAATAAAACATAGCAAAAAAAGAACAAAAAAAAAAACGATAAAACAAACAAAAACCCAAATCCAAAGCCAAAATAAACAAATAAAAAACAAAAAGACAAACCAACAAACACAACATTTTTCTCTTCAGCCTTATTGTGGCTTTCAGTATTCGTCTATGCAAGGATTCAGTTATACACCATGACCAAGACACTCAACTTTGAAACAGCTAAGCTCTTACTAAACAGGTACCAGAATGTAGGGGACAGCGGGAATGTTGTATAACTGACGAGTGTTTTTGTTAGAATACTCTGCCGAAATCAACTCTTCTTGATTTTCAGTTAGAGACGGTTGGGTTTCATCGGGTTGATTAGCTGTAGATACACATTACAAAGACTTAGTGGTCAGTCGTGCTCTAGAGATACTTAACTTTTTTTTTAGAAGTACAGGTTATTCAGGTGTCACTCATTTCTCTACCTTCCCCAGTAGTTTACCGCTGTTTGGTCCGGAATTGCTTATTCGTCCGACAGGAGCCAGCTTATATTACTAAACATCATATGATGGCCGTATCGCTATCCGCCACTTGCGATCCGTTCTCTAGCAGAACAGCTCTCCTGAGAATTCCGTATTCGAACTAGTCCTTATCTATGGTCATGAATCTTGGGTAATGACCGAAAGAGATACGATGGGATTCCTCCGAAGGGTCTTTGGGGTAATATTACTTCATAGAATACGTAGTTCGGAGATCAGGGAGTCCTTCCAGGTAGAGCCACTACTTCTCAGAATTGCGAGATCACAGCTCCAATACTATGGGAATGTGATTTGAATGTCTCGGGAAAAACATCGCTGGACAGATTTTACAGGCAAACCAACGGGCAGGAAAACCAGGGGTGGACCCCGAGCAAGATAGTTGGATAACATCCATGAGCTTGGCTGGTCTCGTTTGGGGATCCAGCCGGATCAGTTGCACGTGACACGACCCGTTAGAAAAAGTGTTTGCGGACTCTGTCCCCGTGACACTCTCAGGAATAGGTAGGCAAAGAAGAAGAAGAAGAAGAAGAAGCAGAAGAAGAAGAAGAAGAAGTTGTTTTACCCAGACTATTTTGAATATTCCAAATGGAAGTGAATAGAAGTTCCACACCGTGATCAACAACACATCGATTAGTTGATGTCATCAAGGGTTCCGGTGATTGATATTCGGCTCGGACCCGTATATATATATATATATAAAATTTGTCCGTATTTTTGTCCGAGTGCCCGATGAGAGGCCAGTTTAGAAGAACCTCCTCCACTATACAGTTGTAGCCATAAGTGGACCCCGAAACCAATGGCCAAACATACATGTCAAGTCTCTGATACTCTATTTATACTATATATACACAGGGTGTCCCCCCCCCCCCAATGTATACACACTTCAACAGCATTCTAATAAATATTGCTGTACAGGTAATCAAAATGTGTATCAAAGTGTGTATATATATATATATATATATATATAAATGCAAGTATATATATATGAATACAGACGTACAGTAGTATGTATATATATACATACATGCACACATATATCTATATACGTATGGGTTTACCGAACATTTATTATAATGTTCGGTTTGTTTGTTTGTAAACAAACAAAGTATCAGCCGTACTAAGAGTGAGAAATGAAATTTCGTTTCATTCTTTTCCATATATATATATATATATATATATATATATATATATATATGAAAAAGAACACAAGAGCGTCTACAACATCAAAAGATTTTTATTGGCTTACAATGTTTCTTCCTTACGTAACCGTAGGATTCGTCAGAGCTATAAAAGGGGTTTGATTGGTGTTATGGACTCTACCAACCAAACATTCAAGAACAAAGAGTAAAGAGCAAAAGTAGGGGACGACAAGTCTAATTTTGGTGCGGGAGGGTGGGGTGTGGGTCCTTGTTTACTAGCTGCGGTCATATTCATTCCCGGGAGTCGGGTGGTTAGCTGAACCATAGATGGGGTGGCGTCGATAGTATGGTGCAGAGGGTGCGCATAGGCTACACAAACACAAAGGGCATACAATATATATATATATATAGCGGAGGAGAAAGTACATGAGGTAATTAGAAATGGAAAAAGAGTAATAATAATAATCTATAATTAATAGTGTATAATAAGGCATGGGGAAGATTACACTATAATAAGGTATAAAAGTAAGAATAAGGTAAAATATAAAGGAGGATAAAAGTGGAAATAATAAAGATAAAAAATATATAGAGAATATATAAAGAAATATAAGCGAATATTTGGAGGGGAAAACACAATGTAAAAAAACCGATTTTTTCAAATAATAATAAAAATATAATAATTATGGGAGGAGAAAACGGGATAGAGGAATATGATCAAGTGTGATTAGTTGAGAGAATATAAGATGATAATAGTTATGTCAAGGTTATACATCTTAGTAATAAATAATCTGTGTATCAGAGTTGCAGAACCTTCAATTCACTTACGGGTTCAAGCCACGTGGCGTGGTCCATTGCTTATCTGTGCGGTCATTCGCGTTTGTTTTTGACACCACAGCAGATGCACAAGTTCGTAAATTCCAATGCAGATAGAAATCTATTTTTGCTCACCCGGACATTGACGGAGGATCCAATATTCCTAGTTCAATATGTGTGTGGTGTTATTTTGGTCGCACAAATCAATCACTTGGTTCAATATTATGGAGTATGGTTTTCTGGTCTACGTAACAGTGTCAGTGGTTGTATATCTTAATGGGACACGGGTATACAATACCTAACTCCTATTAACCTAAGTATATATATATATATATATAAATTTTGAGTATATGTTGGTTTTTTACCGACACCTCAGTACGCAGATTGGAGCACTCAACGAAGTATGCAGGTTGGTTTAGTTACTCCGGAGTAATGTAAAATAAAGTAATTAAGTCAAATATTTAACACAAGGGAGGAGGTCAGCTGTATTTAACAAAAACAACCACAACAGATTGTCTTGCTTCTGAAAAAATTTCTATAGACTTTTGACTGAAGAATGTTCTCACAACTGACCAATGGGAGGAGAGAGTGTCCTATGATGCCGAAATTCGTTTGTTCGAATTCATATGATTCCAGTTCCTCAGAGAAATAACAACCCAACCAGGAGCTGGATATATCGGAGTATTGACGGAGTAAAACACTTTAACAACACGTGTACCTGTCTCTACCACACCAATTCGAACTGCCTGACGAGGTCACAGCCAATGATGGCTGTCACCGAAATATATATAGCAGTACATCTTTAATAAACGAAGCCAAATCTTAAATATTTGACTTAATTACTTTATTTTATATATATGACCCTCCCCAAGTATAACAATATATATATATATATATATATATATATATATATATATATATATATATATATATATATATATATATATATATATATATATAGTATTAAGGATACTATTTATGGTTATGTATGTAATAAAACCTTTTATGGTTATATATTTTTTATACAAACCCTAAATAGTGAAAGATAGTCATTAATTACTATCTTATTACCAGTAAGATAAATAGCTCAATGTAATAACATCGGTTGTTTTACAGAGCAGTTATATAGAGATTACAATAATCAAAGTTCAGTTTAAATCATTTATTTGCTTACAATTGTTTCCTCCAAACCGAGGTTTGGATTCTTCGGAGCAACTATTTAGTGATCTATAACATACTTGACCTCCTTTTCAACACAAGAGACATATAAAAACATATGCACATAT
Organism: Eledone cirrhosa; assembly: GCA_964016885.1. Lineage (NCBI taxonomy): Eukaryota > Metazoa > Mollusca > Cephalopoda > Octopoda > Eledonidae > Eledone > Eledone cirrhosa. Next base: position 302,654,457 of record OZ024741.1, read on the forward strand.
TGATCCACAGTGGGATGACATCCATCAAAATGATATAGCATGGCAATTTACATATAAAGGTTAAAGGATAAAGATAAAAATAAAAATAAAAATAAAAATAAAAATAAAAATAAAAATAAAAATAAAAATAAAAATAAAAATAAAAATAAAAATAAAAATAAAAATAAAAATAAAAATAAAAATAAAAATAAAAATAAAAATAAAAATAAAATAAAAATAAAAATAAAAATAAAAATAAAAATAAAAATAAAAATAAAAATAAAAATAAAAATAAAAATAAAAATAAAAATAAAAATAAAAATGAAGCATTGGCAGTCTATAAAGATAAAGCAAGAGGAAAGTTTAGAGTAGCCAGTGTATGAAACAATCTCACGTGTAGCATGCACGCGTGTCTTATTTATACAGGATTAGAGTGCGTCAGAATGTTACTTGCAGGGTCAGGCAGTTGAAGCAGGCAATCGATATTATTATGTGGGCTGAATTATTAAATCATTTTTTCGCATACACCTGTATGATATACAGTCCCGAATGTGGAGAAACACCAAAATCTCAAAAATCTCAAACATATTATAGAACATATTATATCGTAGGCAAAACAGTACCACTGTCTTCGCGCACACCACCACTCACATAATCCATGAGACGCAATATATAGACCATGGGTCTATCATATAATTCAGGAGGGTTCGGCATATAACCAAGTTATAAACCGTATCTTGTCGATTCTTAATTAATAGATCATGTTGTTTAGTTTTGTGTGATGATACTATATAAGGAGGTCAAGTATGTTATAGATCACTAAATAGTTGCTCCGAAGAATCCAAACCTCGGTTTGGAGGAAACAATTGTAAGCAAATAAAGGATTTAAACTGAACTTTGATTATTGTAATCTCTCTCTCTCTATATATATATATATATTAATTCCAAATATTAACAAAATAGATATTCTTGTGATCAATTAAATTTTATTATATATATTTCAGAGGTACTGAATTAAGTTCAACAGTACGTCCTCATCAGATAAAATAAAATGATACATGACATACCCTGACATGGTAGATGGTTAAGATTTAATCAAAATATTACCTTGATTAGATCCGGTTAAGTGAAATATCCGGATAAGTGAATTCTAAAATCCCATTGTTACATAATGCTCGTGGTTGCTAACGTTTTGGCTTCTTTTAGTCAAAATAAAAGACAAATGCTAAGTAAAGAAAGTTTATTAGAATAACAAAAGAACAGCTAGAATTTATAAGAAAATTAATTAAACAAACATAAGAATAACTAAAAACTTGGTAAAACTGAATTGAGTCAAACCATAAAAAGTTAGTACTTTAAAAAAAATGAATAAATAGAAGATAAATAAAAATGGAATCATTCCCGTGTCCCCTTTTCCGATCAAATCTCGCAGCAATTGTTTTCTGTAAATCCGCTTTAGTGTCTCCAAAACTCCCTGGTCCATTGGCTGAATAAGTGACGTAACGTTCGCCGGAAGAAATGCTGCCCGAATCTGTCCGTCTGCCGAAATCAAGTCCTCCTCATAGGAGGTAGTATAGAAATAGCCGTCCGGTAAATCGAATTTAAGTAAAGCGATATCCGGATAAGCGAAGATGCACTATATATATATATATATATATATATATATATATATATATATATATATATATATATATATATATATATATATATATATATATAGTGAAAAATGGAACGGGAACAAAACAGAGAGGCAGTACAAACAAAGGTTTATTAGTTTCACAAGTTAAAAACAAAAAAAACAAAATCAATAACGAAGAGTGCAGTACAAAAAGTGTAGGTATTAGGTTCACGCTTGAGAGTGGGGTGGGAGGTGGGCGACGACGTTTCGGGCATAAGCCCTTCATCAGGAGAAAAGTGGGAAGGAAAAGAGTTCCGAGGGTGTGAGGGGGAGTGGTGGAAAGACATTTAAAGGGGGGAAATATATATATATCTTACATCCGTATTAATTTTCTTTATGATGAACGACGTCGGACGCCTCTGTTGGGGTCGCCTGTCTTCGTGAAACATTTGGTAATGGAATAATTATATTGTGTTGTTTATTACATAATTAAATAGCTCTGTACTATACATAGAACACTCTTCTTTCCTTTACCTCTTCTACGGAAATACCTTATATATATATATATAGTTTCATACACTTAACATGTAAGTATATTTAAATATATATATTGACATAAATGGTATACATAACTGCTATTTAATACCCGAGCAACGCCGGGTACCTCTGCTAGTTGTAAGTATATTTAAATATATATATATTTATATATATTTATATATTTATGCAATTGCATCTATGTTTGTCTGTCTATATGTGGGTGGGTGTCAGTTTAAATATATTTGCATATCACGGAAATGAACCTTTAAATAGCATTAATATAGTAATCCCCCCCCTACCACCGTCACCACCACCATTGCCACGTTTTCTACTACTACTACTACTACTACTACTACTACTACTACTACTACTACTACTACTACTACTACATTATTATCTGAGTCAATTTTCACTATCCCCAATACCTATTTTGCTTCTACCTCCACCATCATCATCATATTTATCATAACCACAAATACCACCACCACAAGCATCAACACTCCCCCACCACACCACCACCACCGTAACCAGCCCCCCCCACAACCACCAGCATCGTCAGCACCAGCACCAGCACCACCACCA
>OZ024741.1:302662172-302709672 GCA_964016885.1 Eledone cirrhosa
GTCTTCTAGTATCATCACTAATGCTACCACGTCTTCTGGTACCACATCTGTTGGTACCACCACTAATGATACCACATCTGGTACTACGTCTTCTGGTTCCCCATCTGATGATACCACGTCTTCTGGTACCACCACTAATGGTACCACACCTGGTACCACCTCTGCTGATATCACATCTGTTGGTACCACATCTGATGATACGACGTCTTCTGGTACCACCACTAATGGTACCACACCTGGTACCACCTCTGCTGGTATCACATCTGTTGGTACCACATCTGATGATACGACGTCTTCTGGTACCACCACTAATGGTACCACCTCTGCTGGTATCCCACCTGTTGGTACCACATCTGATGGTGCCCCGTCTAATGGTACCACGTCTACACCTGGTACCACGTCTTCTGGTATCACACCTGCTACCACGTCTGATCGTATCACATCTGTTGGTACCACGTCTTCTGGTATCACGTTTTCTGGTACCACGTTTTCTAGTACCACGTCTGCTGGTACCCCATGTTCTGGTACCCCGTCTGATGATACGAGAACTGCTTGTGATGCTGCATTTGCTGCTAACTCTAGCGGTGCTTCTGCAAAAGAGGAAAAAGAGAAAACAAAACAGAAAACGGAGGAAACTTTGTTGGTGTATCTAGAGAACAACATGTCATTAACAATATCAAAGAATCAACCCCACAGCACTACACTTAGCATGCTCTAGAACAACATTCAATTAGTTATACTAAACCTTTATTTGAAGAAGCGTAACTACCTTTCTTGCTTATAACAGGTAAATATTAGCTATACTGGAAGACATCTCTAGGTCTCTATGTGGCTCGAAGCCATATATATATATATATATATATATATATATAGGGAGTGTAACTTGGAGTTACTGCAGGTTCACCCGGGTGAGCACTCGATGTTTAGGTTCACTTCTGTGTTGAGGTGTAGAGCTATACAGAATGTAATATATTGAAAGGATAACAAGGTCGATTAGTTACTCCTTCATTACATTTATTGGTAGGTGACGCGCGTTTCGCCACTGATCAGCTCAAGGTTCGATCTGTATCGATCTTACCCGACTCTATAATCAGCAGCTCGACGGACCCTTTAAAATGCTATAAGAAAATGAATACATACTATATGGTAAAGTCAGAAGTTCATAAGTTGGTCAATATGAGTTGTTTTGATTGGTGGAATAGATCATAGGGATGTTTTCGCCTGTAGTGTATGTGTGGGGTGGATGTGATTATAAGATGGTGGTGACGATGGGCTGTGCTGTGGGGGTGGCGGATTGACTTTCGCCTGTAGTGTATGTGGGGGTGGATGTGATGATAAGATGGTCGTGACGGTCGCTGACTGGGATGGGTTGTGATGTGGGGGTAGTGGATTGTCGGTAGACAGGTTGGAGTATATTTGTGGCTGGTTATTGTGTGTGTTGTGGGTGTGGTGTTGTTGTTTATGGTAATGGCGGTTGTGGTGGTGTGGTAGGTGTGTTGGTGGTGTCAAATCCATGGGGAGATACATATCTAGACACTCTTCGTCTGACAAATACGTTGTATACATACACATGCGCATATATACTGACATATATACATACACACTTATATACACACACATACATACACACGCACACATACATCCACACATACATATATTTATATGCATATATACACACACATATATGCATGCGCGCGTGTGGATATATATATAGAGAGAGGGGGGGGGAGTATCAGTGGGGGTGGCGTAGTACGAAGATAGAGGGAGGGTGAGAGCCAATGGAGATGGTGTTGTACATATAGACATACACATACATACACACATACATACACACGCATACATATACATACACACACACACACACACACATATATATATATACATACGTACATATACATAAATATACTTACACACAGACACACACACACTTGCGTTGGTTCGAGAGGGAAGGTATGTGTTGGCGATGTTGATGAATTTAATGATTATTGACGTATGGAGTTGTGCCTTGTGGTGGCGGTGCACCTGATGCAGTCTGCGATTAACCCGGGTTCTGCTGCACGTCGGGCTGAGGAGGCTAAACTCCTCAAATACCGGACGCTCTCCAACAGGTTTGCGGTTGTACCCCTGGCAGTGGAGACTTCTGGTGTCCTTGGCCCTAGGGCTACCTCCCTACTCCCCACCATTAGCGCTGAGCTGGCCAGCCGCAGGTGTGAACCCCGCGAGTTGGAGTGACTTTTCCAGCGCGTCTTCCTTGCTGTCCTCCGGGGAAACGCCCTCTCTATTCTGACCGCCGGGGCTGTGTGTGTGTGTGGGGGGGGGGGGGGGGGGGGCACACACATCGCGTATCATTCTATATGTAGTTGTGGTCGGTGTGTGTGTGTGTTTGTATATATTGCTTTTGTTTTCATTCAGCATCATGTCATTCTTCATTGCTTTTCTCTAATATTATCTTCCATCAAAATAAAGTAATCAGTTTTAATTATGCACACTAAATCTTAATATGGCTTTCTGTTTGTCAAATCTCAAAAAACAAAACAAAAAAAAATTGCTGATATTCAGGTTACTACAGAAAATGGTTTTTATATTCTATTCCCTAACCCTTTAGCATTTGCATTACTCTATATATACTATTGTATTTTCGTGTTAAAGGCTTAACCTCACATAATTATCTCACATAATATCGAATCAATGAGATTTTGATATTATTTATTTTGAGAACAATATCTTAACATCGGTATGAGTGGCCGGTTACAGCTAATTTGAACGGAAAGGGGGTGAGAGAATTCTGGCCGAATACGGCCGGTTTAAATGCTGAAGGGCTAAATACGTTTATTTATGCTTTCCTAAATTTGGTCATGCTATGTTCATTCAAATGATTGGAGGCCATGCATACATACATAAATACATAAATACATACATACATACATACATACATACATACAGCAGATGCCAATATAACATTAAAGATTAGCGAAAAGGAGAATATCTATGCAGAACCAATGAGAAATCTGCAGATACTCCACCCTGACTATACGTTCAGATTTATATCTGTGATTATTGGGGCACTAGGGTAACTGCCTCAGTACAAATCTTAAGAAGATAGGCTTCACAGAAAGAACACGACTAGTTAGGAAATTACAAATACAATACATTAATGGAACAGTATAAATAAGTAAAACATTTAAAAAATTCTGCATGTAAAAACAGATACAGAACATTTGCAGATGCATTCATATGACTCAAAACATCCACATTCACACATACAATAACATCCATATCTGCACACACATGCAGTTGATGTTGTGTAAATTCCAATGAAAGAGTCTTGTTAGAAACCGACTGTCTCTCTCTATTGGTAAACATGTATAAAATGATGGAACCAAAAGAATATACATACATACATACCTACATACCTACATACATACACATACACATACATACACACATACCTCTCTCTCTCTCTCTCTCTCTCTCTCTCTCTATATATATATATATATATATATATATATATATATCCTCAGTGTATACTGATTAATGTTCAGAGCCATCCTCAGCCTTTTTGTGTAGCACCCATGCACCATCTGAGTGAGTTTCTTGGTCAGTGTCCAAGTCTCAGACCCGTACAGCAGCAGAGACTCCACTACAGCAATGAAGAGGCGGATTTTCAAGTTTTTACGAAGGTCCGACTTCCACACCGATCTCAAGCTGTGGCACGCCGCCCAGGCTTTGCTCTTCCTCTCAACCACATCATCTTCCGTATTCCCAACCTTTGCTCCCAAATACAGGAAGCCCTCAACCAATTTTAGCGCCTTCCCGCCTACAGTAGTGATCCCCTCTGGCTTCTCAACATTCTCTACCAGACATTTTGTTTTAGTCTCATTCATTTTCAGCCCCACACTGATCGACACAGTCTCAAACTCCTGCATCAAATCCTCTGCCTCCTTCACTGTATTTGTCACCAAAACTATGTCGTCGGCAAATTCAGCATCCGATACCTTTTTCGCCTTAACTCTCCTGCTCTGAGCCGGTGCTACAGTAAAGCCAGAGTCCTGGTGTTTCTCCAGTGCAAGGCGCATACAATAGTCCACTACGATGATGGCTCTGAACATTAATCACTGAGGATGAAAAACTCTGAACTGTATGGGAGCCTCCCAAAAGTCAGCTCAAAAGTGACACAGAGGAGACTGAGGTTAGCTGGACATGCTCACCGACATCCAGAGTTAACATTGCACTCAGTGCTCCTGTGGGAGCCCCTACATGGACACACTGGAAGAGGAAGACCAAGGTTAACGTATGTTGATGCCCTAAGGACAGACACTGGTCTGTTGGAGACGCAGGACATGGCAGCGATAATGAGGGACAGAGACCGCTGGAAAGAACTCGTCCATGGATCTCGGGAATTTTACCCGCCCTAGAAATATATATATGGCTTCGAGCCACATAGAGACTTAGAGAGCTCCCCCCATATATATATATATATATATATATATATATATATATATATATATATATATATATATATATATATATATATATATATATATATATATGTATATATATATATATATTAATGTATTTAACTGCTTGGAAATGCCTCTTTCTTGGAGCTGATTAATTGTAAACGACTGAGAGTTTAATCTCAAAATATAATATAGTATATATATATATATATATGTTTATATATGTTTATATATATATATGTTTATATATGTACATATATACATACATATGTATGTATATATGTACATTATATATGTACATATATACATATATAATGTACATACATACACACACACATATATATATATGTATATATGTATATATGTACATATATAAACATATATATATATATATATATATATATATATATATATATATATATTTATATATATATATATATATTTATATATATATATGGGGGGGGGGAGGGGCAGCTCTCTACGTCTCTATGTGGCTCGAAGCCATATATATATATATATAATATACATATATATATATATGTATATATATATATATATATATATATACACACACACACATATAGAGCGAGAGGGAAAGAGAGGGAGGGACAGATTATGTTTGTCAAAATTTTAGAAAGTTATGAAATTGTAAATATATACAAAATACACAATCAATATATCCCAGTGGAATATTTAAGAATTTTTCGCAACTTGGATTCCAAAAGCAATATAACACTAACATTTCTGACGAGTCTCTCTTATTATTGCACAGTAATCCATCGTTACAAGTTTACCCCTAACCCTCTGTATACACCGACTAGATTATATCCTGAAAGATATTAGGTACCAATTATATTTCTATTTATAGATATACTATATATTGTTATATACGTGTATATGTGTAAATCTATCTATCTATATGTATATATATCAAAATGAAAATCCGAAGGCAAGGTAAAATTTCCAATCATTTTAATCACGACACATGTTTCAATAAGAGATAGATCGATCGTGAAGCCATGATCAATTATCACTGATCTCATCAGGTGAAAATGAATTGTCTTCAAATTCTTGATATGAGGGAGAAAATTAGCAATGTTCACTCACAGAGTTTATTCCTTCGTATGAGGGAATAAACTCTGTGAGTATAACAATATTTGTTTCGACACACGATTTCATATCAAAAACCTCGCAAAACTAATTCATCGCCGTTATATATATATATATATATATATATATATATATATATATATATATATATATATAAACGGAAAAAATGAAACGAAATTTCATTTCTCACTCTTAGTACGGCTGTTACTTAAATATAAGTATGTACACGTACATACATATATGTATACAGACGTACAGTAGTATGTATTTATATATGCATACATGCACACATATATATATATATATGTACGTATGGATTCACCGAACATTTATTAAAATGCTCGGTATGTTTGTAAACAAACATCCCGAATTAAGCCGTACAGTGTCTAGCAACCATCGTTGCTCATTTGTTCAACACTGACAAAGGAACGCTGTACTAGTTTCAAGCTTATTAGCTATCGTCAGCAACGTATACCTTCCTGCCAGATGGTTGAACGTCTGAAAGTATAAACTTTTCTTATGCATATTAACGGCTGAGCAGCCTAATTTGCATATCGAGTGAGTTAATCGGCCGGGGTACCGAAAACGATAAACGGAAAAAATGAAACGAAATTTCATTTCTCACTCTTAGAATCGCTGCTTACACCCTTAACGGGATCTTCTGAAACTAAAAAGTCAATCTGTGAACATAGAAGTAAATATTTCAAAAATCGTTGCAACCGAAGGAAGACAGGGAGACGATACTTTGGTTCGTGGAAACGTTCCCTGGCAAAGAACGAAAAAAAAAACGAAGATAATACGTCATAATTTGGTGCGGTGAAAACAATTACACGTAAAGACAAAACCACGTAAATGGTATAACTGAATTCGTAGACTAATATTCTATTAGGTGGTTCATGGAGACGTTCTCTGGCAATGAACGGAAAAAACGAAGATAATACGTCATTAACTTTGCCTTTCATCCTTACGGGGTCGGGTCGAGAAAATAAAGTACCAGTAATGTACTGGGAAATTGCTGGCCTTGTGCCAAAAGTAGAAACAATTATGAGCGGTGAGAACGATTACACGCAAAGACAAAACCACGTAAATGGTATAACTGAAGTCGTAGACTAAAATTCTATTTAGGAAACCGAATGATTCTCGGCTTCAGAGTTAAGAATAAAGTAAATAAAATACAGAGGTATATATATTATGTATACACGCGCACACACATACACATACATATATATATATTTTTATATATATTTTTATGTGTATTTGGTGTATACGTTCGTATGTGTGCGGGTACAGGCGATGCGGGGGTTCTGTATGTGTGTGCGTGTTTTTTTTTTTTGTGTACGTGCTTCTATTTGCATACCCATGGCGAGTGTTTTCGCGTATGCTTGTGTACGTACGTATATGGATGCGTGTATGTATATATTTAATTTCAATTACCTCTGTATTTTATTTACTTTACTCTTAACTCTGAAGCCGAGAATCATTCGGTTTCCTAAATAGAATTTTAGTCTACGAATTCAGTTATACCATTTACGTGGTTTTGTCTTTACGTGTAATTGTTTTCACCGCTCCAAATAATGACGTATTATCTTCGTTTTTTTCCCGTTCTTTGCCAGGGAACGTTTCCACGAACCAAAGTATCGTCTTCCTGTCTTCCTTCGGTTGCAACGATTTTTGAAATATTTACTTCTGCGTTCAGAGATTGACTTTTTAGTTTCAGAAGATCCCGTTAAGAGTGTAAGCAGCGATTCTTTGCTTAAACTTTAATCTGTTATTTTAATAAATATTTGCTCTACGGTTCTTATATATCTGATATATATTTATCCTTATCGAACCCTCTTTGGATTTAGTCTTCAAATTTATTATTATTATTATTAGGATTAGTGGAGGGGAAGAGCGACGACGTACTTGAGGAAACTCTAGGCGTCGACGAAAATCAACTAGCCAATCTCTTCGGAAGAACTTTCGAGCCGGGGCCTATGGACAACTTCCAGAAATCTCTGGCCTGGCAGTGCTACCGAGGATCCTTGCCAGTTCGGGATAAACTCTACGGGCATGGAGGTGCCGTCAGCCGGGCATGTTCATACGAGTTATCACCAAGTCACAACCAGTGACAACAAGGTCCGCCATGTTCAAGAAAGAACATACATACACACACATGCATCTTTAGGTGTTTAGACTTGTGATGTACTTATATTGACAGAATCTTCCTTAGTATATGGGCAGTTCCCATTAGTACTATCTTTTGTATTTCTCCTATACGCGGGTTTCCTGGTATTTGAGATAAGTAATCATTAGACCCCTTAGGTATCATTCATAGAGCGCCTACAACCACTGGTATTTTTTTAGTTCTCAATTTCCACATTTTTCCAATTTCTATCTCCAGGTCCTTATACTTGCTCAATTTTTCAAATGTTTTTATAGATACATTCTTGTCTATTGGAACGGACATATCAATCAGCAGGCATAACCTCTTTTTAAAGTCCTTCAGTATTATATCACGTCTATTTGCATCTATTTTTCGGTCTGTTTGGATGCTGAAGTTCCACAAGATTGAGATGTGATCTCTTTCAAGTATGGGAGGTGGTTGATGCTCCCACCAGTTCTTTTGATGGGGCAGGTCAAAATGCTTACACATTATCCAATGTATGTATTGTGCAGCTCTGTCATGCCTATTTATATGATCAATGGTCTCTGGTTGTTTTTTTACATACACGGCATAATGGGTTGCATCCATTTTTTATTATGTTGGCTTGGTAATTTTTTGTTGGCAGACACTGATCTTGTGCTGATATAATCATTCCTTCAGTCTCCGATTTCAGTACTGAGGATGCCAACCACTGATGGGTTAAAGTTTTGTCAACATCAGGATTGTTAGCTCTTTCTGGATATTTTCCATACAGAGGCTTTTCTTGCCATTTCTTAGCCAGTTTCTGTAGCAGTTCTTTCTTTGCAGTTACTTTTACCTGCTTCGCTTTTTCTGTGTTTTTCATTTCAGCAGTAAATGAACTTCTGAAATTTGTAGTCCATTACTGTATCTTTGTGCATCTTTTGTAATGGAGTATGATCTTTTGATGCTTTCGTGTTTCAAAAGGAGTTTGATCATCCAATCATGTGATTCCCTTAGATAAGTAGATAATCTAATTGTTGCAGTTTTCAACGCAATATCTAACTGGATTAACCCACGTCCTCCTTCTTTCCTAGGGAGATATATTCTATCTGTATCTGCCTTAGGGTGATGCATTCTGTGCATGGTTAAGAATTTTCTAATTTTTGTATCGAGCCTACGGATCTCTGTGCTTGACCAGTTGATGACATTGTAATTGTAGGTTACTACTGGCATGGCAAGCGTGTTTATGGCATCGATCCTATTCCTTGCATGCAATTCCGTTCTTAAGATTGCTCTTACTCTACGGTAACATTCCTTCCTTATCCTTTCCCTCATTGTCGAGTGCTTGATTCCGTCTCCTTCACAAACACCTAGGTATTTGTAAGTTTCCTCTTGATCAAGTTCTCTTATCACATTCCCCCAATCAAGATTAATGTTTGAACTTTTCAGCAGCTTTCCTCTGGTAAACGTTGCTTTGGCGCATTTATCTAGTCCAAACTCCATTTTAATGTCATCACTGAACTGCTTCACAGTGGATAATAGCCCTTGCAATTGTTCATCATTTTTTTGCAAATAGTTTCAGGTCATCCATGTAGAACAAGTGATTAATGGTTTTGTCATAGACTTTATATCCATGTTTTGTTTCATTGAGCATTTTACCTAATGGTGTAAGTGCGATGCAGAATAAAAGCGGTGATAAAGAGTCACCCTGAAACATTCCACAATTAATATTAACTTCTCCAGCTTCCAGTGATTTTTTTTTCTCTGTTCAAAAGGAGTGTCGTTTTCCATGTCTTCATACTGAATGACAGGAACCTCCTGATAACGGGAGATATTTTGAAAATCTCTAAACATTTTTCAATCCAACTGTGTGGCAAACTATCGAATGCTTTTTTATAATCTATCCAAGCAATTGATAGATTTTTGTGTCTATTATGACAATCTTCCAGTATCATTTTGTTAACCAAAAGCTGATCTTTACAGCCATATGAGCCTCGTTTACACCCGTTCTGCTCATTGGGAAATAGATCATCTGTTATCAGGTGGTCATATGTATATTCAGTTAGGAATGATGTTAAAACTTTATACATTGTGGTCAAGCAAGTTATCGGTCTGTAAATTTTGGGATTGTTTGTCTCATCATTCTTCGGAAGCAGGAATGCAATGTCGTTAACTAGCCATGGTGGTATCTTTTCTGGCTCATTAACTATTTCATTGTAAAGTTGGGCTAACAGCTCATGAGAGTCTGTGAAGGCATTTATCCAAAAATTTGGTATTTTGTTTTTTCCTGGGGATTTCCATTTGCTGGTTTTTCTAAGAGCCAAACGCAACTGTTCAACTGTTATATTTTCCCATGTTTGTTCCTCAAGGTGAGCTGTATCTTTCATTTGTCTGTCTATCCATGGGGCATGTATATTATGAACTTTTTCTTCGGCCCAGATCTTTTCCCAGAATTCTTGCACTTCCTCCTTGGGTGGTATTGATTTAGCAGTTATTGTTGACTTGCCAATTTTTCTGTAGAAGTTTCTTTGGTTGTTTTTGAACATATTATTGTCTTTATAGAATCTAGATCGTTTTTCAAAGCGCCTTATACGAGCAGCTTTGGCCGACACTTTTTGCTTGATTTTTCTATCAGCTTGTCTATGTCACTTGTTGATTTTATACTGTATTTTCTTTTCAATTTTCTAAGTTTAGTTTGTTTAACATGTTCACCTACTTTATAGTTTGTTAAAATTTCTATGTCAGATCGGGGAAGGTTTATTTGGCGATTGATGTTCTCTTGCCAAGTAGATTTATTGTGAGAATTCCTTTGTTTTTTCATTTTCACTCCACATAAGTGAGTAGTGACCTTAGCCGATGCATAATAGAGATGATTTAGATCAGTAATGTTTATTTTGTTTGTGATGATAATGTTTTTGAGAATTATGTTAGTCTTGTGTATTATCTTTTGTCTCTGTTTGGAGTTCTGGATCTTAGGGATAGTGTCTCGTTCCTCCATGTCAGATTCTTTCATTTTCATCCATTCGTTCATAATTTCATCCTTCAAGTTGGCAAGTTCATTCTCATTCATTTCTTTATCATTTATGATCTCATTGTTTTCATTTTGAGTTTCATCTTGAGCATGCACTCCCTCCACTTTTTCCATCCTTTCTTTAATTTGTTCTGCTGTCAGTGATTCCGCCCCAACCTTGGGATTCAAAGTGTTACAATTTACCTCGTTTTCACTGACACATGTTTCATTTTCCCTTCGCTGACTTTGTGCTGATTGCTTGATCTGATCAATTTCTATATCAGTTGGTAATTTTTTTTAATAATATTTCTTCGTATATTGGCTAGTTTGTTACTGTCAATATAGCCTCTGTTTTCGGGATGTTTCTTTTTCCAGTTGATATATGTCTGTTCTGTATTCGATCTATTTGATGGGTAGTACATGGCAGTGTAGAAAGCCTCAAGGACTTCTTTATTGTCTTCCCTTGACCATTTTTCTCTCTTTTTCTTTGGATTTCTTGGTGGTGAGCATGGAGGGCCAACAGTAGGAGTATTCCGGTTATGGGAGGTCTTCAGCTCCGAAGTGATGGGAAGGTTTGAACCATTAGCTGATTTTTCGACCCCAGTCTGGTTCCTCTCTGAGGGACGCGGCCCTTTTTGACCCGGGTGACGGCCGATCTGGTATGAGATTTTATCATTTGACATTTACTTTATTTTGTCGCGTTTTATCCTTAACCGCCAAGTAGTAATCATTTCGTGTTACCACTTCTAGGACGAGTGTCAACCAAGACTAGAGGGGTCGTCCTCCCCCAGAGACACGGCTATTCCCCGCGGGCCGCCATCCCGGTATTTCTTGGTCACGGGGTTTTCTTTTTTTGTTGTTTTTTAAATTGTTATTATCATGAGTGGTTCCTTAATGTGAGCATTACGTGGCTTAAGAATGAAATTATTATTAATAATATAATATACTTTTTGTTGAAGTTGCCTGTTGTTGTTGTTGTTGGCTATGTCGGTGGTGGTGCTGGGGCTTTTTCTATTGTTGGTCGGGAAGGGGGGAGCCAGCAGTGCCATAGTCGTTGACGTTTGACCGGGTCACTAAGTTAGTCTATTTATATCTTTTGCTAGCCTCTCCCTTGTCTAGTGATACCGCCACCTTCCCTTTTCTTAAGTTAACAGAGGGTAGTGGGGGAATAGTGGTGGTAGCAATGAAGGAGTGGTGGCGGGGGTGATGGGATAGTGGTAGCAATGATGGAGTGGTGGCGGCGGTGACTATAGTGATGGCGTTATCGTTACCGAGTTCTGTTGAATAGACTGTAGTAGTATGCGTTTGTTTGATCTGTGTATCTATGCGGGTTGTCGCGTATGTTTAATATATGTGTTGACATATTTTCTTAATATTTGAATTAAACATTTTGAGAAAACTTGAGATACAATAATAGTAATTATTATTATTATGCTGGGATTGGTGGTGGTGGTGATGAAATTGCTGTTATCTGGCTGTTGTATTTAGTGTACACAGAGGGGTGATGGGATAGGTGGTGTATCTAGATTGTTGTGGTTGTGAAATTGCTGTTATTTGGCTGTGCTATATAGTGTAGACAGAGGGGGTTTTCTTCCATTTATAACCATTTTCTTTTTTGAATATAAAATTTATAATACAAAATTGAATATTTGAGCGATATAACAGGATATTATGGGTCTTCATTTCCTGAGAGCTAAGCCTGGTGCTTTATGTCCCATTTGTACTAAGGATTGTTATATCACAATTGTTTTAAATATGTTAAAAATCAAAAACTTACGGGAGCGATTCCATAACACTCTATCCACCACGTGCATCAACTTAAAACGATAAGTTCTTGTTCTTGAATATGTCACTATCTATAAAATAACTTTTGTATTTTATCTGATGAGAGCGTACTAAACATTTTTGGTACCCTTGAAATATATATAATAAAATATATATGGTTTTATAAAGTTAGTTTCTATTTATTAATATTATATATATATATATATATATATATATATATATATATATATATACAAGTTAATATAAATTAATATATGATAAACACATAAGTGTTTGTATTGTAAATGACCAAGTTAGCTAGAATGAAATAAACTAATTCAAATAAATATAGTTTGCCTGTCTCGATTTAAAATAATAAATCAATAAAAACAAACCCATATTGGCAATATTGCCATTTACAATACAAACACTTATGTGTTTATCATATATTAATTTATATTAACTTTGAGGGCGGTGAATTGGCAGTATCGGTAGAGGGTCGGACGCCATGCTTTCCAGCATAGTTACGTCCCTTTATGATCTGAGTTCAAATCCCGCCGAGGTTGACTTTGCCTTTCATCCTTACGGGGTCGATAAAATAAAGTACCAGTAATGCACTGGATAATTGCTGGTCTTGTGCCTAAAGTAGAAACAATTAATTTATATTAACTTGTATTTCACGGCTCAGAAATGCTTCTTTCTTTGAGCTAATTAATTTGTAAAGGACTGTTTGAGTTTATAACTCTAAATATAATATATATATATATATATATATATATATATATTAAGTAAGAATATTTTCGAAACAGCGAGTGGGTTTGAAATTATTAGAAATGTAAGTTATCGCCGTATTTTGACTAAAGAAATTAAAGAAATTATTTAGCCTGATAGTGGGGTTAAGAACCCTCGGAGAAATGGAAAAAGATGAGTATTGATTTCTTATATAGGCACAAGGCCAGCAATTTTGGGGAGGAGTAAGTCGATTAAATCGACCCCAGTGCGTGACTGGTACTTTATTTTATCGACCCCGTAAGGATGAAAGGCAAAGTTAACCTCGGCGGGATTTGAACTCATATCATAAAGGGTCGTAACTCTATGCTGCAAAGCATGGCGTCCGACCCTCTACCGATACTGCCAATCCACCACCCTTATATCGAACATTAATAATAATGTTCGATTCGTTTGTAAACAAACAGTCCGATTTGAAGCTGTGCCGTGCCGGTGACCGATCGTCCCCTGTTTGTTCAACACTGGCTTTGAGGAACAATCAACATGTTTCTGGGTCATTACCCTTCATCAGGACTGTATACCTCTGCCAGTCTGTTGAACGGTTGAAAATATATAGTATTTTCTTAAGTACACATCGGCTGAGTAGCTTCATTTGTATACCGGGCGAGTTACGGCTGGCCTTGCACTATGAAATTATATATATATATATATATATATATATATATATATATATATATATATATAATTTCATACTACACATGAGTCGTTTGAGTGTGTGTATATAATATTTATGCACAATACAGTGTAAAATATTAGATAAATTTAATGTAGTTATACCCATATTTTATAAGTCTCGCTTTTAAAGTGTCAACAAATATTTAAAAAAACCGTTATTCACTTCGTAGAAAAACAAAAGATTGCTTTTTTATGTTTGTATATGTATATTTATTTTGTCAGTGTTGAGTTATACACACACACACACACACACACACACACACACACTGACACACACATATACACACATTACACACATACATACACACATACATGGCACCTTGGTGCTGTACCCATCCACAGTTCTGATCTACCATAGATTACATTGATTATCTAAAGACTCCCGAATTTCTGTATTTAAAAAAAAAAATGTTTGCACTGCACCAATCTTCCTCGACATTCCATCCCTGCTTTTCCTCTCCTCTATTTCTCTTTCATCTTTTCCTGTCATTCACCTTTTTCTTTTTTCTAATTTTGTTCTTCCTTTTGCTCCAGAATCTACTTCTTCCCGATGTAGGACTAACGTCTGAAACGTTGAAACATTCTTTTTTTCCTTTTCCTTAAAGCGTGAAACTAATAAGACTTTTGTTATTGTTTTTCATGTTTGTCTTTCTTTAACACACATACACATACAAACACACATACACACAGACACACACACACACACATACAGACACACACACACATACAGATATACACACATATTTATGCTGAAAGATCCGTAGGTGTTAAAAAAAGGAAAACAGTGCTCAATCGGGACAGTAATTTTTGATCGCACAGACGGGTCACATGAATAGGATATCTTGACGGATTTGCGATTGAATATTTTGCTGTATCTATGCTGTATCTATGTTGTGGTGGGAAATGTCTATCCATTAAATCTAAAAATTTATTTCCTACATTATTCTTTACTTTACGGGAAAAGGGGCGTGTGAATCAGATAATTCTTCTTTTTCTGTTAGTATGTTTAGGATGGTTGGGTGTATACTTAATTTTGTCTTTAAAACCACTATCTAGGCTTGATTGTAGTAAGGCGCAGCCTTATCGAAAATCTCCCTGGCTGCTGATAGATTTAAGATCCTACGACTAATTTTAGAGACTAAGATTTTAAAAACGGCAGGATACTGGGGTGGGGTGACATGAGGCTTTATTAATATATTTCAATTTTTCGTTAGGTTTATGGTATGGTTTTATACGAAGCTGTGGATAGGTCCAAGTTTACATCAAGGAAATTTGTATTAGTAAGGTTCGTATCAACCGCAACTTTAAGACCTAGTTCATGAAATGTGGCAATTAAATTTTTACGGAATCTGTCCAGAGTGTGGAAACAGTATAGATCAAAGGAGTGGTTGTGGAATTTAGACCTTAACCAAGGAAGAATGTATTAAGCCGATACGATTACAAATATCAATACTGTCATAGGACCCCATGGAGACTTCAAAAGAATCACCGGGGTCAGATTTTTTTTTCCCATGTAGAACCGTTACTAAATAGGAGGATTTCACAGGCGTGGAATATAAGGTAATATTCCATGTCACTAATATATATGAAAGAACGAGAAATGTCTAAATTGTTATTAAGAAGGCTCCTAGAAATAGAGGGATAAAAAATCTTGTGAACCAGGACGTGGCAGATGTATTATTCCACAGTGAGAGATTGGTGTTTTTAATAATACAAGTGTTGATGTCTCTTAAAACCTTTTTACTAGCTAATCCTAACTCTATCCTAGCAGGATTTATTAATCTACATCTAGACTTGTTTGTGAAATCAGGTTTGTGATCCTTTAGGGTAATGAAGGCAACACGTTCTGCTAAGCGTTGTACTCTATTGTCTATTTTAAAATGTGTATCAATATCTTTGAACTCATCATTAATCTTGTTATAGGTGTAAGGTTTGGCCTTCTGGCATTTATTTGTTAAGCGCTTGAAGATTTGATCACAATTTTGATCCCTCTAACATCCTGCAGCTATGGTCAATACTGGGCCTTGAAACTTTGGGTAGCGCTTTTGTTCCGTGTATGAACATAAATAAATAATATATATATATATATATATATATATATATATATATATATATATATATATATATATATATATATATATATATATATATATATATATATATATTTATTAAAATAACAGATTAAAGTTTAAGCAAAGAATCGCTGCTTTCACCCTTAACGGGATCTTCTGATATCCTTATCGAGCCCTCTTTGGATTTTAGTCTTCAAATTTATTATTATTACTATATATATATATATATATATATATATATATATATATATATATATATATATATATATATATGTGTGTGTGTGCTGTGTGTGTGTGTGTGTGTGTGTGTGTGTGTGTGTGTGTGTGTGTGTGCATACGCCTCTGAAAGTATGCATACATTTCTGTACATTTATATATTTCTCTTCCCTTCGCTGTACTTACCTTGTAGTATCTTTCTCTTTCTCTGAAACACACACACACACACACACACACACCTACACACACACACACACACACATACACACACACACACACACCTACACACACGCACACACATTCCACACACACACATAGACATATATACATACACATATATCCTTCTCTCTCTTTCTCCATTCAATTAACTTTGCATCAACTTACATGTGTGCATGTATATGCAGCGATCTATGTAGTGATGCATGAAAGTGTGCATATAGCAAGCATCCTTAAGATACAAGCTGCTTGGCTGCTACAGTCAACAGTAATATCTCTTTGGGGGGTTGTTTTGAAACGAAAATATGTTGTTTGATTTTGTTATTTTATCTTCCGCTATTTTATTTTTTCGTCTCAGATGTAGAATACTCACACACATACAGAGACACACAGCCATGTATGTGTATACGTATGTTACGTATACAGGAATATATGTATGCATATGCAACTACACGCGCACACACACGCGCGTACACACACACATGCACACACATACACAATGTTTTTATGTATACGAATGTACGTTATTACGTTACACGCACACACACGCACACACACGCACACACACACACACACACACACACACACACACACACACACACACACACACACACACACGCGCACACACACACACACACACACACACACACACACACACACACACACATATATATATATATATAGCAGCTAGACACACATGACCTTCACATGCGCATCACACGCATCTTAATTTAAAAAAAAAGCTGCTTGATGTATGTATTCACTGAGAGTGCTCAATAGCTAATTAGAAAGTAGTTGGGGCTATGATAAATATTTATGTGAAATAAATAAACTGAAAGAATGAATCTTGTATATGTTCACAAAATGGAAATATGTGAGACAATCGTTTAACGAAGCATTGTGCATATGTCAACTTATAGTAAGCTGTTACAACGCTGGTTTGACAATAAAATAGTCCAAGTTGGGCCTGCTGGTAAAGTAATCCCCCAGATTCAGCATTCGGTAATCAGTAGAAGGGAAGTAGGTGTAAAAACCAAACTCACTATCTTCAATTCGACATTCGTTCCAACCATTACCTATGGTCATGAATCTTGTGTAATGACCGAAAGAGAAATGGGGTTCTTCTGATGGGTCTTTGAAGCAATGTTACTCGATAGAGTGCGTAGCTCGGAGATTAGAGAGTCGCTTCAGGTAGAGCCGCTACTTTTCCTAATTGAGAGATCACAGCTCCGATACTAGGGGCATATGGCTAGAATGTCTATGGGCCTATAAACTCCTAGAGACTGAAATAAAAGTGGACAGAATCGCCTACGGCAGTTGAACAAGAATTTTCCATATGCCGGATGGCAAGGTTACCATTACACCAAAGCAAGACTGACTACTTACCTGCCATTTTTAAGCCTTGTATTTCATCCAGGAGAAGATCCCTTATTAGCCTGGAATCAATAGTGTTGAGTAATGATACGTTTGTCTGCGTGATGTGTGCTGAGATAATCAGATCATCTCACCTGTTTCTCTGTCTCTTCTGTATATATATATATATATATATATATATAGTGAAAAATGGAACGGGAACAGAGAGGCAGTACAAACAAAGGTTTATAGTTTCACGCTCTTGAGAGTTGGGCTGGAGGGTGGAGGGAACGACGTTTCGGGCATAAGCCCTTCTTCAGGCGAAAAGTGGGTGGGAAGAGAGTTCCAAGGGTGTGTAGGGGAGTGGTGCAGAGACATTTAGAAAAAGGGGGTGAGAGGAGACGGTGGAAGGGGTACAAATGAAAATAAATATGAAAAAATAATAATAAAAATAAAAATAAACATGAAGATAAACAAGTGGTGGAAGGGTGTGGGGCGTGTAGGGGTGGTGGAGGGTGGAGTGGGGAGAGGGAGGCGGGGTGTCCGAGCGGGGAGGGCTGAAGGTGGTGTAGGTGTGTGTGTGTGTGTATGTGAATGTGAGAGTTGGGGGAAGAACGAGGTTCCATGTTCAGGAAAAGGTGTGTGTGGGTGGAGTGTAGGTCGGTGTGTGTGTGTGTGTGTGTGGATGGGGAGGGGTCAGAGGGGTGGGGGAGAGGATTCCGGAGGCTGTGTGTATATATATGTGGGGGACGCAAGTGTGTGTTGGTGTTTATACGTTTTGTGGATGTAGGTGGCGTGGTTCCAAAAGAAAATTGTGAGTGTATGTCTGTGAGTAAGTTCCTATATATATATATATATATATATATATATATATAGCATGTATTACATGTCTAAGAAAACAACAAATGTTTTAATATGTATATTTACTGGCTGACAACTTGTTTCGGAAGCCGAAGAATTAAGTTAGCCAGTGAATATACATATTCACAAAAATTTGTTGTAAATATACATAAATATACATAAATATACATAAATATACATATTCAAAAAAATTTGTTATTGTTTTCTTAGACATGTAATACATGCTATATTGCTCTGCGTATAATAATTTTGTTAAACATAATTTCTACGAATTACTCACTTTTTTCGCATGTCTTGCAAACTATACGCATCGAGCACACTAACCTTCTCTCTACTGGCTTGCAATGTTCTTAATTAATCACTCTTCTCTCCTCTTTGATTAGTTTGCTTACTTAATATTTTGTATATATATATATATATATATATATATATATAACACTAGACTGTTATATCTGTAGTAGTAGAGCACTCAGTCCATGGGACGAGTTTGGTAGAAGTAGTTCCACAACAGTTAGTTCACCATACCGAGTACAAATGTTTCACCTTATTCGGATCCTCAGCTCGGTCTAAATGCATTTGTTTTCGGTATGGTTGACTAACTATTGTGGAACTACTTCTATATATATATATATATAAGTTATTCCGGGTTGAATCGGAGGTATATATATATATATATATATATATATATATATATATATATATATATAACAAAGGAATTGTGGTAAGGAACCAGATGGACCATAACGCAATAAGATCTACGTGCCCCCTCAACAACAAATGCCGAGAACGTAACGTGATCTACCAGTGAAACGCGAGGACGGACACCTCCAACAAAGCTTATATAGGATTAACCACTTTCGGGCCATATCTGGGACCTCCAAGATAATAATATAACCTACAATCTCACTTGGAGCTTACTGTCTAGAGCTAACTCTTACACGGGAGGACGCCGTCTGTGTAACTTATGTTCGGAGGAAACATTACAAATGCTGTTTTCGAAGGACCAACTCCTAAACAAGAAAGACGAACTGGTAACCGCATGCAAACACAGATTGCGTAGGACTTACCTCGCCCTTAAACCCCATAACGACCCGGGTGGGTAGACAAGGGCTGATACCCCCCCACTTGCCGAATAAGTTAGGGGAAACCCCAGCTTACATAGGTAAATGTATATCTTTTCTTTTCCTCTTTGTCTTCTTCTTCCCCCTGTCTCATCCTATCACTTCCTTCCACCCCCTATTTTTTTCCTCGTCTGCTTTTCCCCTTTCGCCTACCCCGACGCAGCCCATCGGGCCTCTGTAGCATCAGTTCCCCCACCCCTGTAATTTTAAGATAGAATTGGCCGAATACGTTTTACTAACTACTTATAGCAGATGTGTTAAACCCCTTTAATTTGTATCAGTTTTGTAATTTCTACAAGTTTTTTTCTATTCTCAACTTATTAACCTGTAATTGTAAGATAGCATTGTGATTTTTTTTATTCATTTCTCACTTTCTAATTTTATATATTTTTTAATTTCTTTCTACTATCTTTTATTGTCTCCTACTCTCATTCGATTTACCTATTCTATTACCTCCCTCCTCCACTTCATACACTATCCTTAGAATCTGCTGTATACATATCACTTTCAATGCTTGACCGCTCCACTCACTCCCCTATTGTTCTACAGGCAAGTTCAGCCACCCCTACCTCCCACCAAATGCCATGATAGACTTATTTTTGTTTACAACAAATTTTAACCAATCCTCTTGACAACTACAATCTTCCCATATAAGGAAGTATCCCCTTGACAAGTTCGGCTATTTATTCACCAGGCTAAAACTTCTAATTTACTCCAGAAATAGCCGTCGAAACGGCTTGAGCTCTGCCGTCGGGGTCATACTTTTTCCTATATATATATATGTGTGTGTGTGTGTGTGTGTGTGTGTGTGTGTGTGTGTGTGTGTATAAATAGATTCCCGTTTTCCCTTAGTTTAAAGACCTTGTCTTTTACACAAACAAATCAGTAATATTAGGATATTTGTTGTGACGTCCTTGTGTTCATGTGTTACGCTCTAAACAACTGTAACTATGGGACGAAATGGAAGACACAATCGAAATATTTAACATAACAAAAAATCTAACGAAAATCTATTTTTTTTTACATCAAAATAAAGATACCAAAACGTGGAACTGCCGCAGTTTCATGCCAGTTATTTTTGGTCGGTGGATTGAAGAATCGTTATGGCATTGGATGAAATGCATTGCAGTATTTCGTTACGGACCTCTAAGTTCTGGTTTCAGTGGTCACTTTTGTCTTTCATCATTCCAGGGTCAATAAAATAAAGTATCTGTCAATTACCTGGGTCGATTCAATCTCTCCACAAAATTCCTGGTTTTGTGACTAACTTAGAAACCATAATTGTTGGATGGTCGAACAATATTTTCTAGTGTTTAAATACTGTTTAGTTTTTTGTTTTATCTATGTACGTTTTGGGTTAAAATTCTGTCGAAGGATTTGCTTTTTAACTCTCCAGGTTCGATTAAGTCTTTTGATACCCACCCATCCAAGACCGTCTCTTTTTCTATTATACAAAAACCATTCATTTTAATAGGTTCCTACCGAAATTAAAACATTCCATCATTATTTTATATATGAAGGGTGGTGGATTGGCAGTATCGGTAGAGCGTCAGACACCATGCATTGTAGTATAGAGTTATGGCCCTTTTCGTACTGAGTTCAAATCCCGCCGAGGTTAGCTTTGTCTTTCATCTTTACGGAGTCGATAAAATAAAGCACCAGTAATGCACTGGGGGTAATTGCTGGCCTTGTGCCCAAAGTAGAAACAATTATTTTTATATACGGACATTTTGTTATGTTAAAAAGACCATCTTAATCAAATTCTTCATAAAATAATTGAAATAGAAAGTATTTCATTAGAAATGCAGTAACGATAGGGTTAAATACAGCCCAAGGTATATACTGGTGTAGATTACATAAACTATACACCTTATATATACACTGCACTAATGTAAAATACAATTATTGTTTTTGTAGCTGTTATTGTGTTTGTTACATGACTAAGTCAGGGAGTACACGAGTACGTGAGTGGGTTACTAAAATTACAATAATTCTGGTTTTACTTAGGTACTGGAGTAAAACTAACCCTAATACGCCTTTCTCGATGCATAGGTTGTTGTTATTTGTTGTTGTTGTGGTTATTATCATTTGTTGATGAAAGGGTGGTGGATTGGCAATGTCAGTAGAGCGTCGGACTAAATGGTTTGTGCGGTATTTAGTTATGACTTTCTACGTTCTGAGTTCAAATTCCACCAAAGTCAACTTTGATTTTCATCCTTCCGGCGGCGATAAAATAAAGTACTAGTTAACTACTAGGATCAAAATAATCGACTTTCCCCTCCCCTGAAATTACAGGCCTTGTGCCTAAATAAGAAAATATTTAATGTTAGAAAGAATTATTTATTGTTGTGGTTATTATTATGATTTATTGTGGCAACGGTGGTAGACTGGCAAAATCAGTAGAGCGTCGGACAAGATGCTTTGTGGCATAGAGTTACGCCGAGGTCAGCTTTGCCTTTCATCCGTTCTGGGTCGATAAAATAAAGTACCAGTCCCACACTGGGGTCGATTTAATTGACTTTCTTCTCCTCTAAATTTGCTGGCCTTGTGCCTAAATTATAGACCACTATTGTTGTTGTTGTTGTTGTTGTTGTTGATAGCAGAAGCCTGCTACGGAATTGACCAAATGAACTATAACAGTAATACTAAGAATATGAATAACAGCAGCAATCCTTTATTGAAAACTTCAGATGTTTTAAAGATCTAACCAAGTGCTGCGACTTCTCTACGACGTGCAATTAACGTAATAGTCATACTGTATGTTAAGGAGAAATCTCTCAGCTGAGCAAGTTAAAGTGATATGATCAGATTTTGATTTTGACAGAAGCTAAGTCATTTAAATCTTTAACTTTCATCATACAATTCATATTTTTTGTTTTGTTGTATTACATTTGTTTCTGTTATCTGTTATACATAAACTTATTATGTCAACTATATTTTACAGACAGAAGTTATACAATGATGGAAATATGAATAAAGATAAAACCCCAATTTAAGTAAGGAAAAAAGGGAGGCGAGGTAAAAAAGGGCAGATCTGGCTGTATAGGAAAGTAGAGGAAAGGACTATAAATGCCAGAAATGAGAGAAAAGAGCAAGGACTATTAGGCTACGAAAGAAAGAGAGGGGAAAAAGGAGAAGGTGTCGGGCTCTATGCCTAGAGCGAGGTGGTGTTACTGCCATGGAAAAGACATGATCGCTATAATTTCCAATATTTCATTTATCTCACTTAAAATGTAAACAGCCTGCACAACATTATTTGCCGATATGTCCCCGTCCTCCTTTAAAAAAAAAAGAGTTTTAAAAACTGAGTTTGATATCAAGGAAGATTAGCAGCGTTTTCTATCCTTGACGAATGACCGTGTATTTTCGTATGTGTTATGTTTAGTTTCGTGTGTTAAGGAGGTGCGTGGTCTAGTGGTAAAGGTGTTGGACTTACTATCATAATGCCGTGGGTTCGATTCCTTGGCTGGGTTGTGTGTTGTGGTCTTGAGAAAAACAATTCATTTCATGTTGCTCCAGTATACTCAGCTGAAAATGAGCAGCTGGGAATTCAACCCTGCGATGGACTGGTGTCCTGTTCATGGGGAAGTCTTGTATTCTCTGTCACTTTACCTCACGAAACCGGTATAAACACCGACCCGACGAGCCTTCTGGCTTGAGACAGACTAGGGAGGAAAGCAATTATGACCTACGGACTGGTTCTGTGTTTGAAAGTTCATTTCGTTGCATGGCAACCATTTATTTGTTTGTTTGTTTGTTTGTTTGTTTATTTGTTTGTATATTTATTTACATATGTTATTAGTTTTAGTTAAATTACAATAATACAAAGACTGTCTAGACAACTTCCTAGATGTTAAAATATCGTACATTGATCTTACACATGTAAGTTTTGAACAAGCACACACACAAAACTTGCTTGGACGCCGTTGTATGTATCTATACTTGTTTAAAGATATAATATATGTCTTCATTTAATTTGTGTGTATGTATATATATATATATGTATATATATGTATGTATATATATATATATATATATATATATACATATATATATATATATATATATATATATATATATATATATATATATATATATATATATATATATGTGTATATATATATATATATATAAATACACACCGGCATATATATATATATATATATATATATAAACACACACACACACACACACACACACACACACACACACACACACACACACACACACACACACACACACACACATATATATATATGTATATAAACAGACGCACATATAAATGGAGTCACTCCGTCGGTTACGACGACGAGTGTTTCACTTGATACTATCAACGGAACAGCCTACTCATGAAATTAACGTGCAAGTGGCTGAGCATTCCACAGACACTCGTACCCTTTACGTAGTTCTCAATGAAATTCAGTGTGACACAGTGAATTACAGGTACAACTCATTTTTGCCAGCTGAGTGGACTGGAGGAACGTGAAATAAAGTGTCTTGCTCAAGGACACAACGCACCGCCGGGAATCGAACTCACGACCTTACGATTGTGAGCCAAATACCCTAACCACACACTTTCACACACATAAATAAACATACACACAAACACGTGTATATACATATATACAAACACAAACTCGCACATATATAATACAATATGTAGAAAGGGTAACACACTAGAGAGAGAGAGAGAGAGAGAGAGAGAGAGCGTGTGCCATCAATAAAACAGGGAAACCATCAGTGTATGGAATCTATAACCTATGGGAGGCAGGGTAGACACAATAATTAAAAATATAAATTAAAATGCGCATACGCACCTCTATAACTATATAACACACACATACAAATCCACGCTCTCTCTCCCTCTCTCCCCCTCTCTCTAGTGTGTTACCATTTCTACATATTGTATTATAAAGTGCACATTATTGACAGGGAATAACGAGAGTCTATGGCTCCGTTAATTTATCTTTATATATATATATATATATATATATATATATATATATATATATATATATATATATATATATATATATATATATATATATATATATATATGAAAAAATGGGGAGAAGAATACTGCTGGTTGCACATGGATAACATGTAATAAAATAAGTCTCTCATCAGTGATTTGCCGACGATCATAGATATTTCATTGCATTAAAAATCATATACCTCACGTCGGTGCAATAATAACTAAATTAAGTTATTAGGACAATTAAAACGCGTAAAGCGAGTGAAACAAGATAACAACAAAGAGGATAGCTAACCGTAGAAGGAAGGGAACAAGCTTCATAGTTATTCTGTTAGCATAAGCTAGGTGAATATATGAGCGCTTAGAAAAAAGACCTTTCAGGAGCGAATTCAAATGTGAGAAAGAGAGAAAAAATACATATATATACACACAAACACACGCACGCGCACACACATATAAATAAACACACACACATATATATATATATATAAACACACACACATATAAACAAACACACACACACATATATATAAACATACAAACACGCACACATGTGTAAACACACACACACATATATATAAACACACACATTCATATACACAGCCACTTTACCGTGGAATATCAAAACATTTTTCTTCCCACCTACAATTATTTTCCCACTCTCTCTCAAAATATTACCTCTCTCTCACTAAAACATTATACTTTTCTCACCCTCTCTATATACCACTACATGACTCACTCTCTCTCACTAGACCAGCATTCCCCTCTCTCACTAGACCACCAAACTTGCTCCTCCTCTCTATATCAATTACCACTTGATATAGACGTGATTTACTTTGCTCCGGATTTTTGCGGATTGTTGTAAAAAAGAACTGAGTTTATTGATCAATTTAATAACATTGTTTGGTTTAACCCCTTGCCTTGGCCGTCAGACGTTAAGTCAACAAATTTTCGCCCCTTTCTGGGGCGAAATTTTCAATTTTCATCTAAAAACTGTAGACTTGGTGGCAATGGATGCCATTTCCACCTCGCACACTGTCGTGAGTGCCACGCGCACTAAGAAAAGTGGTGGAGGGAAGGTAGGAGTACAAGACTTGCAGCCGTCCCCCCTCGCATCATCGAAAAACGTGGAAAATATCGAAACTGCGAAACCAAACCCGGCAAATAATACCAGCACCAACAACAAGAACAATGACAACAACAACACCACAACCAACAACTGCAACAATAACAACACCAATATAACCAACAGTGACAGTAACACGAAAGACAACAACACCAAAACAACATTCGCACAGACCGTAAAAAAAAAACGAACTATACACGCCAATAGACATAACAAATGCTAAACAACTATTACAAGACGCAAAACAATTCATGACTTTTGGCGAAAATGGTGCTTTTAGCATCAATTCTTCACAGGAATTACGTAGAGAGGCTGTCCTGAAAACTGTGGTTTTCAGGACAATATCGAACATAACAAGAAAACCAGCTCAATTATCACAAAATGAAATTGAGCTGGTTCTAAAAGACGCAATGAAGGACTTAACCTTCATACAAAAAGGTAAACTGTTTGGTAGCATTTCCGTGCTGATGAACAACCAGTCAACAGCTCAAAAGTACTCGGTAGCACCCATTGTGTCCCCCCCGCTTCACCTTTTACCCCACATACAGGGGAAAAAGGACACAAAGAATAAAAATAATGAGTATCACACCAAATGTAAACATTTGGTGGATACTATGTGGAATAATTAACTTTGACGAAGACAAGATAATTTCAATAGGAGAGTCCTCCGGAGGTGTATTTGGTGGGACCACCGTAGAAGTTCTGGTGCAAATGAGCCCAGAACGAATAGCGAATATCCCACAACGCGTGCCTCTGGACGGGATAACTTATATAAACATTTCAGTGGAGGGAAGGCGGCCGTCATGTTACCACTGCTTAAGCAGGGGTCACCTGAGGGCTGCCTGTCCTCAATTAACGAGTAAAAAAAAAAAGGCTCTTCTGCCAACCCCGAACACAACAACACAACCACCACCACCACCACCACCACCACAACAACAACAACAACAACACGGAAAAATAACAACACAAAACACTGTTCCACCCAACCCCTCCCCACCTAAAACAAATACAAAAGCAACCACAACAAAACCCCAAAATATACCCCTCCCCAACAACACGGAAGAGGACTCCGTATCAACGTCACCCAGTGACGACGAGGGAGAACCCTTTCAACAGGTGAAAAGGAAAAAAAAAGGCACCACATTAACAAAAATGCCACAAACACACAACCACTAGCACAAACAGAACAAACATCACAAATAAAAAAAACCACCCCTCCCCAAAACATAACACATACTACAAAACGCAAACACGCACAAGAACAACAAACAAAAACAAACACAATACAACAAAAACTCTATACATACATTAACAAGAACAATAAAACGTTGATGAAAGCGATAGAAAATAACCCTTCGGTGGAAACCGAAGGGATCACTTTCACCTACGCAGCGAACAAACCGCACCTATTGATGATTAGGGTCCCAACGGAAACCTATGTAACTTTGAAAAAGAACCATCCAATGCATGTGGGGACCAACTGCACCAAACCACATAACAGCGTCCTATTGAGATGTTTCCCTACCCCCACACCAGACACCCACACCCCACCAAACACCCTAATCCCACCACACACTGATGTCCTCACCCCACCACAAACCACCACCCCACCAAACAACCCTTCCAACACCCCCATGGAAATTGTGCAGCCTGGTCCCCAGGAGACGAAGAGGTAAGTAATTTCCTTTCCTCTTCCTTTTTACCTCTTCAGCACCAACATGGCCAATATAAGAGTTGGATGTGTGAATGCACGCGGCTTGGGGATGTCCTGGAAACAGGGCAAACTCTTAAATGACCTTAGGTCGCACAGAGTGGATGTAATGGTTATTTGCGAGTCCATGATCAGCTGCGAAAATACCTGGGTCTTGCCACACAGAAGGTACACCTGGACCCGGAGGGTCGACTGGTGGTTTTAGACGTCGGCAGTGGTGAAGGTGGAGCTTTCAGGCTGGTGGCAGCGTATGCCCCATCTGGGACACCGCGACCGGACTTCTTCCGACGCCTGGAGAATTTCCTAGGAACGTCTCGCTCCTTGCTTTTAGCGGGGGACTGTGCCACGGTGGACGTGGAGTAATCGCAGCGGAACATCCAGGTCGTACCTAGATAGGTTCCTAGTTAGAAATAAGGATAGGGACACATTAAGCTGTCCACGAATGTTCATGGTTGACTATTCGGATCACAAGTTGTTGACCGGAGTGGTCAACCTTGATAGAACTCATAGACAGGGACCCGGTTACTGGAAGCTAAACTTGTCTTTACCGACAAACATAGCTTACAGTAAGCGGATTAGCACACTAGTTAAGTAGCGTTTTACGGGGGCAATTGTCAACAGCAGGTGGTGGGGCTCTCTCAAGAGAGAAATTAGAATAGAATCGATAGGTTTTAGTCGGGAATTAGCATCAGATAGGAATAGAACTGAAAGGGAATTAACAAATAGAGTAGAAGAGGCGATTAGGAGTGGCAACGTGGCCGGCGTGCTGGCGTCAAGAACGGCCCTAGACCAGTTTATTGATGCGAAGCACGAGGGCTGCGTTGTCAGGAGTAAAATACGTGCTCTGGGTAACGAGGGAGCCAAAGCTGTTAGCTGGGTCCGAGTGACAGAGGCAAAAAGTGGAAACAAGTCCACGATTCGGTCTTTGAAGGACCAGGATGGACGCGTGATCCTTGAACCTGAGCGGATGAGCGCGGCCTTTCAACGGCGCTTTGCACGACTGTTCGGGAGGGGCGGCGGGCCGGGTGGGGCCATGGATTTCGGTCCATACCTCGACGGTCTGGCGCGGCTCTCGGACGGGGAGGCGAAGTCCTGCGAGAGGCCGATTTCAGCCGCTGAAATAGGGGAAGCGCTGAGCCAATGCGGCAAACGCAAATCTCCGGGTCTCGATGCTCTACCATACGAACTTTATGTAGCGATGCCGGGCTTGTTCTCCGGTCTCCTCGAGGCGGTCTACTGCAACTGGCAACAGAACGGGAGAATTCCCAGTTCTGTGACCAAGGGCGTAGTCACGCTGGTGAGGAAGGACGAGAACAAGGGGGATGACATAGATAACTTCAGGCCCATAACTCTGCTAAACACAGAGTTAAAGATTTTGGCCAAGGTGTTAGCGAAGAGGTTGGCGCTTGTCGTCGGGAACCTGGTGGGAGAAGCGCAGACATGCGCAATCCCGTCCAGGTCCATACACGACAACCTCCACCTCATGCGATACATCGTAGAGAGGGTAGGGAACGAACCCGGCTTTGGTGGGGCCCTGATCAACTTGGATCAATCTAAAGCGTTCGATAGGGTTGACCATCGGTACCTGGATGCGGTGCTCGCGGCGGCAGGCTTCGTACCCGTTTTCAGGGGCTGGATTGCTGCAATGCACAGCAGCAACACCTGCTCGAGGGTCAAGGTGAACGGCTACCTCTCGGAGCCGTTCCAAATCACGCGATCCATTTGACAGGGATGCCCTCTCTCCTCCCTCCTGTATGTGCTGGCTCTCGAGCCACTACCGAGGAAGCTGGAGCTGTTGCAGGGCATCCCTTTGGAACCGGGATTGCGGAAAGCGGTGTCGGCCTACGCCGATGACGTGACAGTAATGGTGTCGTGCGCCTCGGAAATCGGGCAGATCGGCACCTTACTGGAGGAATATGAAAGGTTTACAGGAGCCAAGCTGAACCGGGACAAGTCCGTCGGCTTGCAACTCGGGACGTGGAGGGGCAAAACGATGCCCTCCGACGGCATCGTCGGACGCTGGACGGAGGGACCGGTGAAGCTGCTCAGGGTCTGGTTCGGACCGGACCTCCAGGTGGAGAAAAACTGGGACGAGGTAACGGGCAAGGTGTTTGCACTCGCCCAGAAGTGGGCCGAGTGCAAACTATCCCTGAAAGGTCGAGCGGAGGTGGCGAACGCTTATATAACGTCCGTCATCTACTACCGCTTGACCGTCGTGCCTTGCCCAGAGAAAACACTCGCCAAAATGGAGCGCGCACTCTTAAGATCCATCTGCTGTCAACACCCTTCGAACGGAGGGCTGGGGATGCAATGGCTGACGATGCGTAGACACGCATTAAGGCTACGGCACCTCCAGGTATTCCTCACCGGTCAGCCGGTGTGGGCCCTGTTTGTGAGGCGAGCCTTTCCGAGACTCGTCTCACTCACCGAGCTGCAATCCTGGGTCAAGCAAAGACCGAGAAAAGTGGGCGACTGGCACATTGAATGTGCCCAGGCGCTCACGGCCCTCTGGCAAGCGGATCCGGAAATCAGTGGAGACTCAACCTCAACATTCTATAGAGGGTTGGTGCGCAGTAAGTGCGACGACGCTCTCGGAGAGGCTCTGGGCATGGAGGAAGACGAGCTGGCCAGTCTGTTCGGTAGGACGTTTGGCCCGGGACCGATGGACAACTTCCAAAAGTCCCTGGCTTGGCAATGTTACCGAGGAGCTCTACCCGTTCGGGACAAGCTCTACAGACACGGGTGCCCGGGCAGGGACCCCTCGAAGAAGATCTGTCCAAGATGCGTGCATGACGAGGAAACCGTCGCACACGCATTCGTACACTGCCCGGGCGTTGCTGACCTGTGGGGCTATGTAGAACGACTACTGTCGCGGGTGGGACCAATCCGGTTGACCACCGAGAACATTGTCACAATCAAACCGCCTCCCCCTTTCAAAAACGAAGGAGAGGCGGTTTTCCTCTGTGTGATAGCCATGGCGAAAGAAGTTGTATGGTGGACAAGGTTGAAAGGGCTGAGGTCAGACACCTTTTTCTCCGGCCAACAACTGGTCTTTTTTTTCAAGTACCACTTTAGAAGAAGGATCAGAATGGAGAGAGAGGTGCTCTACCCAAGCAAGTTTTATGAAAGATGGGTGAAAGTAGCGAGAATGGCCCGAGTGAATGGGCCTTCTCTCTATATCAGCCTGTAGGTGAGAGAACAGAAGAATGAGAAGAGGAAGGAAGCACCCGCCCTTTGTGCTCCTGAAGAGGAGGGTTGCACATTTTTTCGGGGGTGTGTGCGACCCATGTCAACGCCCCTCCCTATTGAGGACATCGATTGTTAAATTTAATTTGTTATATGGTTTTTACACGTCTTTTTAAATGTATGTAAACTCCCCCCCCCTTTGTATTTGTCCCAATCTTTGATGCCCTGGTGGCAAATAAATAGAAATATATATCTCACTACATACAACACAGACTCACTCAATTCTCCCTCTCTTAGTAGACCACCAAATTCTTTCCCACTCTTTATATTCCACTATATACCTCACTCTCTTTCACTCTCTTAACTCACCCTCTCTCACTAAGCTAATAAACTCTCACCCCTCTCTATTATCCACTACATATCCCACTCTCTTTCACAATTCCCCCTCTATCACTAGAATACCAAATTCTCTCCCCCTCTCTATATTCGACTACATATCTTACTCTCTTTCACTCTCTTAACCCCCCTCTCTCATTAAACCAACAAATTATCTCCCGCGCTCTACATACCACTACATACCTCACTCTCTCATAATTTCCCCTCTCTCTCTAGACCAACAAATTCTCTCCCCTCTCTATATGTCTCTACATACCTCATCCTCTCTCACTAAACCAACAAATTATCTCCCCCTCTCTATATCCCACTACATACCTCACTCTCACAATTCCCCCTCTCATTAAACCACCAAATTCTGTCGCCCTCTCTATATCCCACTACAATATGTTTTACTTTGAAACAACAAATGTTTTCATCTTCTGTAAAGAACGACAGTTTTCCACCTCTCCCCTACCTTTTGAACCCCTGGGGGTGGGGGAGATCTTTCTTTTCTGGTGGTGTGCTTTTGTTGAATTATTTGACAGGAGTTTAAAATATATGGTGGTGGTGGTGTGGTGGTGTTGGTAGCAGTGTGTTGGTGGTGGTAGTGGTGGTGTAGTGGGTGGTGGTGGTGGTAGTGTGGTATTGTTGTTGGTGTTTGCTTGATTTGAATCTATCTATCTATCTATATACTACTAAAACTCTGTAATACGTATGTGTGTGTGTGTGTATATATATATATATATATATATATATATATATATATATATATATATATATATATATATATATATATATATATATATATATACAATATATTAACAAATGAAAACTATATTTATAAAACCATATTTATTTCATTATACATATTTCAAGGGCCACCAGAGAAAACTATGGTGCGCTTTCATCAGATAAAATATAATATAGGTTAGTTTTATAAATAAATATTGACATACCCTTAAAAAATGCAACCATTCTGGTTGGAATCTCCTGGATTTACTCCAATAATTTGTTGAGTGCTTTATATCAGTTATAAAAATATTTTGCTTGTTGTATCCCAACAAATTAAATATAACCTCTCTCTCTCTCTCTCTCTCTCTCTCTCTCTCTCTCTCTCTCCACACACACACACACACACACACACACACACACACATATATATATATATGTAAAAGAAATCAAAGAACGCCTACATACTCATACAATTTTTATTTGCTGACAATGTTTCATCCATACCATCAGAGCTTTATAAACAAAAATACAGTGCTGAGTATAAGCTCTACCAAGTTTAGTCACATGAACATTAGAAATACAGTAGAGGGTAACAAGAGGGAGATCGGAAATGGCGAGTTGGAGAGAGTGCATAGTGGGGTTGTTATTCAGCACTATAGTTATATGCTAGGGTACAGGCAGATTTTTTCACAAGATGCGGAAGCACGTGAGGGCACACAAAAGCAAAAAGTATAAACAGTTAAAACATATAATAATAAAGTAAAAGGAAAATAATAATATAAAGAGATAAAAAAAGAAAAAAAACAAGAAAAAAAAAGAAAAAATTTAAAGCGCACAAAAAACCAGAGGAAGCTATGCGTTGGTCACTATATATAACAGGTGATTTAGTTCTCCGTAACTTAGAGTTATAGAGATACTAAAAGGCTACCAAGGTACCTTCAGAAAGCCCAAATGGGATTTTATTCCTCCCCATAGTATACATAATCAAGGTATACTAGTAGGTTACGGAATTATATGGACCATGGGTGCTAAACCTGTATATAGACAGGCACCACATAAATACAAGCCAAATACAAGCAAAGCGGGGTTATTGCATGATCAAGCTAAAGCAAAAATACATAACAAAATATATATATTATTACTCTGAGGCCCTATACCTTGTCGAGTGCTTGGCTGCACTGCTAAAAGCATTCGTCAGCTTAGCTGAGGCTCTGGCTTCGAATATACTGTACTTCCATTTGTATTACTATCTCCTAGACCTAATGATTAATTGATTAATTTAATTAGACAATTCCAGTGATTGGTTAATTATTTAAGTTTGTTTAATAACGACCTGGTTGAGTGCTTAATTCAGTTTGTGTATGGAACTTTTTCCATTGCTCATAATTTGAATTTGACCGCCAAAAACCGGAGTTATCTCACTTTGGAGTAACATGTGCCCACACAACCGAATTTGGTGTCAGAACGGAAAGCCTGTTGAGAAAGTAAATCCACTGTTCCTTCCTCCAGAAACTTTACTTACACACACTGCAAGCGGATTCTGTTGATTTCGGATTTACAGAAACCTAACTGAGATATTGCAAAATATTCGAAGTGATGGTCCAGGTTTGTTATATGTATATATATGTATATATAATATGTATATGTGTATGAATTTTTTTCTCACGAGTCAGTTCTTTCGTTGCTACGGACCCCGGCCAAATTACCGGTCGCTGTCTTCATTTTGCAAAGCCCTTTAAACTGTATATTATTACTCTGAGGCCCTATACCTTGTCGAGTGCTTGGCTGCACTGCTGAATGTATTCGTCGGCTTAGCTGAGGCTCTAGCTTCGAATATGCTGTACTTCCATTTATATATATATATATATATATATATATATATATATGTGTGTGTGTGTACGGTTGCATACTTACATTTATGTATCAGTTGTGCTAAGGCGAAAAATAAAATTTTAATTTTACACACACACACACATACATATATATATATATATATATATATATATATATATATATATATATATATATCCACAACATTTACACATATGCTTACATTTATACACATTCACACCTCTGACACATGCACATGCACCTACACACGCATATGTACGTACACACACACATGAATGTATTTTATTTATTTTTCTCTCGGCCAAGTCAAGTTTAGGTGATGGCGGCGGCATCGATGGGTCTATCGCTATTTCATTCATATTGAGGTTGTTGGCGAACTTTATTTCAGCTTCTAGTATATGAATAGCTTCTTTTAATGTCACAATGTGGGCTAAGCCTGATGTGTAGAGTGAATTTTCACCTTAAATGTACATGAATGAGCTGCTTTGTTGGTGTTTGACATGTCGACAATGCGCCTGCGTAAGATGGCGTTCATGGGCTTCAACAGATGAACTTTTATAACATATATTGCTACGCTTAGGAAAAATATCAGACTTGCCAACCTATGAAAACCCAAATGGGGAGCACCATGAAAAAAAAAAGTGCTCCAAAACGGGGAGAAATTAGGCAAAATGGGGAGATTTTACATAATGGAAGGTATACCCATTTTCACAAGAGAAGACATCTCTCACCCACCCCAAAATGGGTGGGAAATCTCATTGTCAGACGGGGATAGTTGACAGGTTTGAAATATGGGTAAAAAAAAAAGGCTTTAAAATGCTTATATTTATTTAAAAACCTTCCATCATAATTTTATCTAAGAGCCATTATTAAATAATGTTTCAAATACCAGCTTAATAATGAGAAAGTTAGTGTGCGTATCCCGTATACACCTATATATGTATCTATATACGTGTAAAAAAGCAATGACCATTGAAGAGATTTTTGAGTGTTTTCCACCTCCAAATACTTACCCTCCGCATCTGGGTCCCAGCAGATAGGATGGAGAATACCCCCCCCCCAGAGGACGACGAGGGAGATGCGCTGAAACAGCCTCTCGACCTCGCGGGGCTCGCACCTGCGGGCGGCCAACTCCCCCTCCGATAGCAGCTTGTGGACTAGTGTCATCAATAATGACGGAAATAGCATTAACAGTTTTTAATTTTTGGAGCTCAGGATTGGTATGCCATCTATACTTAGAATACTGGATATATGAACATTCATGCAAACTGGAAAATTTGTGATTTGATAAATTTAGGGTTTGCATAAGAGGAAACCTATAGTTTATGATGATGACTGATACGTGAAAGTGATTAAAGATAAAAATGATATTTTAATCATTTATTTCTAGAATATAATTATACGGATGTCCAGCATATATGTACAAATGGCATTTTGTGATTTGATAAATTTATGGTTTGCATAAGAGAAAACCTATAATTTATGATGATGACTGATATGTGGAAGTGATTAAAGATAAAAATTATATTTTCAATAATTTATTTCTAGTTGCCTTTCATCCTTACGGGGTCGATAAAATAAAGTACCAGTAATGCACTGAGTAATTGATGGCCTTGTGCCAAAAGTAGAAACAATTATTATGGATGATATACACAAGCACATATGAATGCACACACACACACACACACACACACACACACACACACACACACACACACACACACACACACACACACACACACACACACACACACACACACACATACGTATCTACATAGTATATGAATAGAGTAAGACTGAGCTTTTAATGATTTCTACGACAGGCACAAGGCCAGCAATTTGGTGGGAGGGGAAAGTCGATTAAATCAATCCCAGTACATTACTGGTACTTTATTTTATCGACTCAAATTGCTGGTCTTGTGCTTAAAGTAGAAACAATTATTTAATTTAATAGGGTAGTGGATTGACAGTACCGGTAGAGCGTTGGATAACGTGCTTTGTGGCATAGAGTTACGGCTCTTTACGTTCTGAGTTCAAATCCCGCCGAGGTTAGCTTTGCCTTTCATCCTTACGGGGTCTATAAAATAAAGCACCAGTAATACACTAGGGGTCGATTTAATCGACTTTCCTCTCCTCTCCAAATTGTTGACCTTGTGCCTA
Source organism: Eledone cirrhosa (assembly GCA_964016885.1). NCBI lineage: Eukaryota > Metazoa > Mollusca > Cephalopoda > Octopoda > Eledonidae > Eledone > Eledone cirrhosa. Next base: position 302,698,043 of record OZ024741.1, read on the forward strand.
AAGTAGAAACAATTATTTAATTTTCTTTTTCTTTTTTTCATAATCACAAACATTATAAATTATAATTGAGTTTTTTCCTTATTCATTCGTGTGATGATATCTGTGATAGTGTTGGTGGTTGTAGGGATAGCTGTGCGGTAGAATGTTGATGACTTCGATATGTTATCATAATATAAAGTTCTATTGACACAATGAAATTAATATTAAACTATAGGTTTATATACACCATTTTATATAAACAGGCTCATCAAATTACCCAGATACACATACATCCTCCAGACACGTGCAAACTCTCTTTTTTTCTTCTCTCCCATCCTCTATTACTCCCATATATATAATATATATATACATGTATATACGAAAGGTCCCTGTAGCGCAGCGGATAGCGCGCTGGACTTCTAATCCAGAGGCCGTGGGTTCGAATCCCACCAGGGATGTTTATTTAATTTTTACTTTCTCTCTTTCTATATATATGTTTCTGTATATATGTATATATGAGTATATATATAAAAATTTAATATATAAAGTTTAATATAGAAATAGCTTCTACAAGAATAAAACTGTTACATTCAGAAGACATCATCAGGAAAGCCTGATGATTTTTCTTTGAATGAAACAACTCTAGTCCTGAAGAAGCCATTTCTATATTAAACTTGATGTTTACACTCTACTAATATATTGAGTACCTTACTAACTGTGGTTACCCCCGGTTGAACTCGAGACTCACACATACATACACACACACCCACATACACACACACATATATATATATATAAATAAAAACAAAAGAAAACAAAAAGAAATCATGTTTTCAACCGACATTTATTAGACTCTTTTACAATAGTTTCTCTGCATAAGATTCCTGTGTATTTTCCTTGTTTGGAAAAACAAAAACAAAAAATATTCCTTTGAAAAATTTCCCTGCAGATCGAACATAACCAGTGTGCTTGAGTGATTTACATTTTAGATCGTTTCCGACCCTCTTCAAGGCTCCCAGCAGATCTCTTGAAAATAGATAGTCGTGTATCCGAAATATATAGGGATTAACATATAATACTAAGGTAATATAATCTTTGGGTTCTCGTTTTTCATCCCTTTTCTCATCTCCTATGCACATAATCTCACCCCTATCCTTCCTCATCCAATTTTGTTATCCCTCAATATTTACAACACCAATTGCATTGCAACGGCTTCCAAAACATACCCACTTATATATACACAGACACGCGCTTTCTTCTCGTAAATGAAACATTTCCGTTTCTTCTTTCTCTCGTCAATCTTTTTATTTCTTTTTTTTTAAAATCTCTCTTTCTACCTTCTGATGAAGGACTAACGTTCGAAATGTTAAGACTCTTTTCTGACTATATCAAGCGTTATACAAATATATATCATCACCGAACTGAATCGTTTGCGTGTTTTTTTTCCTCATTGAGTTTCGCATATATATATATATATATATATATATATATATATATATATATATATATATATATATATATATACACAAACACAAATATATATACACATATAATATCAAATATATATATATATATATCATCATCATCATCATCGTTTTACGTCCGTTCTTCCACGCTAGCATGGGTTAGACAGGTTGTCCTGTTGTGGGCAGTGTCCGGTCAGCTGACCATGTCTTGCGCATACGGGAACTGATTCTGGCTTGATTTCTACAGCTGGATGCCCTTCCTAACACCAACCTAATTTACAGTGAGTGCTGGGTGCTTTTTTCCGTGGCCCCTACCTGTCCACTTTACAGTGTGGGCTGGGTGCTTTTTTTTGCCGTGGCACCTCCACGACCACTTTGCAGTGGCAGGGTGTGGGGGAATATTGTCTATATTGTCTATATATATATATATATATATATGTAGGAGAAGAGTCAGGACCCCGACGGCTATTTCGGGTGCTCAGCCGTCTGGGTCCTGACTCTTTTCCTATTACCCACTCTACTACTCTAAGTATCGAGTACTCTGGTGCGCTATGGTCCACCTGGTTTCTTACCACACTTTCTTTATTATATATATATTCATGCATATATACATATCTCATATCATATCATATATCATATGGTTAAGTTTTCATAGGCACATGCTATCATAAAAAGGTACCATGGCGAATAACTTCAAGTTCTTTTATTATATATAAGGAATAACCTCCTATAAGGTGAAGTCTGAAATAATCTGAGAATTGGGCAGTAGGGTACGCGTTATTTCAAGTTATTACTTTTATATAATTAGAAAGTGATGGCGAATAATAACTACGAATCTTTAATAAGATGATAAGTAAAAAAATCATCTGATTCACAGAGAATTTATATGCTTGGAAATGATGTTAAGCAATAGTGTAGATTTAGACTAAATGTACAGGGTATATTTTCGATCCCTTTTAATCTGAGTTAAAATTTTATTGTATTTGATTTTAAAAAAATCAAACCATTAAACACATCGCGTGGTTAGTATATGTATCGACAAACAGACCATGGCGTTTTCTTTTTAGAGAAGGGTGCAGAGATAAAGAAGTATTACAATGAGTAGTTTCGATATACTGAAGTTTGTGAATTGGTAGGCCTATACCTACTTAACATACTAAAAATACGAACCAGCCGGGGAGCTTCTACGCGGCGACACTATCTGTTTTAAATAACAGCTAAATATCCTTCGAATCACACTTTACTAATTAAAAGGATAAGGAAATACTAGATAATATAGTTCAAGATATATAATAATAATCTTCCAAAATGGTTGACTAACTTATACTCTTCCTTGACTTTTCTCATATACTATGACAAAGATTGGGTGTTCAGATTTGTAACACTGTTGATCATAGTATCCCAGTCAGAACTGTTCAGGAGCTAAATAGCCGAGGTCAACTATGTCTTTTATCCTTTCGAGGTTGATAAATAAAGTACTGGGGCGATTATTCCTCTACATCTGTCACTACTACTACTACTACTACTACTACTACTACTACTACTACTACTACTACTACTAAAAAGCATGCTTTACCCATTAACCTGGCCTATACGGAATAAAAACTGGTTGAGGATGTCGAGTCATAAAAGAAAAGACTAACCTATTTAGCTTGAAGGTAACGGTTTGAAGCGAATCTAGCAGCAATAAACTCTTTCAATGTTAAACTTAACCTAACCACAGAGTCATATGATTCCATCAGGAAACCCAAAACCACCTTTTCTACACTCATGTGAAAACAAACACCCACTCATCAACATCAAATGTATCAACAAGAGAATAAAGGTTTTACCCTGAAACGAAGTTACATTAAACAGGCAAGGCCATGTAGTACTACAACGAAGTTGTATTAAGCAACGCTGCAGTGTAAAACAACCTTCCAGATAAGTTGTTTTTTTTGTAACAACCAATAACCTCTCTAAAAATATCAGAGAGGTAGGAACGTAGCATGGTATAAAATTAATATAGCAGGGAACTTCTTTCTCATTAACAAACATTTCCTGAACGATCCACCGTTTTTTTTTCAACCAAAATACATGTAAAGGTGAGTTTCAGCTCAGCTGTAAGGAAAATGACTTGAAAAATATATGATATATTATATTTGGGTGTTAGACAAAAATCCGTAACCTTGTTTAACGTCATTACCTTTCTTTTGGGTGCCTTTATTGGCAATAAATTTGTAATAAACTTTCATGTTAGTTTTCTTTTTTGCGAATACTTTTCGTCACTTCTCCCTTCCACTAGGCTGAGAGGTCCTGAAAATGGCCATGAGCATCGCTCTTCCCTCCCTAACTAACCCCCCCCCCCCCCATACACACGTACAAGAAAAATACTGACGTCCCCCATTTGAACAAGACAATCACTTTGTTGGAACATATATTCCGTCACTGCCATTTAGAAAGTGGAGGCGCGTGGCTTAGTGTTAAGGGTGTTGGACTTACGATCATAATGTTGTGGGTGTGATTCCTGAGACGGGTTGTGTGTTGTCTTCTTGAGTAAAACACTTTATTTCACGTTGCTCCAGTATACTCAGCTGGAAATAAGTACCAGCAATAGCTGCGATGGACTGGCGTCATGTCCAGGGGTAGACTTTTAATCTCAATTGCTTCACGCCACAAAACCGGACCGGTTTTGACGAGCCTCCTGGCTTGAGACAGACTTTTGACTTTTAGGCATTTAGAAAAAGCACAGAAATCTGAAATATATTCGGAGAAGGAGAGAAGAGGAATGAAGACAGCAAAATAGTTATGCAAGAAGAAGAAAAAGAAAAAGAAAACGAAGAAGAAGAATAACAACTACTACCCACACAGCTATTATAGGAACAATTATTGCCAACATATCAATGTCCAGAAATTGGTCAAGCAATAGAATATTTCTTATCTGTAGAAAAAAAAAAAAGAAAAAAAAAAAAAAACGAAAAAAATCTGCATTCTTTTAAAGAAATACCATTTAGATGTGTAGTGCCACGTGACTAGCTTATGAAGTCAGGTGACTTTTGAAATCTATTTTACCATCACATTAATGTTGACTCGATAAACTGGACTCAGGAAACCTTTATGTATGAATTTGTAATTCAGGTTAACACATGCACATATAATAGCCTACACACTTTTAATACAACGCTGGATCAATTAAGGTCTGGTAGTTGAGTGTGCTGTTAATATCGGTGTGTGACTTTATATCAGGTTAGATTTTTAAGGGGTTTGGGTCGGCGGTAGTAACTAAGAATTCTACTGGTTATGCATGAGCTCTATGCCAATTACGTAATGGGGTTAGTAGTCACCGCAGATTATTATTATTATATAGAAACTACATAATACGATGGCTGCAGCTAGGTGACGTCATCGTTCCCATACCAGTAATTGGTGCAGGTAGGTGGTTGTTTTGTTGAAAAGGTTGTGACATAATTTAGAAGGACGTGTGTGGTTTTACTCTTCATTGAACATCTTTGGTTTAATATGGATGTATTTACGTTCAAGTTAAGGCAATTCACGGTCTTAGCAACACACACACACACACACACACACACACACACACACACACACACACACACACACACACACACACACACACACACACACACACACACACACACAGACACACACACACACACACACACACACAAATATATATATATATCTATATATCTATATTTATATATATATGTATGTATGTGTATATGTATATATATGTATGTATGTGTATATATATATATATATATTATATATATATATATATATATATATATATATATATATATATATATATATATATATATATATATATATATATATATATATATATATATATAAGAAACAAAGAATTTAAACGAAGTATCTCGTGTTTAACCGGGCAATTATATTTTTTTGTAACTACACGCAAAGTAACAGACTCTTTTCTAAAAAAATAACTAAGAAATATCTATTTTCTGTACAAAACCTTTATTTTCATAACGTGTTAGTTGGTCTCATCGAAATTCCTTGATTACTTAGCTTCACAGAGATGGCGTGTATGTTTAGTGGGCCTAGGTTAAAATTAGATCCAGGGATATAAAATCTTACACAGTCAATCAAACACATACACATACACCACCACGCACATACACACACGCACACAGAAACACATACACTATAAATACTTAAACATAGCCAAATAGGCGCTAACATATTCGATGAAATGATAAAAAATCTAATTAAGCAAAATTAATTATATATGGAATGCATTTCGGAGTCTAATCTTTAGAACTACTGTGACCTGTGACAATTGCTGTCATGTTTCGGGCTTATTAGATCTCATCGCCTTAGCATAAGCAAAGATTACTGCAGAGCTTTACTTTATTTTTAGTTGTGCAATTTGCATAATGTTATATGTCGTTATTTATGGTCGTGACGCAGTGGTTAGGGTGTTGATCCCACGATCAGAAATTTGTGAGTTCGATTCCCGGAACAGGCGACACGTTGTGTTCTTGAGAAAGACACTTTATTCCAAGTTGCTTCTGTCTCATCAGCTGGCAAAAATGAGTTGTACTTTGTGTCACATTGTGTCACGCCGAATCTCCTTGAGAAATGCGTTAGGGATACAGGTGTTTGTAGAATGTTTCAGCCTCTTACACGTTAATTTCACAAATATATCTACATATATAAAGTTGTAGTTCCTGTCTGTCTGTTTGTTTGTTTGTTCACAAACTATGGTTTTTGAGATGGACCCCCATAACCATATATATTCTGAAACTACATTGCCCAGGGTACTTGGATAAGTATATTTCATTTTAATCAAAGGGTTCCACAGGGGCACAAACCCCCGCTGAACATTTTTTCCCTTCGATTTATATGAAATTTAAACCATAGGTAAATGACAAGATATGATGCCTATTCACCACATTTCAGAAAATTTCAATAATATTAAGACACCCTAATGGGGGTTAAACCCTCTATAGTGAAAATTTTGGAAGCCCATAACTTGAGTATTAGAACTTTGAATTTCTAATTTGAAAATAATGCTTTACACAAAAATGAAATGATCAAGTTTTGAATTCATATTTTGAAAAAAATTATTTACAAGAAACAAAATAAGAATAAGATTTAATAATGTAATTTTGATTTGATATATTACAAAACATAATGTTTTCCAATTTTTCATGCATTACATTTGACATTGAGTAATATTGAAATGCAGAGTTTTTCTCCATAAATTATATCACTGATTTAAAATCAATCACCATTTTCTTACAAAAAAAAAAAAAAAAAATGTGTGAAACGCAGCAAGGCGCGAGTAATTCGGCTGGTATAATATATAGGATATATGCTTTAACGATCAATATGCATGAATATGTACGCTTTACATATAAGAACTGTGCATATAAATTTTACATATAAGGTTACATATAAGGTTTGTGCATATAAATTTTACATTTATGATTTGTGCATATAAACTTTTCATATAAACTTTTCATATAAGGTTTACATATAAGGTTTACATATAAGGTTTACATATAAGGTTTACATATAAGGTTTGCGTATTCTACACAAGGAATTGAAATTTATATAATTACAAGAAATGTTTTCAAATGGGATAAGAATATGTATCATAGTTTCATCTAACGGAGGCTGACCACTTAAAACGTTTGAGTACTTGTCACAATATTCCGACGACCATCTATATCAGTGGCGGTGAATTGGCAGAGTCGTTAGAACGTTAGATAGAATGTTTTGCGGTATTCGTTTCGGCTCTCTGCTCTCTGAGTTCAAATCCCGCTGAGGTTAATTTTGCCTTTCATCCATTCCAGGTCGATAAAAAAAGTACCAGTCAAGTACTGAGGGTCGATTCTTTCTTTATATCTCTTTCTGACTCCAATTCTCTCACTCTCTATCCTTCTCTGGAAGAAATCTGCTGTATTCATACCTGGAGAGGATTGGGCTCCACCAGGTTAAAAACCTACTCTAGAAACGCCGTATATGAATACAGCGTCCCTATGACTCCATCAGGAGTTACCGTACCATTTCATCTATATTAGTAACTTAACGCAAAAGGACGAGTTTCAAATACTCTGGCTGTTACACTGGATTTCTATGATTCGTAAGATGATAAACTTAATCTCATAAACGAATGCCTCTGTGGCTAACTGGGAAAGAAATAAGAGGAACAACAAAAAATTGAGAGAAAAATGACGAAAGAACAAGTCTCCACCTCACTACATCCTTGAAGGCTTGCTTAGGAATGTATCTGGCCTTTATGTATGTGTTCTGTCATAAAAAAGTTCTTGTTTATACAATGAATATAACATAGGTTTTATAAACTATTATACAACGCGTGTGTGTGTGTGTGTGTGTGTGTGTGTGTGTGTGTGTGTGTGTGTGTGTGTGTGTGTGTGTGTGTGTGTGTGTGTGTGTGTGTGTGTGTGTGTGCATAATGTGTGTATGTGTGTATGTGTATGTGTGTGCATAATGTGTGTATGTGTATATGTGTATGCGTGTGTGCATAATGTGTGTATGTGTATGTGTGTATGCGTGTGTGCATAATGTGTGTATGTGTGTGTGTATAATGTGTGTATGTGTATGTGTGTGTGCATAGTGTGTGTATGTATATGTGTATGCGTAATATGTGTGTGTACAGTATGTATGCGTAATATATGTGTGTGTGTGCGTAATGTGTGCATGTGTGTGCGTATGTAATGTGTGTGTACATGTGCGCGCGTGTGTAATGTGTGCCTGTGGTGTGCGTATGTCAGTGCATAATGCGTGTGTATATATGTGTGATTAATGAGTGTATGTGTATGGGTGTGTGAATGATATGTGAATGTGCATGTGTATGCGAGCGCAATATGTGTGTATACAGTATGCATGTGTTATATGTGTGTATGTGTGTGTGTGTGTGCGCGCAATGTGTGTATGCGTAATGTGTGGATGTGTGTGTGTCTGTATGTTTAATTATCATATAGCAACAACACATGTTTATGCAGTGTACGTGTTTGTGAAATTATATAACAATGTATATTTATATACACTGTCTTATCACTACATGTTTATGCAATAAAACAACACATGTTTATGTAAGTGGAATAGAAAAATGTATAGTGAACTATCATATATAGATTTCACTGTATGTATATGTATGTATTTATGTATGTAAGTATGTATTCATCCTTATACATGCACATATATATATGTATATATATATATATATATATATATATATATATATATATATATATATATATATATATATATATATATATATATATATATATATATATATGTGTGTGTGTGTGTGTACACATATATATATATATGTATATATATATGTATATATATATATATATATATATATATATATAAATATATATGTATATATATATATAAATATATATGTATATATATATATAAATATATATGTATATATATAAATATATATGTATAAATAAATATATATATATATATATATATATATATATATATATATATATATATATATATATATATATATATATATATATATATATATATATGTAGATAAATCTACCAAAATATACGGTAGTGTCCAATCCGTATGAAGAATTCAATGTAATCCCAATATAGAAGATATAAAAAGAGAAAATGCATTCAAAAATTTAAAATAAAAGTCATAGGAAAACAGAGTCAAGATAAATTAATAAAAACAATGAAATAAAAACAAAGAATAAGTTCCTTATATAAAAAAATTCATTATTTAATGATGACTTTTTTGATATAAGGAACTTGTTCTTTGTTTTTATTTCATTGTTTTTATTAATTTATATGTATATATATATGTAGGGTCCGGGTAAATATTTCAATCATATATTTTGTTTGACCCGCTTAGCTTGCTCGTTTTTTTGGATTAGGTGGTTAATAGTTTCTTAACCGCCATCTCAGTTTGTGTGGCCTTTATAACTCATGTTTATTGCGCTCTGGTCTCTTCTGGTCCATAGAGCGCTCGCCAACACAAATCGGAAGTTGCGTTTCGCTAATTTCTACTCGCCAAAATGCGATTCTCGCTATATTTATATTTGTATGTATGTATATATATATATAATATATATATATATATATATATATATATATATATATATGTATATATATATATATATATATATATATATATATGTATATATATATATATGTATATATATATATGTATATATATATATATAATATATATATATAATATATATAAATGTAAGCTATCGCCGTATTTTGACTAAAGAAATTAAAGAAATTATTTAGCCTGATAGTGGGGTTAAGAACCCTCCGAGAAATGGAAAAAGATGAGTATTGTCGTACATGGGAGTCGAACCCACATCTTTGGTTATCCAGACCACTGTGCTACCATTTACACCAACACATCTCCCGTCTTTTTCCATACGTCAATACTCATCTTTTTCCATTTCTCCGAGGGTTCTTAACCCCACTATCAGGCTAAATAATTTCTTTAATTTCTTTAGTCAAAATATGGCGATAGCTTACATTTATAATAATTTCAAACCCGCTCGCTGTTTCGAAAATATTCTTACATATATATATATATGTATATATATTGTTATACTTGGGGAGGGACATATTGTAATAATATTGCCAGAATTAATAACAGAACACACTCACTGTTTGGTTGGTTTTCGCTTCTGTATCTTTTATATCAGTTAATTCATTCGGTCCTCAATGTTTACCATTGATTGACCTACGGATATAATATAGACAGATATAATATAGACACAAACACATATATATAGTCTAACAAAGTTCTTTCGTTGCACATCTGCAACATCGTCAGTGGTGCTATTATTATGTTCCTCCTGTTGTATTGTATATCTACGCCATCTTTATTTAATCTGTTTATTTATTTATTTATTTATTTATTTATTTTTGTCTTCTTCTCTGCGCATGCGTTTGCGTGTGTGTATAGTGTTTGGTGTGAGTTTGCGTTTGGGTGTCTGTGTTTTGGTTATTGTATTCTATCTTAGTTTACTAGTGTGTGTTTATATGTGTTTGTTGTTATTGTGCTTGTGTATACATTTATTTATTTATATTTCTCTTAGGTCAGTATTGTTTGTTTGGGTGTTGTTGTTATTCCATTCATTTTTTCTGTTAAGCTTTGGCCTTCTAAGTTCTATTTCACTTGCCTCTCTGATTTGCCTATCGGCTGGGTCATTTCAATGTTTAGATATTATTTTAATTTCTATGATGTCTATGTTACCGTCATGTTGTTGTCTGGCGTGTTCGTATAGTACTGAACCGTTTTTTCGTCCTTTTAGTTCCCCCCAGTGTTGGTCTATCCTTTCACCTATGCTACGAGCTGTCTCGCCTATGTATGTTGTTGTCATGTTTCTGCAAGTACCCTCTGTACCTCTTATGCTATAGACTACATTTCTAGTTTTACAGTTTATCCTGGGGTTTACTTACATATAATACATTTCCTATTAGTACAGTGGGTTTTCTTAAAAGGGTTATGTTTTGCTGATCATTGATTTTATGGTAGTTCCTGGCTTTTCTACCACCTTAATCTTTAAGTGGGTCTTTCTCAGGGCCTTTCTACACTGGTTAGCTAATTTCCCTCCAGGGGTAGCGTCCACGAACATGACACTCTAGTATCTCTGGTTGTCGTACTATGAGGTGGCTTTCCTTATCTTGTTTAGTCCTATCTAAGCTATTCCATGATTTGCTCTTGTATAATGGGCAAATTCCTTTCATCTCCAGTTCTATGAGGGTCTTATACTTCTCCGTGGCTCCTTCGTATACTCTGATTCTGTCTCTTTGGTTGTAGCCAGAGAACTGCATGCGGTTGATGAAGTGTTGGGTGTGTCTTTCCATTTCTGTTGGGTCGTACATGCGGGACACCTTCTTCATCACTCGTACCAAGTCTGCGATCAGAATATTAAACTTAGCACTACTGGACATTGCTGAGTTTTTGAGTATCAGGTATTTGGAGGCCATGGGTTGTGTGGTAGTGTGAGTGGAGAATTTGTATATATATATATATATATATATATATATATATATATATAAAATGCATATATTTCTGTGCGTGTACACGTTTTTGAAAAATATCTTTTAATATTCTTTCATAAGGTTATGGATATGATTTTATATATCTTATACTTTATCGTCTCTCCTATAACGCTCACCTTGTCAAGA
>OZ024741.1:302717172-302719672 GCA_964016885.1 Eledone cirrhosa
GGTACCATGGGCCCAGCACTATGTGTCAATAATTGTCACAAGTGTAGTGTTTGTACCAGAGTTTTCAAGTCGCCGCTGGCTGGACTAAAAAGTCACACTCGTTCAGCGCATCGGTAGGGGTTCTCCTACATGGATATAAAGTAGTGGCCATACTCGAAAACGAGTTGGCAGCCACCATATATGATGTATGCATGTATGTATATATGATGTATGTATGTATGCATGTATGTATGTATGTATGTATGTATGTATGTATGTATGTATGTATGCCTTTGTCAAGGCAGAATTCTAGGAGAAGGAAAACTCTGATATAACACCTGCAACTCTGATGGTATCCAATGATGTTGACTTGTTCTTCTTTTGGGTAAATATCATCTTGGTTAAGAGAGTGGGACTGGCTTTGTGTAGTGCCTTTGCTCACCATAAAAGCTTCACGGCACAGGCATTGCTTTATATCTGGAGATCTCTCTGCACTTGTCGTCACCATGTATGTATGTATGTATGTATGTATGTATGTATGTATGTATGTATGTATGTATGTATGTATGTATGTATGTATGTATGTATGTATGTATGTATGTATGTATATTTTTCTGGTTCCATAATTTCATAAATGTTTACCAATAAGGAGAGAGTCGGTTTCTAACATAGATACAAGACTCTTTCATTGGAATTTAAACATCAACTAGGTAGATATGTATGCATGTGTATGTAGTTATGGATGTTATTGTATGTGTAGATGTGTATGTTTTGAGTTATATTTTTTGTATCTGTTTTGAGTTACATTTTATCACGCACAGAGTTGCTGAAGCATGGAACAAACACCCGGCATCAGTTGTTAGCTGTCGAGACACTGCATCCTTTAAAATGTCCATGTTTCCTGAGATTCGCCAACACTACACCTAATACTTCCCCTCCATACACACGCACACATGTATATCATGACCCATATACTATTCACTTCCCTGACATTTGTACATAATTCTATGTACTATATGTGCACCTTTGATGAATTGTAGTGCACCTGAGCACTGTACACAATAATTTCATTATTATTATTATTATTATTATTATTATTATTAATGGGCTTTCTCCACAAATGTCCTTCCGAAGTCTCCCCCTATTGGGGAATTTTTCATTGTTATTTTTTTGTTACATCCTCTGTTTTTGTTTTTTACACGCAGAAATGCCCATTTGTACCGTCCTGTATTGTCCTGCACTGTCCTTAATGTCTACTTTATGTAAACCCTTGTGGTTAATAAAGAAATCATTATTATTATTATTATTATTATTATTATTATTATTATTATTTTTAAGGGCGGTGGCAGTATCGGTAGAGAGTTGGACGCCATGCTTTCCAGCATAGTTACGTCCCTTTACGGTCTGAGTTCAAATCCCGTCGAGGTTAACTTTGCCTTTCATCCTTACGGGGTCGATAAAATAAAGTACCAGTAATGTACTGGGCAATTGCTGGCCTTGTGCCTAAAGTAGAAACAATTATTATTATTATTATTATATATGTGCATGTGCATATGTTTTGTATCTGTATATGAGTACATGAAGTTATTACATGCAGAAATTTTGGAATGTTTTACATATATTTACTGGATTGTACTTGTATTTTCCTAACTAGTCGTGTTCTTTCTGTTTCTGTGTAGAAAGATTTGTATTGAGGCAATTACTAACATATCCCAGTGCCCCAATAATCGCAGGTATAAATCTGAAGGTATAGTAGGGTGGAGTATCTGCAGATTTCTCATTAGTTCTACATAGATATTCTCCTTTTCGCTAATCTTTAATATTATATTGGCATCTGCTAACTTCAACTACTGTGCTTGCCTTCTTTTTCCTGTCCCATATCCTTATATCTGGTCTGTTATGCTTGCATTTTATTGGGATTTTTACTGGAACATTCCACCAGTACTCTTTCATATTATGTATGTATATATCTTCCACATTGCTGTAACTTTTAATGTGATTATTGTAGGGGTTTTCTACGGATTGTACAGTGAAGTGTTGTGTCCTTGAGCAAGACACTTTAATATATATGGGTATATTATGTATATTTTACATCATATGTAGAGCGGTGGATTGGCAGTATCGGTAGAGGGTCGGACGCCATGCTTTCCAGCATAGTCACGTCCCTTTACGATCTGAGTTCAAATCCCGCCGAGGTTGACTTTGCCTTTCATCCTTACAGGGTCGATAAAATAAAGTACCAGTAATGCACTGGGTAATTGCTGGCCTTGTGCCTAAAGTAGAAACAATTATGTATATTTTACATCAAATACATATATTATATATGTTATATATTCTATATAACGTAAATGTTTTATGTATTATGGCTAATATATATATATAATCTCTCTCTCTCTCTCTCTTTATATATATATATATATATATTTGTACATATTTCTGTATATATATATATATATATATATATATGTATACACATATATATAAGTATATATATATATATGTATAAATATGCATATGTAGA
>OZ024741.1:302739672-302742172 GCA_964016885.1 Eledone cirrhosa
TTCGGAGAGGAAACGACACCACCCCCACCACCACCACCACCACCACTACCACCACCACTATATACTGTAACCAAAATTCACCCATGGTTCTATTACCCTCTCCATCTTCGCATTATGATTTCTTACATAGCACACAAGGCCAGACATTTGGGGAGGAAGGAACAGCCGCTTATATCGACTAATATCGGTTTCTGATTTAGGCAGGGGGAGGGGAAATCGATTAAATAGATCCCAGCGCACTACTGGTACTTTATATTATCGACTCCATAAGGATGAAAGGCAAAGTTAACCTCGGTAGAATTTGAACTCAGATCGTAAAGGGGCGTATCCCGATACCATAAAGTATGTTGTCCGACGCTCTACCGATACTGCCAATCCACCACCACCACTAATATCGACTACAGTACTTAACTAGTCCTTAATGTTATCGGCCTCGAAACAATGGGATTTGAAACCAGAACGTAAAGAGCCGTAATTATATCACACAAAGCAATTTGTCCAACACTCGAGCAGTTCTGCCTATTCATCGCTTTCTCTCTTTTCCCACTCTCTCCTTAATTATTATACCATAATGATAAGGCGGTCGTGGCAGCGTTTAATATTTGTTTCACATCTCTGCGTTCTGAGTTCAAATCCCGCCGAGGTCTAATTTACCTTTTATATTTTCGGGGTCGATAAAAAAAATACCTCTTTCTGCTACAGACCCCTCTTCTTCCAACTGTTATATCCTGGATGTTCCACTGAATTAAAGGAGGGAGTGAGGGAGTTTCGAGAGAGTATCTGTGTCTGCTCGTGAAAATCCTTAGCGAAAGCAAGGTACATGCTACTAGGTAGTGACAGATGTAGTGAGATGTTCCTGGCTGGAATGTCTTTGACAAACGGTCGCTCCATTAGGGTTGCCCTGAGTACTAACAGCAGTAACTTTCATTAAAACATCACGATTTCAAATCTTTCACTACACTATAACTTCACTTAGGCAAACATTTTATTTTAAGCGATAATTAATTTTCTTTAGACATTAAAAACATTATACATGACAAAAATGTACATTACAAGAAATATCATAGGTTATAAAATAAATAGGATGGGTTGGGGTCTCAATATGTAAACTAAACGACTAGAAAAATTACCAATTTTCCACCCTCCTTGCTTAGTCCAATCCCCCACCCGCTCATTCCAATACTCTCGCTTATTCCACCCTCCTATTACTTGGAACTTGAGAGTACATTGCACCTTGAAAAATAGATGGCGTTATTTAATTTTCCTGTGATACATAAGTATTATAGAGGGCTCTTACTGACCACTTACATTTAGTATTTAGTAAATATCCTTATTATATCACACAGTGAAGGTTGATTGACAGAATCTTCCAGCTCTTTACGTTCCAAATTCAAATCTTACCGAGGCTAACTTTACCTTTCATTTTTCCAGAGTCGTTAGCAGAAAGAACCCCCCCCCCCACCGCTAACATTACTTGCCTTGTGTCTTAATTCGAATTCCTTATAATATCACACAATATGTCTTCAAACATGCAGAGTATTTCTCACTATATCAAAGTGCCACTGCAACTAAACTTCATTACATCGTTGCAGACCTGCCAACCTTTCAAAACCCCAAAAGGGGAGTACCATGAAAAAAAGTGCCTCCAAACGGGGTGAAATGAGGCAAAATGGGGAGATTTTACATAATGAAGACATCTCTCATCCATGAGAGAAGACATCTCTCATCCACCCCAAAATGGGTGGGAGATCTCTCCATCGGACGGGGATAGTTGACAGATCTGTTATTGTTAGACATCCGTCGTTTCCGACGACGAGTGTTCTTGTTGATTCAATCAATGAAACGGCCTGCTCATGAAATAAACCTAGAAGTGGCTGCACATTCTGCAGATACGTGCTCCCTTAAAGTAGTTCTCAGGAAAATTTAGCGTGACACAATATCTGACATGGTCTTTTTCTTTGAATTACAGGCACAACTCATTTTTGAGTGGATTAAAACAACGCGAATGATGTGACTGGCTCAAAGAGACCATGCACCGTCCAGTCCGGGAATCGAACGACCTAATGATCGTGATCCCAGCCCACTAACCATAACGCCACACACCTTTATACAACATTATTAACAATTTTTCCCCTAATACAACTTCATAACAAAAATAATATACCTGTAGCAGCATATAACTTTATACCAACATCATATTTTTCGTCAAGACGCCATAGTTTCATTTTTACATCGTATTTTCATCTTAATATCATCTGGATGTCAGCATAGTTCATGCAGTCGAATACATAATTAGAATATACACACAGCGTAATACTATGCTTATCAGAATAATAGTTTCTGATTTAGGCACAAGGCCAACCATTTTGGGGGAGGGGAGAGTCGATCGCAGTTCGTTACTGGTACTTTTATTTTATCGACACCGTAAGGATGAAAGGTAAAGCTAACCTCGACAGGATTTGAAACCAGAACGTAAAGGGCTATAACTCCATGCTGCAAA
>OZ024741.1:302744672-302747672 GCA_964016885.1 Eledone cirrhosa
TTGGCAACATTAATAAACCCACAAAAATGAACGTCTTTGTAGTTAAAAAATATTTTAGAAAATATGGGCGGCAAATTGGCAAAGCCGTAAGACAGTCAGATAGAAATGCTTTGTGTTTTTCGTTCCTGCTCACTGCATTCTGTGTTCAAATTGTGCCGAGCTGAGCTAGTGCCAGTCCAGTATTGGGATCGATGCTTTTACTATATATATCTCTCAATTTCTGGACGAAATCGGCTATGTTCAGATCTGGAGACGGATGGACTTGACCAGATTTAAAATGTCCAAGAAATGTCATATGTGACTACGGCACGTCTACGACATCACCGGAGTCCATACATATATATATATACATAAGCTAAAATAGACATCCATCACTGCTCTAGTTGAATACTCTGTAAATGATCCTCCTTATGCTGTGAATACGTTCAATAGAACTATTTGTTACGCTGACAATCATCAACCAAGGCAACCGCAAAACCCCACTCAAATGATGGACCAATATGATGCCGTTTGTTGATGAAGATAAAAAAAAGGGCTCCCGATCACACACACACACACACACGGTTCAAATTCCACTAAATTCAGCTTTACCTTTCATACTTTCGGGGCTGTTAAACTCTTTGCAGTATATATTCCGACGTTTTGCCTTGAGTTCGAATTCCGCCCAAGCCAACCTGTAATTAGCCAACATAGCTGCTGAGGCGTCATCCAACAGTGGATCGAAAATGGCTGGGTAGAAAATACACACACACACATACACGCGCGCGCGCAGAGTTAGGTGTGTAACTATAGTTACAGGTGGCGCGCCGTTCGAAGCACTCAATGCTGTTACGAGGTCCATCTCGATTTGGGTTGTATTCCAGAGTTAAGGCAACTAGTGTGCAGCGAGTAAACTTTATTGGCATATTACAATGGTTTCGATATCGAAACTACTGTAATATTCCAATAAACTATGTACATATGCTGCAACACTGACTTCGATTCAACTTACACACACACACACACACACACACATGCACAACCCCCCCCCACCACACACATGCTCTCTCTTTCTATATATGTATTTACATATTCATATATCTAGAAGTAGGTAAATATATATTTGAATAGATAAATACAAGGATGGAGCCAGTAGTTGCATATATAATCATATATATTTTGAACGACGTTCACTTGAAATATTACATGCAGATTGGTATAGTTACCATTAAAGGCTAACTAAAGCAGCTTGGACTCGTGGGACATGTTGCGTGTAAAAAAATTACTTACTTAAAAACGTGACGTGCCCGCATTCGCTGCGTTTAAGAAGATAAAAATTAAACGCGGTCAAGCTGGTTAAAAATCCTGCTGTTGAGTGAGTCAACGAGCAAATGTACATTTGACGTCGGAAAAAGAAACTATTTCGTCCAAGATGTCTGCCCTAACCCAAAATTTAAGCACGGTTGTTGCAATCTTATGTTTTGTGCTGCATGTCTGGAAATGGGGTTGGTTCCATAAATCAAATCGATGACATCATGGACAGTATTGTCTATGTGGAGACCTTAAAGAAGACTATGCTTGCATGTATAAAGTCATTTCGGTTGGTGATAAACTTTTTAGTATGACAATAACCAACAGGATACCACTAGTATAATGAAGGATTTCATCGAATGCCAAAAACATCCAAGTGAAATGAGCGAATAAAACTATATAGTTGCTACAATTGCTAAAAGTGCAACTGAATCTTCCTCAAATGACAGTCAACCACTATAAAAATGTTGAGACACTTTAGATGACGTTGTCTGGGTTGTACTATGCTTGAACCCCCCCCCCCCGGTAAAATACATCAACGCAAAACAAAACAAAAAAAGTTCTGTAATAATTGAAAATGTCAGAAATCTCTCGAAAATTGTAGTTTTCGATCGGTCTTTTCGCTAGTTTCGCAAACACTAATCCTTGAATCCCAAAGCCATTGATATTTGATTGATTTAAGAAAATAATTTTAATTTAAGCACGAAGGAAGCAATTTGGGGGAAAGGGAAAGTCGCTTAAATTGACACCAGTACTTTACTGGTACTTTATGTAATCTACTTCAGAAAGATGAAAAGAAAATTTGACATCGACGGTATTTGAATTTGAACTCAGTAAAGGGCCGTAATTAAACACCCGAAAACATCTTGTCCGACGATATAACCACTCTATCAGTCCACCAACCCTGATTCAAGAAACATTTGATATAGATGGCAAATAACTATAATCACGATTGGCAGGATCGTTAGAGCGTATTTAGTTACGGCCCTTTAGGTTCTGAGTTTAAATCGATAAACGTAATCTTTCATCCGGCATACACACACACACACACACACATACATATATATATACGCACACAGAGGCACACACACACATACATACAAACATGTATATATATATATATATTCAGAAGATCCCGTTAAGGGTGAAAGCAGCGATTCTTTGCTTAAACTTTAATCTGTTATTTTAATAAATATTTGCTCTACGGTTCTTATATATTTGATATATATTTATCCTTATCGAGCCCTCTTTGGATTTTAGTCTTCACATTTATTATTATATATGTTTATTATTATATATATATTTATTATATATATATATATATATATATATATATATATATATATATATAATCTGCACACATACACACTTATTTATGCATATATATTATAGCAATAAATAAGCTTTTTTTATATTTCCAAATTTATAAAAAATGAATATACGAATATACATCTACACACACACACACACACACACACACACACACACACACACACACACACACACACACACACACACACACACACACACACACATATATATATATATATATATATATACACACACACATGTATATATATATATATATATATATATGCATGGCTTCAGCCGGATGGCTGGAACATATGAAAGAATAAAAGAATATTATATATATATATACGCATATATAACCTCTATCCATACATACATATATATATACATGCATATATA
>OZ024741.1:302750372-302752872 GCA_964016885.1 Eledone cirrhosa
CATATTTAGAATAAAATTATGTAAGCATAACTCTAAAGTAAATATATTTGCATCTTTCCATATCTTCCGTGTGTGTATATTTCTGTGTGTAAATAAAGGCAGACTGATAGAAAAGGAGAAAGGGAGTTGGAGTGAGAACAAGAAATAACAGTAAGGATAAGATATACATGCATTGGACCCTTAAATCCTAATGGAGTCGTTAGGGCAACGTTTTTCACCGTTTCGTTTTAAGAGGAATAAACGAAAGGGTGAAAAGCGAAGTTAAGCTTGGCGGGATTTGAACGAAGAGCGCAGAGAGACGGAATGAACACTAAAGAATTCTATCCTTGTTCCCTATGTTGTAACAACTCTGCCAATTCATTCCATCGAATAAGATACCGTACTTTGAGCTGATCGATTACGAAACGCACGACGCAATGTGAATAAACATAATGATGCTCTATTGATACTACTATCCTGCTCCTTTTGCCTTTTCATCGATAAAATAAAGCACCAGTAAAGCACTGGGGTCAATTTAATCGACTTTCCTCTTCCCCAAAAATTGGTGGCCTTGTGCCTAAATCAGAAACCATTATATATATAATATATATAAAATTATAGATTGAAAGGTGAGGCTGTGTGGTTACTGATAAACGAGTGTTAGAACGGTAAGGCGACCACAAACAAGATATGGACAGTCTCACTTCGTCAGTTGTTTAGTACGGGTCAGGAACAACGAAGAAAAAAAAACTGACGAAGTGAGCCTGTTTTGTCCATCTTTTGTTTGTGTCGCTAACCTTCTAACACTATATATATATATATATATATATATTATATATATATATATATATATATATATATATATATATAATATATATTTAAGAAAAATCTTCGTCCAAGTGAGTTTGTTTCCTGATGATTTCGAAACTCGTGAATTTATCCTTGATCGGATATTTCCAAAAACCGAATGAAACTTCATGGGGTAGAAACATAATTTTGGTATGCTTATATACATTTTTTTCTTTCTAACTTTGATTTTATACCTAATTGTGTATGGTTGACGATATATTTAATCGATTTCCACGTGCTATTAGAATGTTGGGTAAACTATTCTATCACGGATAGATGGCTGTCGTTTATTTATCTATTATTTCTTCATGGGTGCCTTTTAATCTTCATAGGTGCCTTGTTTAATTGTTTTTGTGTGTGGTTGATTATGCTGATTGGGAGAGGAGATGATGTATATATTTTATCAAATGATTCTAATGGACATACTTTATTGTATATATATATATATATATATATATATATATATATATAATATATATATATATATATATATATATATATATATATATATATATATATATATATATATATATATATGTATATATATATATATATATATATGTATATAATATATATATATATATATGTATATATATATATATATATATATATATATGTATATATATATATATATATATATATATATATATTATAGAGAGAGAGAGAACTACGGAGACACACGATCAGAAAGTGTTAGGCTGATTTATTGTTGAATCTCAGGTTAGCCCTACTGATGTAGACGTTTGATGATACACGTTCCCAATCGTGACCACCACGTCAGTTATCTAAACCTAGTTTATCTATGTGCTTTTTTTCTTCAAGTCGTTCATGTATCCATGTGTTTTTTCTCCTTCAAGTCGTTAGGCTACGTGGGAAGCTCGTTGAATTGTTGGTCTGTCTACTGGATATATAAAACGTTTAGATTGAAATATAGAAGTTAATAATGACTTTTAGCTTTGGTACACGGCTGCGTATATTAGAAGAGTGAACTTAAGCAATACTATAACATGACTGGATCCTACGAGGGTAGGTTGAAAAGTTCATAGGTTGAATATGAAGGAGTGATGCTAGTTGCTGTGAAATCATGCATGCATTCATTTCAACCCTTCTAATGAATAAATAACTGCATTGTTTTTGCCCAGGGACTATGTTGAAAAATAAAATAAACCTCATTTGGTCATTCCACGAGGGTATCTTGGTCAGGCTATGAACTTTTTAGCAGGCCCTTGTATTTAATCGATCGTGACAGGATGAAAGAGGCCAATATGACACATGTGGAATTTTTACACTGAATCTAAAACAGAAGTGGTTAAACGAACGAACGGTGCGATTGTCAGTTTAGACTAAGGAAGCACCGTTTCCATTATTCTTTTTCTATTGCTGATACTACAAGTCGGTCGCAATTCCTGGAAGAAGGAAGCCGGATTTGAATTCAGAGCACATAGGGTTATATCAGATACTGCAACCGTCCGACTCTTTAAACAATTCCGCCGATCTATCGCCCCATGGACTACTTTAATGTATCTACCTGACGGAGTATCAGATATGCACACGTATATACAGTGTATTCCGAAAAATCAATATCATTTTCGATGTAAATATTCCAGAAACTACAGTGTCTAGGACAACGAGGACTGAGCAGGCTTTATGTTAAGCAATATCAGATTTATTT
>OZ024741.1:302757872-302765372 GCA_964016885.1 Eledone cirrhosa
AAGACAATTCTGCACATAACTTAAAAACAAGGAAGGTCATTTAATGGCGCAACAGAAACTAGAATAAAACTGTTTGAAACATAGCGATAAACAAAAACACTATTTTTTGGCACAACGCCAACAATTTGAAGGGATAGAGAATGTCAATTAGATCGACCTCAGTGTGTTACTGGCACATTGTTTTATCGAGAGTCGGACGCCATGCTTTCCAGCATAGTTACGTCCCTTTAAGATCTAAGTTCAAATCCCGCCGAGGTTAACTTTGCCTTTCATCCTTACGGGGTCGATAAAATAAAGTACCAATAATGTACTTGTGCCAAATGTAGAAACAATTATTTTATCGACCCCCCCATAAGTATGAAAAGCAAAAAGCAAAACTAAACCCGGTGGGATTTGAACTTTGCAGAGAGACGAAACGAATCCCGCAAAGAATCCCATCCAACATTCTAACGACTCTGACAACCCCCCCCCCCAAAAAAAAACCCCAAAACAAAAACAAACAAACAAACAAAAAACAATCAAACAAACTAAACAACAGCAAACAGAAAACAAACAAAAAACTAAAACAAAAAAAAATCAACACGAACTTCACCATCAACAACAATAACAACGACGAACAACAATAATTTGTTCTAATATGCAATAACGAAGAGAAGGAAAAAGAGAATATAATAAAAGGAAAGACAAGAGAAAGAAAAGAAAGAAGAGGTAGCGAAAGAGAAGAAAAATGAACGAGTAATAAAGAATGAAAAAATAAACGACGTTAAACGATTGGAGAGAAGAAAAGAATAAATAAGTGAAAGAAAAAAGGAGAAAATGGAATGTTAGCAGACGTTAAATAATTGTTTCTACTTTTGACACAAGGCCAGCAATTACCTAGTACATTACTGGTACTTTATTTTATCAACTCCGTAAGGAGGAAAGGCAAAGTTAACCTCGGCGGGATTTGAACTCAGAATGGCAAGGGCCATAACTCTATGCGTCATAGCATGGCGTCCGACCCACTACCGATACTGCCAGCCCACCGCCTTCTGGCGTTAAATAATATAGGGGACAAAGAACGAGTAAATAAATGTATGTTTATATATATATATAACGACAGTCGATCAACAAGATCCCAGACCTCATTCGCTTAACGAGTGGGGTGGAGTTCGTCAAATCGGACCGAGGAAACAATGTTTCCATCGGTCTTTCCAATATTAATACTAACTGTCAGTCACAAATCCAGGCAGAAGGAGGAACATGAAATAAAGTTTCTTGCTCAAGGATATAACGCATCGCCCGGTCCGGGAATCGAAAGCACAACCCGCGATTGCGAATCCAATTCTCTAAACACTCAATCACGCGCCTACACACACACACACACATATATATGAACATATGTATGGGCCCATAACTCCTGGTGGAGTTGTAAGGGCGCTGTAGTGACTTATGATGTGTCTTGGATATTTTAAACAGGTGGAGCCCATCCCCTCTCCAGCCAATTACTCCAAGAAAAGTTGAGAGAGAGAGAGAGAGAGAGAGAGAGATCGACTCTAGTATTGATCTGGTACTATTTTTTACCAACCTCAAAAGAACGAAAGGCAAAGTTGACTTTGGTGGGTTTTGAACTCAGAGCTCAGAGAGCCGGAATGAATACCGCAAAGCATTCTATTCGACACTCTAACGACTCTGCTAATCCGTCGCATATTTGTAGTCATAAAAACGTGTGAAAAATGCGAAGGAAAACGAGCTGTATAAAAAAACATGAATTGAAAGAATCGGAGAAGGAAAATTGGAAGGATTGGTAGAATGAAAAAAAAAAATGAACAAAAAATAGGGAGAGAAAGAGGGAGTGCTTGTGAGAGAGAAAGAGATTGCGAGGAGAGTGTGTGAGAGAAATGAGAAAGGGAGTGTGAAAGAGAACGAAAGTGTGTGTGTGAGAGAGAAAGAAAATGTGTGAGAGCGAGAGAAAGAGAATATGTGTGAGAGAGAAAGAGAGTGAATAAGAGAGAAAGCCAATGAGAGAGAGAGAGAGAGAGAGAGAGAGAGAGAGAGAGAGAGAGAGAGAGAGAGAGAGACAATAAGAGAGAGAGAGAGAGAGAGAGAAAGAGAGAGTGAGAAACAGAGAAAGTGTGTGTGTAAGCCAAAGAAACAAGTCTATGTGAAAAGATGAAAATTAAAAATAAAACGATTTGAAAAACAAATAGGAATTGTCAGAAACATCGAGGAAATTAATGAATAAGACAAACAAATAAATATACGAAGAAGGAAGGACAGAAAACATAACATAGAAGAAAGAATGAAGAAATCATAAATGAATGAAATAAACAGTATTGACAAAGAAGGAAGAGAAAAAATAACGATGAAAAAAATTATTTATAATATATGAAAAATAAAATGCAAACTTGAAAGAAAAATAATGCAAACTTGAAAGAAGAACAAGAATGAATAAATAAGTAAATAATTAAATAAATAAATATATAAAGGAATGAGAAAAATGAACGAATGAAGATTCAGTTACTGAAGGAGAGAATGTTTAGTCGTAATCCATCCAATACGATACAGATTTCAAGATGGTTGACTGGTGATCGTCTGCTTCAAAGCAATTGGTAAATTTGGTCACTGGACATGTCGAGCAGTTGCTGCTAGCAATGAAGGGGTCAAAATGTGTTTAGTGGTCAGTCATGTATCGTCCTTTAATAGGACAACGGTTTTGCAGATGAGATGCCTTATATATTGAAGATATTTCTCATGAAATGACGACGACTGGTGGATAGTTTCATGACTGGGGAATTGATTTACCATATGCTATGTGTGTGTTTGTGACTGTGTATTGTCTGCGCATAGCTATGTATGCGTACGGTACTATCCGTGTATAGATGAGTGTGCGTGTGTGTGTGTGCGTGTGTGTATGTATGTGCATGTGTGTGTATATATATGCATGTGTGTGCTTGTCTGTGTGCGAGAATGTATATATTTGTACGTTTATGCATATGTGTATCCCTGCGAAATAACTATATATTTATGAGTGTTTTATGTGTGTTTTTATGTATGTTCAAGCGCATGTTTATGTGGTTATGGGTTTATGAGTGTGGGTGCGAGCGCGCGTATGTATGTAAAAAGCACATGATAAAGTTTGCATGAATGTGTATGTATAATAACCATATATATATAAGACTGTATGTGGGTGTATATATGAGTGAGGTCACTATATATATGTAGATAAATGTACTACCAATCTACCAACCTACCAACATACCTCCCTTTCTACCTACTTATCTACCCATCCCTCACTTCCTATCTATCTATCTATCTATCTATCTATCTATCTATCTATCTATCTATAAGTTTGTGTGTATATGTGTTGACTAATATTATATATATATATATATATATATATATATATATATATATATATATATATATATATACATTTATATAATATTAGTCAACACACATTCACAAAATTTATAGACACATAGATAGAGTGATGAGTCTTGTTGCTTTGGAGTTTCATCTGTGTACTCACACGATCATCAGAGAATATACATAGATATAGGAACCCCAAATGAAGAAAATAAGTGTACCAAATGTCGATTACTAAAATCTAGCTTAGAAAATCGGGTAAAATACTCCTTTAGACGGGCAAACTCGCAGCGATTCGATTGCTGGTCCCTTTCTTGTGTTTTTTAAGGATTCCTATACCTTCTAAGAATATATATATATATGAAAAGATTCAGGACCCCGACGGCTGATCTCCGGCCGTTTCGACAGCTAGATCAGAACTAAGCCACCAGTATATATATGGACGTATGTTTGGAATGCGACGAGCGAAGACTATAATATAGTCTAATAATGGGGTCTATAAACCTGGCCCCTAATAGATAAAATGAGATGGTGTATCAATCGTGAGGTCAAAGATGCAAAGATATATATATATATATATATATATATATATATATATATATATATATATATATATATATATATATATATAAATGGAAAAAATGAAACGAAATTTCATTTATATATATATATATATATAAATGGAAAAAATGAAACGAAATTTCATTTATATATATATATATATATATATATATATAAATGGAAAAAATGAAACGAAATTTCATTTCTCACTCTTAGTACGGCCGTACTAAGAGTGAGAAATGAAATTTCGTTTCATTTTTTCCATTTATCGTTTTCGGTGCGCCCGGCCGATTAACTCACTCGATATGCAAATTAGGCTGCTCAGCCGTTAATATGCATAAGGAAAGTATATACTTTCAGACGTTCAATCATCTGGCAGGAAGGTATACGGTGCTGACGATAGCTAATAAGCTTGAAACTAGTACATCGTTCCTTTGTCAGTGTTGAACAAAAGGGCCACGATGGTTGCTAAACACTGTACGGCTTAATTCGGGATGTTTGTTTACAAACAAACCGAGCATTGTAATAAATGCTCGGTAAATCCATACGTACATATATATATGTGTGCATGTATATATATATATGCATACTACTGTACGTCTGTATACATATATGTATGTACGTATACATTCTTATATATATATATATATATATATATATATATATATATATATATATATATATATATATATATATATATATATACCATAGTTACAAAATAATACAAATAGATTCTAACATAAACACAAGTATCATGCAAATGGCTGGGCATTCCACAGGCACGTATACCGTCAACACGATTTCCAGGGAAATTCAGTGTGACACTGTGTGACAAGGCTGGCCTTTTGAATTACAGGTCCAACTAATTTTTGTCAGTTAAGTAAGCTGGAACAACTAGGAATTGAGTGTTTTGCTTAAGGATACAATGCGCCTCCGGGAATCGAACTCAGGTTTGTAAGCTGGACACCTCAACCACTGAGCCACACACCTTCACAGTGGTAGTGTATGTAATGAATTGAATTCAAATACAATAAACTCTGTGTTTCTGTGTTTCTGTTTATCTGCTTATGTTTATCTGCATCTTTTGGTGTTAATAGATCTGGGTTAGAGAGAGAGAGAGAGGGGGGGGGGGCATGCAGGCAGACAGACAGACATACAAAGACAGGGACAGAGACAGGGAAGTGATTGTAACTGGGAAGAGATGGGTATAGAGAAGAGACAATACAGAGAAGAGACAAAGAGAGAGAGGGAGGGATGGAGAGAAAGAGAGAGAGAGAGAGAGAGTGGGAGAGTGACAAATCAAGGGATGTGTATATAGTGTATGTGCTGTAGTCGTTGTCCCAGCACGGTTCTGATTGAGCAGATAAAAATATGTCCCAGAAATCAGCAGAGCATCTTGTGTAGGTGGAGATGTAAGCATATGTACACAATGTTGTTTAGCCCAGATCAACTATGATTGAACAAACCCGATCAAAGGCATATCAGCAGACCTGTCAACTCTCTCCGCCCGACGGTGAGATCTCACCCACTTTGGAGTGGGTGGGAGATGCCTTGTCTTGTGAAAATGGGTATAGTTTTCATTATGTAAAATCTCCCCATTTTGCCACATTTCTCCCCGTTTTGGGGCACTTTTTTTCATGGTATTCCTCGTTTGTGTTTTTAAAGGCTGGCAGGTCTGCATATCAACCGTCACTATATTCTCAGGTCCCAAATAACGGGGTGGGATGGAATAAATAGAAGGGAGTAAATCGGTAGTTTTTCTAGGTTGTCTTCATTGATTAACTCCTCCCCCCAGAATTAGTAGTTTAGTTTACATGTTGAGACTCCAACCCATCCTATTTGTTTTATAACGTATGGGATTTCTTGTAAAGTACTTTTTTTCATGTATGTTTTTTAATGTATAAAGAAAATTAATTGTCGCAGATATGCTACCACTTAAAATAAAATTTTATCGGTGGTAGATTAGCAAAATTTGATAAGCGGTAGGTGGGGTGGAAAAAATCTGAAAAATTAATGGGTAGTGGCGATTATTCGAGACCTGAGAGTACATTA
This sequence comes from Eledone cirrhosa, assembly GCA_964016885.1. Taxonomy (NCBI): domain Eukaryota; kingdom Metazoa; phylum Mollusca; class Cephalopoda; order Octopoda; family Eledonidae; genus Eledone; species Eledone cirrhosa. The sequence continues at coordinate 302,763,834 of OZ024741.1, forward strand.
TACAAAGAGGTTTCTTCTTGTTTAGTGGTTAGAGTGTTGGGCTCTTGATCTTACGAGTGTCAATTGAATCTCCCTGAGAATTACGTCAAGGGTGTCCATGTCTGTGGAATACTCACCATATGTACGTCACTGATTTTTGGTTACCAAACAAACTTTGTTTAACTGATAAATCCAGGCAGCTTTTATGCTTCTTCTATACGTGAGAGGCGCCTGGCCTAGTGGTAAGTGTGTTGGACTTACGATCGTTATGTCGTGGGTTCTATTCTTGAGCAAAACACTTCATTCCACGTTGCTCCAGTATACTCAGCTGAAAATGCGTACCAGCAATAGCTGGGGTTTAACACTACGATGGACTGGCGTCCTGACCGATGGGGAGTCTTGAACTCTGAGTCGCTTCACGCCACGAAACTGGGATAAGTATGGGCTTGACAGACTTTAGACTTAGACTTGGAGACTTCAATACGTGCTGTATATGTGTGTTGATTTTTCGTTTGTATTTTTCTATTAATAAGATTTCTTTAGATAATATTCTACATTTCTTTTTTTCGTAGAAATCAATATGGGATGATAAGGCTACTTTTACTTCGTGTTAAGCATTGTAACTACTCCATATTGTAAACGCAAAGACAACTGACCAAAAAGTGTCGAAATTGTGTGCTCAATGCAACATTTTGAATCATGAAGTTTATAACGTTCATGTTTATATTGAAATTAGTATATAACATTGGTTATCTGAAGTACGTTCTGCGGTTTACAGTGGGTTAGTGTTAAAAAAAAAAATTATTTTAGTATTTTTGTAATATAATATTATTCTGATCAGGTAAAATCAAGGCGGTGAATTGACAGCCGTTAGGTATTTGTTCAGGCTCACTGCGCTCTGAGTGAATTCAAATCCCACCGAGGTCAACTTTGCTTTTCATCCTTTCAAGGCTGATAAAAAAGTACTAGTCTAGTACTGTGGTCGATCTTTCCTTACTGTCTTTTTCATTCCTCCTCCCTTCTGTCACCCCCTCTCTCTGTCACCCCTCTCTCTGCCATCCTCTTTCTCTGCCACCCTATCTCTCTGTCACCTTCTCTCTCTGTCACCCCTCTCTCTGCCACCCTATCTCTCTGTCACCTTCTCTCTCTGTTACCCCTCTCTCTGTCACCTTCTCTCTCTGTCACCCCTCTCTCTGCCACTCTATCTCTCTGTCACCTTCTCTCTCTGTTACCCCTCTCTCTGCCACCTTGTCTCTCTGTCGCCCTCTCTCTCTGCAACTCTATCTCTCTGCCACCTTCTCTCTCTGTCGCCCTCTCTCTCTGCCACCCTATCTCTCTGCCACCTTGTCTCTCTGTCGCCCTCTCTCTCTGCCACCCTATCTCTCTGTCACCTTCTTTCTCTGTTACCCCTCTCTCTGCCACCTTCTCTCTGTCGCCCTCTCTCTCTGCCACCCTATCTCTCTGTCACCTTCTCTCTCTGTTACCCCTCTCTCTGCCACCTTCTCTCTGTCGCCCTCTCTCTCTGCCACCCTATCTCTCTGCTACCTTATCTCTCTGTCG
>OZ024741.1:302770372-302790372 GCA_964016885.1 Eledone cirrhosa
TTATAAGCCCAAGCAGAGTGAAAAGCAAAGCTGACTCCTGCGAGATTTGAACTAAGAACATAACTGGGCGTAATTAAATGCTGACGATTCCGCCAAGCCACGGCAACACAACCAATAATTCTTTCAAACATTGGCACAAACTCAGCAATTTGAATGAAGAGAAAATTCGTTATATCGATCTCAGTACTTAGTCGTACTTATATTTCATCGACCTCGGAAGGTTGAAAGACAAAGTTGATCTCGGTGGGATTTGAACTCAGAACGTAGAAAGTCGTAATCAAATGTCACCAAACATTTTACCTGACACTCAACCGATTGTGCCAATCCACCGCTCTAAATAATCTAAATAATTAGTCCTACTACAGGCACGAGACCAGAAATTTTTTTGGGGGGTGGGGTGGGGGTGGGGTGGAGGAGAAAGTCGATTAAATCGACGTCAGTGCATTACTGGTACTTTATTTTATCGACCTCGTAAGGATGAAAGGCAAAGCCAACCTCGGCAGGATTTGAACTCAGAACGTAAAGGTCCGTAAATCTATGCCGCGAAACAGGTGTCCGACGCTCTACCGATACTGCCAATCCAATGGTTTCTAATTTGGGCACAAGGCCTGAAATTTAGGATTAAGGAGAAAATCGATAATATCGATAAAGCGTTTGAAGGGGACACACAAGAAAGAGATTGGTCTGTATTTCTTTGGATCATCTACAGCATTGTTTGGTCTTGGAAGGGCAATGACAGTAGACTTTCGCCAGATATTCGGTTTGATTGATAAAGTTGCAAGAGTAGAAATCTCTTAGTCATTCCTGGCATCCTGTCCCGCAGTGTATCAAGAATTCTGGGGGGATATTGTCGGTTCCTTGGGCCGTATAACTCTTGTGTTGACCTATTGCTGAGGCTAGTTTATGTTGTGAAAATGGAGCCGACAGAAATCCATCCAGACCTGGAGCTTACCACAAACTGGTGGTTTCTTGTTTCACAAAACGGGCGTTGTATTTGTCTGTATTCTTTAAACGATCGTTTGAAAGGGGTTGTTCAGCAATAGAGTTAGCCGATACAGGACATGTTGTAGATTTAGGACTTCTGCCAGGTAGGTGTTTTGTGTACCTTCCAGGCAATCCTGCTGGAGTGAAGTGGGTGAAATCTATCCCTTGAACCATTTCCTCCTAACGCTCTCCACTTTTCCTGTCGAATCAGTCGATCAGGTCTGATGCCTTTGTGGACGCACCTTCCCCATGTTCAGCGTGCAGCTACTTCTTCTAGCTGGACTAGAATCTACAGTCGACCCACATCTGAGAGATGAAGAAGCAGGTTTTCGCCATGGCCAAACACAGCTTCAAAAAGGGTCACAAGGCTGACACTATCTTGGTCGATATCACTGCAGCCTATTATGACACTGTGTGGCACCAGGTCCAGAGCCGGACGTTTCTCCTGACTGTCACATGGTGCTGTTTATTTGCATCATCATAGCCAACTGAAGACCAACGATGGACAGACCAGCACCTCGAGTCATTACATGTAAATGTGTTCTTGAGGAACAGCCTTCTACGGCGCATGGCCGGCTTATTATAGGGCGCTCGCGTATCCACCCTACATACTAGTGCCATAGCCTTCATCTACAGTGCTGCGGAGTACTCCTCGCCTGCATGGCGCAGAGGCTTCCATACTAAGGAGATAGATATAGCACTAAACGACACCTTAAGTCTCATCACCGAATGTGTCCGTCCTACATCAATTGGTTATCTACCTACGCCACAGGCATTGTTCCTGAACCTCTTCGTAGAGGGCATCACACACATAGATTGGTAACCAATAGATCAACAGACCCAAGTCATTCGCCTCATGACATGGCTGAGGATTCTCAGCTACTGGACCAACATCATTTGACGTCATGCCACCCTTTCTCTCGTTACGCAGCAAAGCTGCGAGTTTCAGATTTCAACATGCTTCAGACAAGGAGAGCTAGCTGGCAACAGGCATCTCAATTTACCTAACTGAATGTTAACCCCAAAACAGTCCTTCCTCCAGGCGCTAACCTCTCTCCGAGAGAGTGGATGTCCCTGGATCGAATAAGCACAATTCAATGCAACCATGCACCACCGGAGGGCGCGTCCATCTGCAGCTTGCCGTTGTGGCTCGCCAGAGCAGACAGCTGACCCCCCCCCCCCCATATATATATATATATATATACAAGTTAATATAAATTAATATATGATAAACACATACGTGTTTGTATTGTAAATGACCAAGTTAGCTAGAATGAAATAAACTAATTCAAATAAATATAGTTTGCCTGTCTCGATTTAAAATAATAAATCAATAAAAACAAACCCATATTGGCAATAACCGTGATACCTGGACAAATTTAAATTTCAAAATCCAAACCTATATATATACATATACTAAGTAAGTGCCTGTATCTCCCACCTATGGGTGTGGACCTCCCGCACTCTAATCCCACTATAGTGACCTGGTTGCAGCACCTAGGGGACGTCACGGGATTACTGTCTCATATGCTAGAAGAAGTACCACATGGCATTTTGTCCGGTACTCTAGAAAACAACGAATAATGACATAAATGTGATCAAGAATGAACCTTAACAGTAAACCCACCTAAGATAAGAAGTCACATGTATTGGAAGATATTCACTTCTTCACTAAGTTTTGATGATATTGTAAATAAGATGAAAAGAGAGGCCAGCAGTCTAAGAAATATAATAAACAATTAAATTACAAATTGTCGTTTTTATAAGCATTTCACTAGTATCCTTATTATGTGCTTTATATACAGAAATTGTGTAAGAAAAAAAAAGAAAATACACAAACACCACTGACTGACAACTATGGGGACTCCTATCCCGAGATAGAAACACAAACCTAGGTTATAGGGGTCCTACAAATCATTCAAAGTAAACAAATTAGTAAGAAAAACACGATTCAAAACTAGAATTATGTGTGATAGTGTGAACTGCACGAAAACAAATTGAATCCATAGGGAGCAGAAATACAGACGAAACAGTGAATGTATGGAGATAATTAAATAGATAAAATGAGACCATTCTAACTCACAAAAGATTACGAAAAGTCGAAGAAAAGACTTGTTAAAACAACGTTTCCCGCTTACTTGAATAAATATTGATTTTTAACGTAAGCACAAGGCAACATACTGTCGGATCCCAAATAATGAGGTGTGTGTGTGTGAAAAATCGGTAACTTTTCTAGATTGCCTCCGATGATTTTTTTTTAAAAACCAAGAATTAGTCGTTTAGTTTACATATTGAGACCCCCAGCTTATCCTATTTATTTTATAACGTATGGGATATCAAGTAATGTACTTTTTTTGTCATGTATATCATGTATAATCTATATACTACTAAAACTATGTGATTGTGTGCTTGTCTGTAATTTAATACAGCCAAAACGGCGCATAATAGGGAAATACTTTGAAAAGAAGTTGTCCCTCAAATGGGAATACGAATGGAATAAAACAAGCTTTGCGTAAATCGGAGCACGGGTTCCTTCATAGAAGGAGAGAGAGAAAGAGATAGTGGTTGTGAGAGAGTAGATTGAAATAGATACAGAGAGAGAGAGAGAGAGAGAGAGAGAGAGAGAGCTGTTGGTATTGTTGAATGAAATTGTATCAAGTGATTTCAAAGAATCGAATACAGCATTATTGTATCTAGCTCGAATTTGGTGACTGAATATTAAGTCATATGTATCATATAACTTGCGTTAGGACAGGATGTATTTAGCGAATATTTCCTGCTAAATAGGAAGGTTTTCTAAGTGTGTATGTATATATATATGTGTGTGTGTGTGTGTGTGTGTATGTGTGTATATGTGTGTGTGTCTGTGACCAGTGTGTATAGGTCACAGACACCCATATATATATATATATACAAACTAAATTCGTTATCCCTATTCATTTTAACGAGGTCAACTTTGCCTTTCATCCTTTCAAGGTCTATAAAATGTACCAGTCTAGTACTGGGGTCGATTCTTCCTCTATATCTTTTCTCACTTCTGTTCTCACTCTCTCTATCCTTCTCTGGAAGATTTCCTCTGTATCCAGACCTGGCGAGTTTTAAAATGCCATAGAAACGCCGTATGTCAATACGGTGCCCCCACAACTCCCACAGGAGCTACGAGACCATGCATGCGTTCATTTTAAAGTGTATGAAAATAGGATTTGGGTGTGCTCAAATCCTTAACAAATACATTAACAGAGCAATTGAAATGTACGTGTTTCGTAAATTCAGTTCACCGTGAGCATTACTACATTCACTGCGGTGCTTACCATAAACAAATACACAATACAGATCTATATACATGTATATATATACACACACACACGTACAAAACCACCAAAGATGCTATCAAAAATCTCAATTATGTCACATATCTGTGGAATACATTAGAGATGTGATCAACAGCTGCTCCGCAATGTCATTAAGATATTACCTTCCTATGCGGCATGACGTTGTTGCTAAAACAATATACAATAACAACCGTAGAAAATACTGTCCTAGTAAAAATATATAATAATATATATTTTTGATATTGTGTATATTCATAGAGTCTAACATAAGTAATATTGATGGAACATTCCAATACAAACTTTCACTAAATACAAACGCAGCAGGCCTTCATATAGTTGTTTGATACAGAAAACAAAACCATGTACTGTTATAGAGATCAGTTGCTCAGCCGATGAGAAGATTACGTTCAAAGTGACCGAGAAAAGAAAGATCTAGGAAATACTGGGTCGAAACCTAATACTTCTCTACTCAGATTATACATTTACAATTCTGCTCATAACTCATTGCATATTAGTGTTTAATTATTAGTCAGAATAATCTGTTATCGAAATTTGAAGATTTGGGCGATTTGAAGAAACGTTATTTTAACACTGGACATAGAGTTATCTACTATTACTTTGAAAATAGAGAAAAGATATTTGAAGAAATGTTATTTCATTACTGGACATACCATCACCCACTATCCAAAGTAACACTATTTTAAAAGTAGATTGAAACGATTTAAAGAACGTTATTGAAATACTGGACATAGCGTTATCTAATGTTCCAATTAAAATAGAGTAAAGTGATTCCAGTGCCATGCTTACCTAGCTCCAGCTGACAGTAATGAAATGGGCCCCTATCCACTAGATTGTATGCTCCAACCAGAAACCTAGTCTGAATGCTTGCAAAAGAACAAACTTCACTAAAGTCCTCTAAGAACAAGCTGGTGATGTCAAACCGGGTAACGAACTAAGTCTACCATCTGAGTAGATCTCAGTGAGATTTGAATTCAGAACGCAAAGAGCCTGAATAAATTACGTTCGACGTTCTAAAAATGAATCCACCAATCCATGGCCTTGACTGGTACTTTATTTAATCGCCCTCAAGACTATGAAAGGTAAAGTTGACATCGGCCAGATTTGAACGCCGAGATCCAGAACAGATACAGCAAAGCAATGCTCTGATCACCCCTGTCAATCCACCGTGTAGGCTAATTCACAAATTCATAAATATATATTAAGAAAAAAATATGGTGTATTCTATATAATGTAAGGGAATACATTTCTTCTTCTTCTTCTTCTTCTTCTTCTTCTTCTTCTTCTTCTTCTTCTTCTTCTTCTTCTTCTTGGGAGGGTCGTGGGGTCAGGGTCCTCAAATATTCCTTCCAGCGAGTCCTGTCAGAAGCAACCGTCTCCAATTGATTCGGCTGGATCCCCAAATGAGACCAGCCAAGCTCATGGATGTTATTCAACCATCTTGCTCGGGTCTTTCCCCGAGTCTCCTACCAGTTGGTTTTGCCTTAAAATCATTCCAGCGATTTTTTCCTGAGACATTCTAACCACATGCACGTATTATTAGTGCTGTGATCTCTCAATTCGGAGAAATAGCGGCTCTACCTGAAGCGACCTTGATCTCCGAGATACGCACTCTATCGAGTAACGTTATTCCAAAGAACCTACGGAGGAACCCCATTTCGGCCGATTGTATTCGCGATCGTATTCTTTCGCTCATTACCCAAGATTCATGAATACCGAATTAAAGATAGCAAGTTTGGTCTTTACCTTAACATACCTTCTTCTGATTACCGAATGCTGAAGTTGGCGCATTACTGCACCAGCTACTGAAATTTCTTCAATTAATTCAGCCCCCTGCTTCAGTGGAACTCCACTCATATGTAGAGTGTACTGCGCAGACTTCCTAGAGAAAAGAAGTGTCAATTTTTGCATCACTGATTTTCATTCCTGCCGTGCAGCACTTCGCATGAAGCTTATCAAGTGCAAGTCGGAGATCACCTGACGAGTTAAGTAATATGATTTCGTCTGCAAATTCCAAACGACTGATCCTACACCAGTCGTGATACGACTTCCATCCGGCTGCGCATTTCAATCCATGAAGATTATGAATAGGAAAGGCGACAGTACGCACTCTTGGTGGAGTCCGACTCCCACACCGAATAGTTTCGATTTAGCACCATTTATTTGAACATAAATACTTGGCAGAACTCCCACGATTTCTTAAAGACATTGTGAATATTTGGTAGGCTGTGCTGCGTCCGGGGCAAAAACTACACTGTTCATCAGATAGCTTGGACTCAACAATTTCCTTACATCGCTTTGCCAGACATTTAGCATAGACTTTACTGAGGAGGCTTAAAAGGGAGTTCTCTCTATAACTAGAACAATCTCCCCTGTCTCCCTTTTTGAAAATTGGGATCGTCACTCTCGCTTAGGTGCCTTTCCAGAGATACAGGCCACTCAGCACACACGAGTCAACCAGAAAATATCTTCTCTATTTAAGGCTTTTAATATCTTGGACCGAATTTCCTCTTTCCTAGTGGCATTGCTACATTTGAGCTCTTTAGTTGCTCTTGTGACACACACTTTCTTCTTTCTTTCATTTTCTTTCCCATTCCCCCTTTTCCACCACATGCACTCACATTCTCTCTTCTTTCTCTCATTCTCTCTCTCACGTCCCTTCTTTCTACTGCATAAACACACTCACTTATTCCTCTCATTCTCTCGTCTACCCTCTCCTACTGCACATACAAACACACTTATTTCTTTCATTCTCTCACCCATTGCTCTTTCCACACACACACACACACACACACACACACACACACACACACACACACACACACACACACACACACACACACTCCCTCTCTTCTTTCTCTCATTCTCTCTACCACTCCCACTTTTCTATCGCACCCATACGCACTCCCCCTTATTGCTCTCTTTCTCTTTCTCTTTGACTTTTACCCTCCTGTTTTCGCATCTTGGGTGGCAGTCTGTAAATTAATATTCATAATCTATTCCTGTTTCAGATGATCTCACTATAAAAAAATAACAACAACGAAAATGAAAACAATTCAAGCTTCAACACACTCCTATCTTTCTGCCACACCCTTGCGCCACCTAGGGCAACCACTTCCCAACTAGTCATGCAAGTGAAGACCTAGCTTCGATCATATATATTATATATATATATATATATATATATATATATATATATATATATATATATATATAATATAATAAATGTGTGTATATATATAACCTAACACACGTACACATACACACACAGAACACGCATATATATATATATATATACTGTATATATGAGTGTATGTATAGTATATTTGGCAATATACCGTATGTTTAATTTAAAACATTTTGAAGACGATACGCTATCAGTTTTAAAGTAGTGACTATGTCACTTATTTCTTTTCGGCGAAAGAAGGGAGAGAAGCTAGCAGTCTGTTTCACGTTGTTGGCGATTATCAGAGCTACGCACTCCCCGCTTTCGCCAAAAATTATAGAAGCTGGATTCCTATAGAATTCCCGTAATAATCAGGAGCTGATTATACAGTTATACAGAGGGATTGCTGGTCCAGCAAAAATTAGGTATTAGCTCCTGATTATTACTGGAATTCTATAAGAATCTAGCTTCTATAATTTTCGGCGAAAGCGGGGAGTGCGTAGCTCTGATGATTGCCAACAGCGTGAAACAGACTGCTAGCTTCTCTCCCTTCTTTCGACGAAAAGAAGTAAGTAACATAGTCACTACTTTAAAACCGATAGCGTATGGTCTTCAAAATGTTTTTAATTAAACATACGGTATATTGCCAAATATACTATACATACATTCATATATATATATATATATATATATATATATATATATATATATATATATATATAACCAAATATTAATATGGTTCGTTGATTACTCAACGAATACAATATTACAATAGATTAGAAGCACTCAACCAGTGATTTTCCTGGAGTTTTTAATATTATTCAAAATGTAAATAAATGAAAAATATTCTCATAATCAAAATATATATTTTATTATACATATTTCAAAGGTACAATGGGGTTTCAGTATGTTTTCATCAGACAAAACATATGATTTGACCCACCGCTACGGTTTTGATTATTCAATTCCAGTATTGGAATTGAATAATCAAAACCGTAGCGGTATGTCACATATCAAATCATATGTTTTGTTTGATGAAAAGGTACTTAAACCCCATTGTACCTTTGAAATATGTATAATAAAATATGTATTTTGATTATGAGAATATTTTTCATTTATTAACATTTTGAATAATATATATATATATATATATATATATATATATATATATATATATATATATATATATATATATATATATATAGAGAGAGAGAGAGAGAGAGAGAGATAGATAGATAGATATGTAAAAGGTAAAGAGAAAAATACAAAATAACCAAAAGAATCGGCACAGTACATGGAAGAAATATATTAGTTTAACGCTTGAAATACCAGGAAGCTAGCCATACCGTTTCGGACACTAGTCCTTCATTAGAAGATAGAGTTAGAAATAGAATATAGATATAAATTAAAAAGTGATAAGGCGAAGGAAGGAACGGGGAGAAGTGAGGAAAAACCCACACGTGCGTATATATATATATATATATATATATATATATATATATATATATATATATATATATATATATATATATATATATATATATATATATATATAGTTGAATCTTAGTCAGGAACAAAAACAGAGAGGCAGTACAAATATGAGTTTATTATTTTCACGCTTTTGAGAGGGGGGGGGGGGGGGCAGCTTTTCGGGCATAAACCCTTCATCAGGAGAAAAGTGGGTAGGAAGTGAGTTCCGAGGGTGTGTGGTGGAGTGGTGGAAAGACATTTAAAAAAGGGGGAGGGGGAGAGAAAAGGGAGGAAAAACGATATATATATATATATATATATACATATACAATATATTAACAAATGGAAACTATATTTATAAAACCATATTTATTTCATTATACATATTTCAAGGGCCACCAAAGCAGATTATAGTGCGCTTTCATCAGATAAAATATAATATAGATTAGTTTTATAAAACTAATCTATATTATATTTTATCTGATGTAAGCGCACCATAATCTGCCTTGGTGGCCCTTGAAATATGTATAATGAAATAAATATGGTTTTATAAATATAGTTTCCATTTGTTAATATATTGTATATTTACTCCAATAATTTGTTGAGTGCTTTATATCAGTTATAAAAATATTTTGCTCGTTGTATCCCAACAAATTAAATATAACCTCTACACACATATATATATATATATATATATATATATATATATATATATATATATATATATATATATATATACACACATTTGCGAACTGGATATAAAAATATTAGTTGCCAGGAAGAGACAATGGGACACACACACAACTACAATACTATCATTTAATTTTTATATCGAAAAAATAAAATAAAAAAAATTCCTCTTTATTTCTGTGTATGCAATTGAGCGTAACATTGTAAAAAGAATATATAGATTATAGAATATATTAAAAATATCTTACTTTCTCCAATAAAAAAGATTTTGTGAAATATACACATGCACAAAATAGCAGTAATGATCTTCGGTTTTCTCTCTGTCTCTCTCTCTCTCTCTCTCTCCCCCCACCCCCCCCCTCCCTCTCTCTCTCTCTCTCTCTCTCTCTCTCTCTCTCTCTCTCTCTCTCTCTCTCTCTCTCTCTCTATATATATATATATATATATATATATATATATATTGGTAAACGGAAAAGAAAATGCTGACAAATTGTTCACAGTGAAAAATAGTTTAATTAGGAATAAGTGAGAATTAGTAATAGTATTGGTTAGTATTCAGTTTTGGTTTTAAGTTTTACCGCTCTAATCAGATTAGAGCAAACATCACGGACGCTCTATCTCAAAATTATTGTTGAAAAGCATTAGAAATGCGCAACCGGTAAAACTTAAAACCAAAACTGAATACTAACAAATACTATTACTAATTCTCACTTATTCCTAATTAAACTATTTTTCACTAGGAACAATTTGTCAGCATTTTCTTTTCCGTTTACCAATATATCATAACTTGTGTGTTACACCTCTATTCTTTTAAATATATATATATATATATATATATATATATATATATATATATATATATATATATATATATATATATATATATCAATATATATATATATATATATATATATATATATATATATATATATATATATATATCAATATATATATATATATATATATATATATATATATATATATATTTATATATATATATATATATATATATATATATATATATATATATATCAATATATATATATATATATATATCAATATATATATATATATATATATATTTATATATATATATATTATATATAATTAAACGGAGTTAAATACTCACATTAATCCGCTATAATTTAATGAGCTCAAGGCATAGATACCGGGCCTTGAAAAATATCACATGATCCACATAACAGGTGCCATGTGTCCGAACACGGAAGAGTCGAACTCCCACTGTCATCGCCTTCATCTCTTTCGCTCTCCCCATCTCTCTGTATGGTGAGCAAATAGGGTCTCACGTACTACCCGCCCCACAGCCCCGGCGGACAGAATGGAGAAGGCGTTTCCCCGGGGGATGGTAAGGGAAATGCGCTAGAGAAACTTACATTAAGAGGTATGTGTTCAATTATAGGGGATAGGATACCACCAGGGTGAAAATCATATTGTCTACGAAAGGAATGGAGAATACATATCAATTAAATTAAAATGTACAGACCCTTCCTTTATAAGTATATCTCCTGGACATGCAGTAAACATGTTTCGCTGCAAATAAAGTGTAGAATCAAACCGTTGACGGCCTATAAACAGTAGGATCAAACAATACAATCCACCCTTCTAAAAATATATCAGACAAGTAGCAAATGCACATGGTGTAAAGACAAAACACATGCACTATACAGCACATGGTAGTGTGAATAGACCAAAAGACCGCTAAAAATAGCAGCCGAGAACCATTCAGCTTAAGAAGCTCTACTTACATATAGAAATGAATCAGGAGCCAATATATATATATATAGTAATAATAATAAACGCGAAGACTAAAATCTAAAGAGGGCTCGATAAGGATAAATATATATCAAATATATAAGAACCCTACAGCAAATGTTTATTAAAATAACAGATTAAAGTTTAAGCAAAGAATCGATGCTTTCACCCTTAACGGGATTTTCTGAAGATCCCGTTAAGGGTGAAAGCAGCGATTCTTTGCTTAAACTTTAATCTGTTATTTTAATAAATATAAATATATATATATACGATATTAATAAATGGAAACTATATTTATAAGACCATATTTATTTCATTATACATATTTCAGGGATATCAAATTAAATTATGGTATGCCTTCATCAGACAAAATACAATATATAACAGTTTTACAAATAAGCTTTGACGTACCCTTTTAAAATGGGTACGTCAAAGCTTATTTGTAAAACTGTTATATATTGTATTTTGTCTGATGAAGGCATACCATAATTTAATTTGATATCCCTGAAATATGTATAATGAAATAAATATGGTTTTATAAATATAGTTTCCATTTATTAATATCGTATATCTACCCCAAATACTTGTCGAGTGCTTTATATCAGTTATAAAAATATTTACTTGTTGTATCCCAACAATTTTAAATAGAACTTTTGCATATATATTTATATATATATATATATATATATATATATATATATATATATATATATATATATATATATATATATATGTGTGTATATATATATACATATGTCAGGTCACCAGTTGCTGCTACTGGTAACATGTATCCCAGTACAACCTGTCTCATGGTCGGGTCGTTGGCGACTAAACTGGCAACCCCACCAAGGTTTCTTGGTGAGGAGGGTGACTTTGGACATCCTGCAGGACTAAAAACAAAACTTGTCAAAGGGCAAAGGAGCTCTTAAGAGACAATGGGCATCCAAAATCACCGGGAGAGATGACCCCTTAGCCTTTGTCAAGGCAGAATACTAGGAGAAGGAAAACTCTGATATAACACCTGCAACCCTGATGGTATCCAATGATGTTGACTTGTTTTTCTTTTTGGTAAATATCATCTTGGTTAAGAGAGTGAGACTGGCTTTGTGCAGTGCCTTTGCTCACTATAAAAACTTCACGGCAGAGGCATTGCTTTATATCTGGAGATTTCTCTGCACTTGTCGTCACATGGTACCATCGGCCCAGCACTATGTGTCAATAATTGTCACAAGTGTAGTGTTTGTACCAGAGTTTTCAAGTCGCTGGCTAGACTAAAAAGTCACACTCGTTCAGCGCATCGGTAGGGGTTCTCCTACATGGATATAAAGTAGTGGCCGTACTCGAAAAGGAGTTGGCAGCCACCATATATATATATATATATATATATATATATATATATATATATATATATATATGTGTGTGTGTGTGTAAGGTACTCAATATATAGTAGAGTATATACAATATTTAATATATATATATATATATATATATATATATATATATATATATATATATGTATGTATGTATGTATGTGTGTGTGTATGTGTATGTATGTGTCTGTGTGTATATATACATGATGATGGTGGTGACTGCTATAGCCAATGGAAGCTATTGCAAAACACAACACCAGGGTTTGCGAGGTGAGCAGGGCAATGCCCAGCGATAACAATGAATGCCATAGCTAGACACCCAAGGGCTTCCGTGGTGAACGGTGCTTTAGCACTGCAACGCCAAAGGAAGCTGTAGCCACAGCTAGAGCTTCCAAGGCAGCCAGTGCTTCTTTTACATTCTTCCAGTTGGAAAAACCAGAAACAAAAGAAAAATTCTTCTTTTTCCGGGCGTGTGGAGATTGAACTTTGAACAGTCTTCACCATTTAAAATTAACAGTTATAAAACCAGCGATTTTATCATTCAACCAACTAGACCTTTCGAATTCCTAGGCCTTTTCAAAAGTTATAATGTAAATAGTAATCTTTGGTATTTCTATAGTGTTACCCACTTTACGTATGGTTTTGCTGAAATATTTTACATCGTGGTATACCGAGTTTGGTTATTCTATCAATTATCGAAGACTAATATTAATTAATACTAATACTAATACTAATTAATTTCTACAAATAACTAATTCCCTCTCTCTCTCTCTCTCTCTCTCTCTCTCTCTCTCTCTCTCTCTCTCTCTCTCGCTCTCTCTCTCTCTCTCTCTATCTATCTCTCTATCTATCTATCTATCTCTCTCTCTCTATATATATATACATAAAGAGAGAGAGAAAGAGAAAAACGAACTGACATTGCCTACACAGATATTCATACACTCGTAAATGTCTTTAAAGGTTGTTCACCCTATTTTATAAGCTATTTTTACAGCATTACTGCTCTTAAGCACTTTTTTTTATACTTATATAATTACATATATTCTCATCGTTCCAAAACCTGAAAATTCGGCTTCGTACGTTGTTTCCCCACTCTCAAGCATGAACCTAATACCAAACACTTTTCGTAACTGTACACCTTGTTATTGTTTTTGTTTTTTACTCTTCCAATATATATATCAACTGTATATAGACACCCTATATACTTAGTACCTGGGGGGATATTGATCTCATTTTATGTATATTCTCTCATGTGTAGAGAAAAAAATCCGTCGTTTACCTAGCTGCTATTTTTAGTGGTGTGGCAGACAACACGCCTATGCTACTACTCCCGCTTCTACTAACCACCAGTTCACGTGTAGGTCACGTTTACGGCCCCATTCGATCCTGCACTAGCTGGCTGAAGGCAATATATTTGCTGACTGTGGGACTTCATGTCCTATGTAAGGGAAAATGCTTTCTGAAGAGCCGAACTTTCCATTGGAAGTCCCTTGAATTTCCAATCTTTTGTGAAGCGAAACCGTCGGTAAAAGCAATGTGGATAGGTAAATATTTAATTTATATTTTTTGAATTTATTTTGAAGGATTGTTTGAATTTTGCTTGTCCCGCGTATCTCAATTTTATAGTTCTGGTATGTCAAATTAATACCATTGAACAACAACTGTATCATAGACACCCTATATATTTCCGAGGGTACTTAATATCTGTGAGGATATTGATCTCATTTTATGTATATTCTCCCATGTGTAGAGAAAAAAATCTGCCGTTTACCTAGCTGCTATTTTTAGTGGTGTGGCAGACAACACGTCTATGCTACTACTCCGGCTTCTACTAACGACCAGTTCACGTGTAGGTCACGTTTGCGGCCATACCAATCACAAACTTTCTGCCTTGACCACTAGCCACGTGATGATTCTTAGCCATTTTGAATTCGTTTCTGGCGGGGATCATGTAAGAAAAATCTTTGTCCAATTGAGTTTATCTCTTGATGATTTCCAACCTCGTTGATTTATCCAAGATCGGATATATCCAAAAATTGAATGAAACCGCCGGGGGTAGAGATATTTTGATGATTTTGGTATGTTTATGTACATTTTTTCTTCTAACTTTGATTTTGTACCTAATTATGTATGGTTAACTATATATCTAGTCAATTTCTACAGGCTATTAGAAATACTAGGTAAATTTTCTGTAGTTGTGAGTCGCGGATGAAAAGCTATATCATTTATCTATTGTTTCTTCATAAGTATATTTTAAACTTATAGCCTCGTTTAAATGAATTTTTGTGTGGTTGATTTATGCTGATTGGGAGAGGAAATACTGTATATATTTTATCTAATGATTCTATGGACTTACTTTATATATATATATATATATATATATATATATATATATATATATATATATATATATATATATATATATATATATATATATATATATATATACACATATATATTCATTTTATTAAGGCCAACAGTGAGTCTTGTTACACTGGAGATTCGCCTGTTTGTCACAGGGTCATCAGACTAGTAACAAGACTCACTGTTTAGCCTTAATAAAATCAATCTTAAAATTCATACCGAAAGGCCTTCCAAATGTTTTTCATAAACATCTCGTATATTATTCAATATATAATATGTACACTCTTATGTATATCACTATGTCGGAGCACCAATACAAAGTTTTCATTCATGCCGGGCCAGCTACCGCTTTGTATGCAAATTAGTTTCATCAGCTCATAGACATAAGCAGAATTGTATA
This sequence comes from Eledone cirrhosa, assembly GCA_964016885.1. Lineage (NCBI taxonomy): Eukaryota > Metazoa > Mollusca > Cephalopoda > Octopoda > Eledonidae > Eledone > Eledone cirrhosa. The sequence goes on from OZ024741.1 coordinate 302,785,940, forward strand.
AGAATCTAGCTTAAGCTTCAGCAAAGGTAGGGAGATATGTAATCTTGAAAAACACTAATAAGTGATAAACGGTGGCATCGTCAATTACTTCCTGGTGTTTCTGTTAAAGCTAGGTATGTGACGATCATCACAACTTTAACATTCATAGCGAAAGGCCTCTAACAAAATGTTTTTCCATAAACATCCCGTTTATTATTCAATATACAATATATATATATATATATATATATATGTATTTCTATTTGGAGTTGCGAATGATAGAGAGTATTAGCAATTGGAAAGACCAACGGAAACATTGTTTCCTCAGTCCGATTTGACTGAAGACGATCGACTGTCGATATATATGTATGTGTATCGTGTTCAGCTCACAATCGTAAGGCTGTAAGGAACAACAACAATATATATATATCAGAATTAAACTAGTTAGACCATTATTCAACAGAATACTCGATACTTGGAGTAGGAACTAGTAGAGTCTGGAACTAGCTGTCGAAAGGGCAAGACCTCAGTTATTAATAAGATGAGTTGAAATTAATGTATGTAAGATTTCACAGATCTAGCCTCATTCCTTTATAGTCAGCCTATGAAATTCAACCGACTCTTATATATATATTTATTTATTAAATATATAATATACTTATATATTTATTAAAATAACAGATTAAAATTTAAGCAAAGAATCGGTGCTTTCACCCTTAACAGGATCTTCTGAAACTAAAAAAATCAATCCGTGAACGCAGAAGTAAATATTTGCTCTACGGTTCTTATATATTTGATATATATTTATCCTTATCGAGACTCTTTGGATTTTAGTCTTCAAATTTATTATTATTACTATATATATATATATATATATATATATATATATATGTATATGTGTGTGTGTGTGTGTGAGTGTGTGTGTGTGTGTGTGTGTGTGTGTGTGTGTGTGTGTGTGTGTGTGTGTGTGTGTGTGTGTGTGTGTGAGTGTGTGTGTATATATATATAATTTAGAAAACGCAAGAGAAACACAAACATAAAGACAATTCCCGCCCTTCAGCTGTCTGCTTTGAGTCGCTGATGTTTCGACGCATTAAAGACAGTACATCTCACCACAGTGCGTTGATAATTAAGAGGATTAATTATCAGGGAAGAGCCCCCCCCCCAACAAATAAAAAAAAACAAAAAACAGAGACGATAGCGAAGAAAACGACAGAAAAAGGAAAATAAAATAAACAAAAGAAAAACATACCGATAGAGGGGGGGGGGGATACACGAGACTAATACATGTAACTGATATATATATATATATGTTATTATCTGAGTCACTTGTGGATACTAACGGCGACGCTGGTCGAAGCACTCGATGCTGTTCAGGCGGCTGTATTTTGCAGAGTGTATATACAATTGCAGCTTTTTGTAAACTTTATTTCATATTACAATAATTTGTAATATGTTTCTATATCGAAACCTCGAGTTTGATCATGTGATCGTATCCTTAATCGACACTTCTTATCGACACTCTCATATCTGAAAAAGATTTTATATATATATATATATACTCTTTTACCTGTCCCAGGCCATGCAGTGACACCGCCCTTATTGCTACACGTTCTATCGCCAGTCTGTGTTGGCTGGCCATTGGTGTAAGAGGGAGGACGTTGTTGCTGACCTAAGGTTACCTTCGTACCGTGCTGTGGGCTCATATATATTAATATATATATATATATATATATATATATATATATATATATATATGCAAAATGAAATCTCAGTACAATGAAGAAATATATTTGTTTAACGCTTGATAAAGTAGGAAAAGAGACATGCCGTTTCTGACACTAGTACTTTATCAGAAAATAGAATAAGAATTAAAAGATGAAATAGAAAGATAGAGAACGACAATAGGATGGAACGGAAAAAATATTGAGAAAAACACACATGGATATTTAGTCAGCTATTCATATATATATATATATATATATATATATTAGAAAGTGAGGTTTTTTTTTTACAAAATGAAAAATAACCGAGGTGTCCTACACGAGTGGAAGTATAAAGAAAAAGGGATGAAATCGAAAATGCAACTGAAGTCTTATTTTTTTAAAAAATATATATATTTATTTGGTTCCTTTACCGGTTTCGCAGTTCTTCTGCTTTTCAAAAGGTGAGTTGAGATGGAGGGTCTGTGGTTTTTCTCACATCTCTCTCTCTCTCTCTCTCTCTCTCTCTCTCTCTCTCTCTCTCTCTCTATATATATATATATATATATATATATACGTAGGTCCCGGGTTGAGACGGGGATAACCACAGTAAGTAAGGTACTCAATACATGGCAGAGTAACATTTTTTTATTTTATAGAAGGAGCTTCTACAGGACTAGTACGGTTTCATTCAGTTATATATGTTAGTAAATCCATCTTGGATGGATTTACTAACTAGTACTGTTTCATTCAGTTATATATGTTAGTAAATCCATCTTGGATAGAATTATCCTACAGGTTCGTTCTAATTGCTCTATTTCTAACTTAAATTTATGGATTGGTACATCTGAAGTAATTGGCTGGTTCAATGACCTGAATAATAAAAACAAACAAAAATTTATTCAGTTTGACATTGCCAGTTACTATTCTTCTATTTCGCCTTCACTCCTCAACAACGCTCTATCTTTCGCATTTAAATATTCTGACATTACCACAGATGAACTCTACACCATTCTCACCGCAAGAAAAACTATCTTGGAATTCAACAATGAATATTCGACTAGAGCTGATACTTCCAACAATTTTGATATCACAATGGGTGCTTCCGATTCATCGCAATTGACAGACTTGATTGGTATCTTTATTTTGAATTCTTTAAATCAGAAAATTCCTCAACTTCGCGGTGGAATTTATCGTGACGATGCCCTTTTTACTGTCTTAAACTGTAACTTAGTTAACCTTAATATTATTAAGAACAATATACTTGATCTATTTAAGCACCATAACCTTAAAATTGAATTTGATAACAACGTCAAACTAGCTAACTTCTTGGATATATCCCTTAATCTTGACACTGGCCTATATTACCCTTACCATAAAGACAATGAGAATCTAAATTATGTTAATTTTAAATCTAACCACCCCAGTAACGTTAAAAATGCTATAGTCAGTAATATTGAAAAAAGAATCTCAAATCTATCCTCTAATAAAGTTATCTTCGACGCTAATGCCAATTACTATAATAATGCGCTTTCCAAAGCCGGTTATCCTGATAAAATTAAATACAGTAAAGAAACCAATCATCGAAGGACTTATAGTAAAATAGTTAATTATGAACATTCCAATAACTTAAATAAAAAACCTAGATACAAAAATATGATTTGGTATAATGCTCCTTTTTCTCTATCTATTACTAGTAATATTCCTAAACTATTCTTTAGAGCCTTAGATAAATGCTTCCCTCCCTCGCATATCTATAGTAAAATCTTTAACAAACATACAATCAAATTCTCTTATTCCACCACTTCCAACATCTCTAACATTATCTCTAAACACAATAATAACATATTAAATAATAAATTACATCCATCCAACACTGAGCGTCATAATAATAGCAATAGTATACTCGACGTCAATGTTAACTCTAGGCTAGATTCAGTAAATTTAAATACGTAACTTCGTTGAATGTTCATAATACCAATCTAAATCAGGAAACTATAGTTCCTATCGTAAATAACTTCCCCAATCCAATTCCTTCTATAAATAATACTAGTTCACTTGTTAATAACTCTGTTAATTTCTCTAATCGTAATTGTAATTGCCCTGTTAGAACTAAATGTCCTCTTAATAACCAATGTCTTGATACAAACTTAGTGTATGAATGTAAGGTTATAACTGGTACTAATTCTTTTACCTATTTCGGTTCCACTTCCACTTCCTTTATAATCACAAATCGTCTTTTAAATACCAACTTAAAAGAACTAACACGGCACTCTCGGAACTCATATGACCCTTAAAAGACAAACATATTAACTATAACATCTCTTGGAGGAAGGTTTGCAACGCCTTTCCTTACCGGAATTCTTCCCTATTCAGAACATGTAATCTCTGCTTAGCCGAGAAATTTACCATTATATCTAATTTTAATTTTATAATAAATAGACGTACGGATTTATTCTCGCTCTGCTTGCATAAATCCCATAGAACATTCCATAAAGTATACAACTAATATCTCAATACATAATTAGTTTAAAATCTTCTTTTTCTCAAAGGCTTTTATATCTATTACAAATATACCCATCTTTCTACCTTATTTCAGTATATTATATTATACAATTTACTCATTCTATGTCGTTAGAGGTCCCCTATCTTTCTTCTTTTATCCTTTTTCCTTTCTTCCCTTTTTTCTTTTTTAATTTCTAATCTTTAATCTGTAACTTTTACTTCCCAATTACTTCTCAATTCATATTA
>OZ024741.1:302792872-302795372 GCA_964016885.1 Eledone cirrhosa
TGTACGAACAGATACAAGTATATAAAAATGTAATTAGTAAACCTGTGTGTATATCGATGATAAGTATTCCAGCTGGTTGATCGCCTGAACTGCCTCACCATTGAATTCTAGGGGAACGGGATGAGTAAATCACAGAAACTTGTAAACTCTAAGTTCAAATTTCATCGAGGTAAATTGCGTCTTTCGTTTCTTCGAGGTCGATAAATAAAGTACGAATGAAGTTCTCTCTCTCTCTCTCTCTCTCTCTCTCTCTCTCTCTCTCTCTCTCTCTCTCTCTCTCTCTCCCTCTCTCTCTCTGGGTTGGCTTGACTTGGCATATATATACATATAAGTATGTACACGTACATACCTATATGTATACAGACGTACAGTAGTATGTATATACATATACATACATGCACACATATATATATGTACGTATGGATTCACCGAACATTTATTATAATGCTCGGTGTGTTTGTAAACAAACATCCCGTATTAAGCTGTAGTGTCTAGCAACCATCGTTGCTCGTTTGTTCAACACTGACAAAGGGACGCTGTACTAGTTTCAAGCTTATTAGCTACCGTCAGCAACGTATATATATATATATATATATATATATATATATATAGTAATAATAAATTTGAAGACTAAAATCCAAAGAGGGCTCGATAAGGATAAATATATATCAAATATATAAGAACCGTAGAGCAAATATTTATTAAAATAACAGGTTAAAGTTTAAGCAAAGAATCGCTGCTTTCACCCTTAACGGGATCTTCTGAAACTAACCTAAAGTTTCAGAAGATCCCGTTAAGGGTGAAAGCAGCGATTCTTTGCTTAAACTTTAATCTGTTATTTTAATATATATATATATATATATATATATATATATATATATATATATATATATATATATATATATATATATATATATATATATATATATATATATATATATATATATATATATATATATATATATATATATATATATATATATATATATATATATATATATATATATATATATATATATATATATATATATATATATATATATATATATATATATATTAAAATAACAGATTAAAGTTTAAGCAATTGCGTTCTGACCTGGAGGGGAATGGGCTCTGCTTGGTTTTAAATGCCCAAGAAACGCTGTTTGTTATGACGGCGTCCCTACGGCTACATCAGAATTTCGGGCTTTTTACTTTTTTTACTGACAATACAAGAGAAAATAGGCTGCGAAGTACCAGAGTCGTTATAACGTCAGATATAATTCTTTGCAGTATTCGTTCTGGTTCTTTGCGCTCTGAGTTCAAATCTCGCCGAGGCCATCTTTACCTTTTATTCTTACAAGATCGATAAATAAATATCAGTCCAGTACTTTCCCACCCACTCACTCTCTTTTTTTTCTGGAATAAATCGGCTGTGTTCTGACCTGGAGAGGGATAGGCTCCACTACTGTGATCCAATAACTCCATAAAGAATTATGTGCCCATGTATGAACAATAGAAAACAAAACAAAACAATACATATATTGACCAATGAAAATTAACCAGCGTTCGGTTTTGCAATAATACACGCAATAAAAGTAATGCTACTTAAATAATGGTTTCTTATATAGGCACAAGGCCAGCAATTTTAGGGGAGGTGAAAGTCGATTAAATCGACCCCAGCGCGTGACTGGTACTTTATTTTATCGACCCCGTAAGGATGAAAGACAAAGTTAACCTCGGCGGGATTTCAACTCAGATCATAAAGGGCCATAGCTTAATGCTGCAAAACATGGCGCCCGACTCTCTACCGATACTGCCAATCCACTGTCCTAGGCTACTGAAATAATACTTTCTAATTTAGACACAAGGTTAGCAATTTTGTCGGGTGGGGAAAGTTGGTACTTTGTTTTCTCGACCTTGAAGGATGAAAAACAAAGCTGACCTCGGTGGGGTTTGAACTCAGAACGTAAAATGGCGGAAAGACTTCTAAAATAATGATTTCTAATTTAGGTACAAAACCAACAATTTGTGTGTGTGGAGGGTTATTACATCGACCCTAGTATGTAACTGGTACATTATTTTATCGACCTCGGCGTGATTTGAGCTCAGAATGTAAAGTGGCAGGAAGACTACTGAAATCATACCTGGTTTAGCTATCAAATTGAAGAATAATTAATTGCAATTAGTACTCTTGGAATGATTCCAACCACTTCTGTAAAGACATCGGAAAATTCATTGTAAGGATAAATACAATCACGTGCTAGAAAATAGCATTACTTTGGATGTGTAAATATTATTTGGGCATTCTTACACGGCATCTGTTAACATGGAACATTTTTATTCATTTTTTAAATATGTATCTCATAAAGCGGCGAATTAAATATGTATCTCATAAAGCGGTAGAGTCGTTAACACATCTGACAAATATTTTGTGGCATTCATTTTGACTCTCTGCGCTCTCTGAGTTAAAAACCCGCAGAGACCAGCTTTGAATCTACCCAGTACTGGGTAAATTCCT
>OZ024741.1:302807872-302812872 GCA_964016885.1 Eledone cirrhosa
GACACGCATCAACAACAATACTGCACATGCCCAAGTCACACAGAGCTGTGCTCGGTAACACAGTGACGACACGCATCAACAACAATACTGCACATGCCCAAGTCACACAGAGCTGTGCTCGGTAACACAGTGACGACACGCATCAACAACAATACTGCACATGCCCAAGTCACACAGAGCTGTGCTCGGTAACACAGTGACGACACGCATCAACAACAATACTGCACATGCCCAAGTCACACAGAGCTGTGCTCGGTAACACAGTGACGACACGCATCAACAACAATACTGCACATGCCCAAGTCACACAGAGCTGTGCTCGGTAACACAGTGACGACACGCATCAACAACAATACTGCACATGCCCAAGTCACACACAGCTGTGCTCGGTAACACAGTGACGCCACGCATCAACAACAATACTGCACATGCCCAAGTCACACAGAGCTGTGCTCGGTAACACAGTGACGACACGCATCAACAACAATACTGCACATGCCCAAGTCACACAGAGCTGTGCTCGGTAACACAGTGACGACACGCATCAACAACAATACTGCACATGCCCAAGTCACACAGAGCTGTGCTCGGTAACACAGTGACGACACGCATCAACAACAATACTGCACATGCCCAAGTCACACAGAGCTGTGCTCGGTAACACAGTGACGGCACGCATCAACAACAATACTGCACATGCCCAAGTCACACAGAGCTGTGCTCGGTAACACAGTGACGCCACGCATCAACAACAATACTGCACATGCCCAAGTCACACAGAGCTGTGCTTGGTAACACAGTGACGACACGCATCAACAACAATACTGCACATGCCCAAGTCACACAGAGCTGTGCTCGGTAACACAGTGACGGCAAGCATCAACAACAATACTGCACATGCCCAAGTCACACAGAGCTGTGCTCGGTAACACAGTGACGGCACGCATCAACAACAATACTGCACATGCCCAAGTCACACAGAGCTGTGCTCGGTAACACAGTGACGACACGCATCAACAACAATACTGCACATGCCCAAGTCACACAGAGCTGTGCTCGGTAACACAGTGACGGCAAGCATCAACAACAATACTGCACATGCCCAAGTCACACAGAGCTGTGCTCGGTAACACAGTGACGACACGCATCAACAACAATACTGCACATGCCCAAGTCACACAGAGCTGTGCTCGGTAACACAGTGACGCCACGCATCAACAACAATACTGCACATGCCCAAGTCACACAGAGCTGTGCTCGGTAACACAGTGACGACACGCACCAACAACAATACTGCACATGCCCAAGTCACACAGAGCTGTGCTCGGTAACACAGTGACGGCACGCATCAACAACAATACTGCACATGCCCAAGTCACACAGAGCTGTGCTCGGTAACACAGTGACGACACGCACCAACAACAATACTGCACATGCCCAAGTCACACAGAGCTGTGCTCGGTAACACAGTGACGACACGCATCAACAACAATACTGCACATGCCCAAGTCACACAGAGCTGTGCTCGGTAACACAGTGACGACACGCACCAACAACAATACTGCACATGCCCAAGTCACACAGAGCTGTGCTCGGTAACACAGTGACGACACGCATCAACAACAATACTGCACATGCCCAAGTCACACAGAGCTGTGCTCGGTAACACAGTGACGACACGCACCAACAACAATACTGCACATGCCCAAGTCACACAGAGCTGTGCTCGGTAACACAGTGACGGCACGCATCAACAACAATACTGCACATGCCCAAGTCACACAGAGCTGTGCTCGGTAACACAGTGACGGCACGCATCAACAACAATACTGCACATGCCCAAGTCACACAGAGCTGTGCTCGGTAACACAGTGACGACACGCACCAACAACAATACTGCACATGCCCAAGTCACACAGCTGTGCTCGGTAACACAGTGACGACACGCATCAACAACAATACTGCACATGCCCAAGTCACACAGCTGTGCTCGGTAACACAGTGACGACACGCACCAACAACAATACTGCACATGCCCAAGTCACACAGCTGTGCTCGGTAACACAGTGACGACACGCATCAACAACAATAATTATAATAAAGATTTCTGATTTAGGCACAAGGCCAACAATTTTGGGGAAGGGGAAGTCGATTAAATCGACACCAGTACTTCACTGGTACTTTATTTTTTCGACCCCGTAAGGATGAAAGTCAAAGTTAATCTCGGTGAGATTTGAATTCAATAATAATAATAATAATAATTGTTTCTATTTTAGGCACAAGGTCAGCAATTTGGGCGAGGGGAAAGTCGATTCAATCGACCCCAATGCATTACTGGCGCTTTATTTTATCGACCTCGTAAGGATGAAAGGCAAAGTTAACCTCAGCGGGATTTGAACTCAGAACGTAAAGGCATGTAACTCTGTGCAGCAAAGCATATTGTCCGACACTCTACCAATACTGTCAATCAACAAAAGTGATGCCATTATGGTCGTCTTATTAACATTTTAAGACTTCTTAAAGCGACTGGGAATACCATACAGGTTGGGTGTCATACAAAAGGTAGCTTTCCTAGGTACTGTGCACATTTTGAGGAAAGTATTATCTCTCTGAGATCCTTGTTGCGACTTGACAGATGACTAAATACCCCGGTGCATTCTCTATCTGCACTATGTGGAAGAGCGGTAATAATAATAATAATTTTGGTTTCTAATTTAGACATAAGGACACACATTTTGTGTAGGTCATTATATCGATACCAGTACTCTACTTAATTAGCATTTGATTAATTGGGTCCCAGAAAAGAAAACATGTGAAACCTTCCAGATCAGGATTAGAATGAAGAACGTAAAAGGGTGTAATTAAAAACCGTAAAACAACGTATTACTGCAAGCTACCATTTCTATCACCAACCACCATTACCATCCCCGTCCTTACAGTTGCATAGAAAAATGTATTTATAGCTATTAACCGACATTCAGGTTTTAAGAAACTAAAACCCCCATCCTAAATATTGCTGACTGCTACACTGCAGGTTTAGATACACCTCCTGGTTGGAAAATATGGCAGTAATACCCTGAATTTTATAACAGTCTTGGGTTACACTTCACTGGTGATCCTTTCATGTTCTGCAATCGTACCCTCACTATCGAAATACATGTATTTGCTGAAGCTAGCGTTAGCGGAAAAGTACATTTGTGAGCAGGCAGAACATTAGCAGGGTCATTAGAGCATAGGATAGACTTCTTTGCTCTATTCGTTCAGGTTTTCTCTGCTCTGAATTCAAATCCCGTCGAGTACAACTTCTTTTATCCTTTCGAGGTCGATAAAAAGAAGTACCAGTCCTGTATTGAGGTCGATTCTCTTTCTATATCTCTTTTTCATTTCTTCTCTATCACTTTCTTTCTCTCTTTCTCGAGAAGAAATCTGTTAGATTTGGATGCGGTGAAGAGTGGGCTCATGCAGGTTTAAAATAAAATACCAAAGAAACGCCGAATGACACCACCAGGAGTTACGGGTCCATACATGCATATATACATACACATGTACGTACATACATACCTACATACCTGTATACACACACACACATACACATACATACACATACGTATATTCATACATGCATGCATTCGCGACAACCTAACTGGAATACAACACGATCTTTTTATCCCGCCTTCTCACTGAAATTTCCTATACCACCTCTCTTTCTCTCATTTTCTTTCATTCGTATTCTCTCCCTCGCGAAACACACACACAAGCAGCAAGGCTATCCATGAATTATATATATATATATATATATATATATATATATATATATATATATATATATATATATATTTTTTTTTTAATTATCGTGTCTATACTCTGCCTTTCATAGGTTATAGATTCCATACACTGGTGGTTTTTCCCTGTTTTATTGATAGCGCACTGTATCTCTCTCTAGTGTGTTACCTTTTCAACATATTGTACTTTAAAGAGCTCAGGATTTCCTCTCTTTTGAGCACATTATTTACAGGGAACGGCGAGAGTCTATGGCTCCGTTAATGTATCGTGATATATATATAGTGATGAGGAAGAAACGGGGAGATGAGAATATATATATATATATATATATATATATATTCTCATCTCCCCGTTTCTTCCTCTCATGACTCTTTACTTTCTATTTATCTTCTATTTCTAACTCTATCTTATGATGAAGGACTAGTGTCTGAAACGTTAAAACTCTCTTTCTGCTATTTCAAGCGTTAAACTAATATATTTCTTCTATGTACTGTGCCGTTGTTTTGTTAATTTTGTTATTACATTTACACACACACACACACATACACACACACACACACACACACACACATATATATACATATATATATGGGTTCGGGAGGCGAGGCTGTGTGGTTACTGAAAACGAAGTGTTAGAAGGTAAAGAGACACAAACAAGAGCTGAAAAGTTTCGCTTCGTCAGCTGTTTACTACGAATCATGGATGTTTCGGCGCATTATAAACAGAACATCGATCTGTAGCGCGCCCATGGCCTATATATATATGTATATATATATATATGTAACCGAGGTTGCAACTGCTCTATACCACGTGAATAATCGAATTCTAAGAGACAGTCATGAAACACTCAATGAGTGAGGAATTGATAAATTTCTACTCAGGGTGAACACAAAAAGTTTAAGGAGTGACACCAAGAATAAAACGCCCAGAAGCACATTGTCACAGTAATACAACATCTCTCTCTCTCTCTCTCTCCCTCTCTCTCTCTCTCTCCCTCTCTCTCTCTCTCTCTCTCTCTCTCTCTCTCTCTCTCTCTCTCTCTCTCTCTATCTATATATATATATATATATATATATATATATATATATTATTCTTGCACCACCAACAAGATTCAACATAAACGAAGATGGGTGAGTTGCATTACGTCGAGTGCTTTTTTTTAATATTACATCACGGTTGACTATACGGAATGACCAGTTCTATCCAGTGGTGAACCA
>OZ024741.1:302815372-302847872 GCA_964016885.1 Eledone cirrhosa
ATAGCGCAAGGTCTTCAAAATGTTTTTAATTAAACATACGGTATATTACCAAATATACTATATATACATTCATATATATATATACGTTTGCACTGACAATACAATATATATATATATATAGTAATAATAATAAATTTGAAGACTAAAATCCAAAGAGGGCTCGATAAGGATAAATATATATCAAATATATAAGAACCGTAGAGCAAATATTTATTAAAATAACAGATTATGACGTACTATCTTCGTTTTTTTCGTTCATTGCCAGAGAACGTCTCTATGAACCACCTAAGAGAACATTAGTCTACGACCTCTTTTATACCATAAACGTGGTTCTGTCTTTGAGTGTAATTGTTTTTCACCGCTCCTATTAATGACGTATTATATTCGTTTTTTCCCGTTCTTTGCCAGGGAACGTTTCCACAAACCAAAGTATCGTCTTCCTGTCTTCCTACGGTTGCAACGTTTTTTGAAATACCCACTTCTGCGTTTACAGATTGACTTTGTTAGTTTCAGAAGATCCCGTTAAGGGTGAAAGCAGCGATTCTTTGCTTAAACTTTAATCTGTTATTTTAATATATATATATATATATATATATATATATATATATATATATATATATATATATATATATATATATATATATATATATATACGTTTGCACTGACAATACAACAGAACAAATACGAATAAGTAAGGAAAATATGTTCATTCAAAAATATTCCTACTAAAGGAATTATTTTCCTACACACACACACACAATATATATATATTCTCTTCATCTTAACATGCTAACCATACTCCCACACACATAACATCCATACACACATATAACAACCCCCACACCCACACACACAACTCCCCTCCCCCATTTCTACTAATAGAATCACTCTCCTACACACATATATACACACACACAAAATATATATTCTCTCCATCTTAACATACTCCCACACACACACATAACACCCATATACACACACACACAACTCCCTTCCCCATTTCTACTAATAGAATCATCTTCGAATACACACATACACACACACAAGCACACAAATAAACATACATATCTTTACTTTCTTTATTCAATAGAAAATCTGAATTCTGACACCATAGCGAACTCACCATATTCACTGAACCAGAACAATTCTCCCATCCAATTTCTCTTGACCATTATCTTTTACTTGTCATAAAATTCTCTAAAAAGGCTACAGAATAGATTTCCAAATAAGGGTGCAAAAATTTAATGAAAACTTGTTCACGTGACTGCCATAATTTCATTTATAACCAATCATATTACGTTTATTAAAAAAAAGCTTTCGCGAGCCCCCTTTTTTTTAAGTAAAAAGAAATTCAAACACTCATATAAGAAAAAAACAACCTGTGACCCCCCCCCCCCCCCCTTGTTTGAAGAACTTTGTAACGCGAACTGGCGCGAAATTTATTATAATTATTGACCAACCAATCAAATTACTTCTCGAAAAACCTGGCATTTCGAGCCACTTTTTCCATATAAAACAAGTAAGATTCAGAGACCAACCAGATGGGAGAAAAACCACAGACCCTCCATCTCAACTCTACTTTTGAACTGCGAAACCGTTAAAGGAACCAAATAAATATATATATTTAAAAAAAAATAAGACTCCAGTTGCATTTTCGATTTCATCTTTTTTTCTTTATACTTTCACTCGTGTAGGACACCTCGGTTATTTTTCATTTTGTAAAAAAAACCTTACTTTCTAATATATATATATATATATATATATACTTGTAATAATAATAAATTTGAAGACTAAAATCCAAAGAGGGCTCGATAAGGATAAATATATATCAAATATATATGAACCGTAGAGCAAATATTTATTAAAATAACAGATTAAAGTTTAAGCAAATAATCGCTGCTTTCACCCTTAACGGGATCTTCTGAAACTATCCCGAATTTGTGTACTCGTTTATCGATTACAGTTGTGAGTTTAAAAATATGCAAATCTGTCTGTTCTCCCCCCCCCCATCACTCTCTCACTCTCTATATGTTTGTGTGCTAATATATATATATATATATATATATATATATATATATATATATATATATATATATAGAGAGAGAGAGAGAGAGAGAAATAATTATTTGTGTACGTATTTTCATGCGAGCATGTATGTGTGTATGCCTATATGTATGTATTATGTATATTCATATTTCATATTTATTTAACTGAGCCTATGGTTTAAAATATGTCTATTGGGATAGTGTATTATAAATGTTTTGTACTTTTCCTACATATCAGCATATCAAGAATTCAAGTGAAGAATTCATAATTTCACATGTTATTTCTTCGTTTCACTTACTTCCTAGTACATATATGTTTAGGTACGTAGTATTTTATTTCATCGACTCAGGCAAAAAGAAAATCAAGGCTAACCACAAAGTAATTTTAACTTAGAATATAAAAGATCGTAACTAAATATTGAAAAGTTGTACCGATTCTGCTTCCATTCACTGCTTTCTGCAGTCGATGAAATAAATCCAAATCCCAGCTTCGTCAGCACAAATACCAGTTATATACTGAGGTCAATTCAATGCTCGAATATAATGTTCATTGTTTTGTGTTTTTTTAAAAACTTTCTATATCCATATATAAAAACTCATTTTCTCCTTGTGTAGAGGTGCCTGTTCGAAAAATATATTGCCGTCACCATTTCATGCCGCAAAAACTGGTGATGGGCCTGCAAACCTGTCCTGGGGGGCATGAGATGGATGTACAAAGGTTGCATATCCCGAGATACCATAGAGGGGGGATCCAGCCGAATCAGTTGGAGACGGTTGCTTCTGACAGGACCCGCTGGAAGGAGTGTTTCTCTCAAGAATAAGAGGCCGAAGAAGAGAAGATTTTCTTTGTAATGATCCATTTCTATCTTCAGTATAAAACACAGTCATCAGCTACATCGTAGATTTATGTACTAAGGATCGATATAATTGACTAATTTGTACCTCAAAAGTGTAATTTTCTGCTAAAAAAAAAAAAAAAATTCATTGGTTCATCGTCATGGAAATTTGAATGTGGAACATAGTGGACAGAGACGATTGAATTAATGAAATTAGCGTGTTGCTCTAATATAACAGTCGGCGACAGCATCGAGGGTACTAATGAAACTTGTAAAAACAATTTAACACAGCCTCTGATGTTGCATGATACGCCTAAAACTGAAAGCGAAAAATTAGTCAAAATATGAACTTCATGGTGAGCTCCATCGATTTCTGGAGTGTTTAGGGTCTGGGCAATGATTGGTCAGTGGGAAAAATTCAAAAGTACCCTTCGATGATGTCGTGGACTGTTAATATTAATAATTCTTTCAATCTAACATTCATATAAAACCAGCAATTTGGGTGAAAGGGGAAGTCGATTATGTCGACCCCATTACTCAATATTTTATTGATCCCTGAAGAATGAAATGTAAACTTGATCTCGGTGAGATTTGAACACAGAATGTAAGAGACATTTTGAACTCAGAATGTAAGAGACATTTTGAACTCAGAATGTAAGAGATTTGAACTCAGAATGTAAGAGACATTTTGTCCGACGTTTTAAAAATTCTGCCAATCCACTGCCCTACCATAAACGGGTTTTAACATAGGCCAAGGTCACAAATTCAGGGAAAGGGAGAGTCTGTTTTCAATCTAAACTATCATAGTTTTCAAGTGGAATTTATTTTTTACCAACGTTGCTGCTATTGTGGGACCTCCGTCGGTTCCGACGACGAGTACTCCAGTTGATTTGATCACCGGAACATGCTGTTCGTGAAATTAACGTACCCCAAAGATATTCAGTGTGACGCAGAGCGTGACAAAGCTGACCCTTTGAATAGTGCAATATATAGTGCTGTGTTTTTC
The DNA here is from genome assembly GCA_964016885.1 of Eledone cirrhosa. Lineage (NCBI taxonomy): Eukaryota > Metazoa > Mollusca > Cephalopoda > Octopoda > Eledonidae > Eledone > Eledone cirrhosa. Next base: position 302,819,260 of record OZ024741.1, read on the forward strand.
TACTCCCATTCTTTCTCTATATCTCGCGCATAGACAAATATAAAAATTGTTTCTACTTTTGGCACAAGGCCAGCAGTTACCAGTGCATTACTGGTACTTTATTTTATCGACCCCGTAAGGATGAAAGACAAAGTTTAACCTCGGTGGGATTTGAACTGAGAATGGAAAGGGCCGTAACTCTATGCGTCAAAGCATGGTGTCCGACCCTCTACCGATATTGCCAATCCTCCGCCCCTTTAGATAAATATAATAATTGTATCTACTTTTGGCACAAGGCCAGCAATTATCCCAGTGCATTACTGGTACTTTATTTTATCGACCCCGAAGTCATTTTATAACATTTTGGTTATATATGTTATTTTTTCAGATATCATGAAATTGTCGTGATGTTTAAATGCTTTTCCTTGAAATTGCCTGTTTCTAAATTGTTGTATGTGATTATGAAGTCTCTGGAGATGCAGGATTGAGCGTAATTAAGGGTTTAAGATCATTATTCAGATTCTGATATATAGATTCTAATATATAGAAACATCTCTATATACAAATATTGGAGCTTGAGTGAGATTTCATCATTTTCTCTTTTTTTTTTCTTTATTCTTTTGAAACTTGTGTAAGACAAATAAAATGTCTTAATTTGTTAAATCTCACTTGTCTATTATATACATATAAATATACATACACACACACACACACACACACACATGCACACACGCACACGCACACACACGCACACGGACACATACGCACACACACACACGCACACGCACACATACGCACACACACACGCGCGCACACACATACACCCACACACACGCACACACACACATACGCACGCACACACGCACGCACACACATACACACGCACACGCACACGCACACACACACACGTACACACACACACACACACACACACACACACACACACACACACACACACACACACACACACACACATATATAATACCACCTGTGAATGCAATTCAATTGCATCTCTACTATATATATATATTCAAAAACACGTGGGAAAAATATAGGAAACAGAAAACACAAACACAAGGACAATTCCCGTTCATCAGCTCTCTTCTGGGGATCATTATAGTTTCGGATGCTTTATATATATATATAATGACTACTTGAATATAAAGATGACATTGCGAATGAATGGTATCAAATGTTTTAAACAACCACTCACTGAGATAACGGCGATAAACGTTCAGTTGCTTTACTTCTCTTTCTCTTTCTCTTCCACCTTCTCCCTCATTCTTTTTCTAGCGCACTTTACTATCTCTTTCTCTGACACCCCACCCCTTTCTCTCTCTTCGTCTCCTATCTATATTCGATTCAGTTGACTGAATAGCTTAGCTCAGCTCTTGTGAGCTTACATCATTGACACTGTTGTTGACAATGACACATACATAGGGTTCACAAGCAAAGTGAAGAAGCGGCTTGTGTGAGGTCTGTTAGTCTTACTGTTAAACGTATTTGCCCAGTATCTTATGGCTATAACTTCGATCCCCACCTACCTCGCTCGCTAATTTGTTGCTCTTTCGTTTCGTTTTTATCTTGACTTTGTTTTTGTATAAACAGTTTGTTTCTGCTTTGTTGTTCTTGTACGTACGTATTACGTTATTTCTACAATTCTTGTTTTCATTTCAATGCGCCCTGTGTGCTTTGATATTTCTTTTAGTTTTTTCAATTTTCGACGCGAGCACACACACACACACACACACACACACACACACACACACACACACACACACACACACACACACACACACACACACACACACACACACACACACACACACACACACACACACACACACACACATACACACACACACACACACACACACACACGCACACACACACGAACACACGCGCACACACATACAATAAAGGCAAATACAGATAAATCTATTCATACACATATATGTATACATATTTAAGTAGATCTAACCATCGATACACATCATGTATATATATATATATATATATATATATATATTGTATATGTGTATATACATACATATATATATATGTATATATATATATATATATATATATGCATATATATATATGTATGTATATATATATATGTATGTATATGTATATATATATGTATATATATATGTGTACATATATATGTATATATTTATATGTATATGTATATATATATTATATATATAGATGTTTATATATATATATATGTATATACATACTTTTAATGTATATACGTATACACACACATATATGTATGCATAAGCACATATAAAGAGGTGTGTTTGTAAAAAATTATAATGACATAGAACATTCATAAGGACACTGCCCTCTCACCACCACCACCACCATCCCTACTACTACTACTACTACTACTACTACTTCTACTACTACTACTACTACTACTACTACTACTACTACTACTACTACTACTACTACTACTACTACTACTACCACCACCACTACCACCACCATTACACCACTACTACTACTACTACTACTACTACTACTACTACTACTAATAATAATAATTAACAACAACAATAATAATAATAATTAACAACAACAACAATAATGGAAACCATTGCTATGATTACCGCCACTGCATCTCTCTCTTTTTTTCTTCCCCGCTGAGTTGTTGAATGGTAAAACCATCAAATGATGTTTTTCAGGCAGAGCAACCTTCAAAGGAGACAATCTGTCCGTTTTTCTCTGCTAACTGCAACTTTAAAACAGTAGATCTTTGGCTTGCTATGTTGAGTTGATGGTCGTGGTCACCGACTCGAGAGCAACTGTAGTTTTTGTTGTGATTTGCTATTCTCTTTGGCTATAATGAGAATAGCAGCTTCACACACTATGCAATATACTGTTCTGTTCGTACAGGGATAAAGATTGACATTTCGTATGCCGCTCAGTGTCCTTGGCAAAACTCCTTTTAATAATTATACATAGTATTTAGTTGTGCCCCTCTATCTCAGAGATGGGGAACCTGCAGCTTCCTATGCCATTCTGTGCGGCCTTTTGATTAAAAAAAAAAATAATAATAATTGCAACAAATTGTTAATTTTTATTAATGAGTTTTTGTCTATCTCTTATTATTTTAATTTAAACCACTTATTGCTGGGAATCTACATTCTCCTACCTAACCAAATTCAAAACGCTTTTGAGATCACAAATGGCGGATACCCTTCTCGAGATTCAGCTGAAACTGCAGACCTACATACTGCAACCAAATGTCAAAATGTTTTCCTACAATAAGCAGTCACAACAAAGTCGTTAAAAGGTAGTTGGCTTTAAAATTACTTTTTTTTCGTTTTCTAGATAATTAGTATATAGTAATTAGATTTTTACAAAATTAATGTAGATTTTTAGAATATATAATTATGGTTTCTTGAATGCAGCCTTATTATATTACATGTAATTTAATGCAGCCTTTCAACATAAAAGGTTCCATACCTCTGCTCTAAGATTTCAGTTTCGATCCCTACTAAAATCCTTCTCCGATTCCTTTCTGGGATGCCAAGTGTTGCGACACGTTCTTCGCCTCCAATCTTGATGCCACAGTAACAAACTCGGGCACTGACTAATCACTTTCTTTTCTTACCGGTTGTCGTCGAGACCTCCGGTGTCTTCGGCTCCCAAACTGCTGTTTTGCTTTGCAAAATTGGGAGAGTGCATCCCACCCGAGGAAGGAACCTCGTAAGGTGGAGTGGCTGATGCAACGTGTATCGCTGGCTGTCTTAAGAAGCAATGCTTTCGTCATCTTGTTCATCGAGTGGGGGTGGGGGCAGTTGAGATATTCCTCCCCTTCCTCTACTTTCATTATTTAATCTTTTCATTTTTATTGCAAATTGATAATTTTTCTAGGGTGTCTGCAGATTTAAAAAAAAACTAGAATTAGTCGTTTAGTTTACGTATAAAGACCCCCCCCCAACCCATCCTATTTATTTTATAATGTATGGGATTTCTAGTAATGTACTTTTTTTGTCATGTATAATGTTTTTTTTAATGTTTAAAGAAAATTAAATGTCGCAGGATTGGTACCACTAAAAATAAAATTTTACTGGAGACAGATTAGCAAAATTTAATAAGAGTGGAGGTTGGAATAAGAGCGGAGTGGGTGTTTGGCTGTGAAAAATTAATAAGTGGAGGAGGGGAGATTATTCGAGACCAGAGAGTAGTTATGAATGTAGCTGATAGGTATATTAGTCCTGATAAGAGACTTCAGGAGATCTAAAGCCAAATATTCTAGCTCTTAATCGTATAAGTATTCCTACTGCACACTTGTTATACGTCATAAACGATTTGAGAATTCTATCGAAAGCAATGTTATTGCCCTTTACACCAGCATAGCTTTCAACCGTGTCAATTAATCACTTACGACACCATTAGCTGAAAAGGTTTATGTCAATCATCAGGCATTGTGAAGTCTAACATTGGTTTCTAATTTAGGCACAAAGCCAGCAAATGTTGAGTGAAGAGCGAAGGGGATTAAATCAACCCCAGTAATTGACTGGTTCCTGAACTCAGAATGTAAAGAGCCAGAACAAATACGACAATAGTATTTTATCTGACGCTCAATCAATTGTACCAATCCACCACTCTTGACGTAATGGAGATCGTATTTACTTATTTTGAGATCAAAGTAGAAACTCCTTCCCTTTTAAAATAATTTCACTAGATATAAATAGACTTAAATTTGATAGACTAGAAGTGAATGTAGCCAATACTGGTTTGATTTTACCATAACTAATATTCTACTACAAAATTGTAATAACTATTATGGAATCATTAATTTACAATTTTAACTTATTCATGATATTCTAATTTGCGACTTTAAGCTTAATTAGAGTTGAATATAATCTATTTCACTTAATACAAACTAAATTTAATTCAACAACTTAAATTTTCATTAGTACTAACTGGAGCAAAGAATATCACTCAATATGAATTATCGTTCCAGTTGTGTCCCTTTAAAGAAATTGTTTTTTTTATCAAACGAACTATGATTATTTGTTCATGGATTGGCAGTATTGGGAGAGGGTCGGACGCCATGCTTTGACGTATGGAGTTACGGCCCTTGCCATTCTGAGTTCAAATCCCGCCGAGGTTAACTTTGCCTTTCATCCTTACGGGGTCGATAAAATAAAGTACCAGTAATGCACTGGATAATTGCTGGCCTTGTGCCTAACGTAGAAACAATTATTTGTTCATAGATACAGCATAAATGAAATACTCGAGAGTTACAAATTGTGTTTTATGTTGTATATATATTAATTATTTAAATATTTATGCGTTTAATTCGCTTTGTTTGACATTGTTGCTGTCTTTCCACCCACCCACATGCTTTCTGTTAATATTCTATTTAGAATTAAAAACACTGGGTGGATAAATAATATCAGCTTCTGATGCTCTCCAGATAAGAAAGGTATAGATATATTTCACTGTGGATTAAGTCTCACTATATATATATATATTTGGAGATCATCAGAAGCTGATATTATTTATCCACCCATTGACGGGGAATAATCACAATAGTATGCCTTTATTTCAAATTTATTTTTATTCCATGTCAGACCATGTCTCCCCTCATCAAGGAGACGGATTTCTTTATTAAGTGGGCCAATTTATAATGTTTGTATAAACAATGTTTATTATTTTTCCATTTGGTGCATAGATGAAAAGATTTGTCTGACTTCCTACTCTTGAATATCCAACGTATAGCTGATCATGGGTGAAGCAGGGCTCTTCAACGAGTAAACAGAAATAGGTTTGTCCTTGTGATTTGTTGATGGTCATGGCAAAACTAAAACTCACTGGAAATTTAAGCCGTATGAATTGAAATGGGACATCAGTGGTGAAAAGAGGAATTCTTGGAAAGACCACATCCTCTCCCTTATCATATTCTGTTGAAATGGTGGCTGGAATCACGTGTGGATACATATTTTTCACACAAAGCTACACATTTTGTTAAAAAGCCTGTAGTCGATTTATTTGATTAATAGTTATTCTATCAACTCCAATGTGAAGAAAGGTTAAAATACCCCTTTTCAGGATTTAAATTCAGAACATAACGCATCACAGCGAAATACGGCAACATATTTTCTTCTGACTCTCGGTCGATTCTGCCACTGCTTTAATATTGATTATAATAATACATTTCGAGTTCCATTCAGAATCTAAGTACATCATATGAGCAATCATTTTAGACAAGTGTAACAACTTTCCACTCAACCTCTTCTGAATATCTCAAGTTTAATTTCTATGTATTATTGTTGCTCTTAAATTAAAAAAGAAACGAAAGGAATATATATATAGAGAGGTAGAACACTGGAAGGTAATATCCGTAGTGGTAGAGCACTCAGTCCATGGAACGAGTTAGGTAGAAGTGGTAACACAACAGTTAGATCACCATACCGAGAACAATTATTTCACCTTAGCGGATCCTCAGCTCGTTCCGCTAAGGTGAAATTATTGTTCTCGGTATGGGGAACTAACTGTTGTGTTACCACTTCTATATATATATATATATTATTAAAATAACAGATTAAAGTTTAAGCAAAGAATCGCTGCTTTCACCCTTAACGGGATCTTCTGAAACTTTTATATATATTTATCCTTATCGAGCCCTCTTTGGATTTTAGTCTTCAAATTTATTATTATTACTATATATATATATATATATATATATATATATTTCGTATCTCCAAAGAAATACAGTTTTAGGAAGCCGTAGCTATGCAAACACCGGGGGGGGGGGGGGGGGGCTGACGCCCTCTGGTGATCTCCAGCAGAAGCAAGGGGGACAACCGACTATGTATTTCAGGCTTAACTGGCCATCGTCAGGACGGTCCTTCCCACCGCTTGCGTCTGCTGGACTAGAAGACAGGCGAGAATATATAGTTTTCTCGTCTGTGTAAATGAGGTGATTAATCTCTTTTGCATGTCCATTTCTAGTTCAGCAGTCGCAAGCGGCGGGAGGGACCGTCCTGACGATGGCCAGTTAAGCCTAAAAAGCATAGACGGTTGTCTCCCTTGCTTCTGCTGGACATCACCAGAGGGCGTTAGCCCCCCGGTGTTTGCATAGCTACGGCTTCCTAAAACTGTATTTCTTTGGAGATGCGAAATATTTATACATATTGTATAAAGCTATGCTTGAAGCGAAATCCTATTTCTTTTATATATATATATAAACTTAAGAAAATTAACAAAGAAGGACAAGACAACGAACGGAAACAAAACAAAACGAAAAATAATTTTTTAAGAGTAAAACTTAAAAAATTATTTTTTGAAAATAACTATACAAACCAAGGACATAGAACTCCATGGGAATCAGCCGTATTCGATCATAGCTTTATTCAACCAGGGCTGATTTGGGGGATAAAATACAGCAATTTGGCTTGGCCGGACATTTAACTAATTTATTATTTATCGTTCTCATGGCGGTATTTTAGCTGAGTCGTTGGCGCATCTGATAAATACTTAGCAGTATTTGGTCCGACTCTTTGCGTTTTGAGTTCTAATCTCGGTGAGATCAAACTCGCTCTCCATCACGTTGCGGTTGATGAAATAAAGTACCAGTCATGTACTGTGGTCAATATAATCGACACACCAAATTGCTGGCCTTGTTTCAAAATTAGAAACAATTATCGTCATCGTTCACTGATAACTATTAATTTCTCTCATAGACACAAGTTCATGCATTTGAAGGATTGGTTTAATCGATTAAATCAACGCTGTATATAACTACTACTTTATTTTATCGACCCATGAAAGATGAAGGCACAGTTAACATGAAAAGGCATTTTACCCGATGTTCTAACAATTTTGTGCATGCAATAGTTATTGTATATATGGACTCGTAACTCCTGATGGACTTATGGGGGCGCTGTCCTGACGTACACTTGAGTACTTTAAACATGGTGTTGACCACCTCTCTCCCGGTGGAAAAGTCGATTCTTTCCAGACGAGACGATTTGAATAAAAGATATAGAAAAGAATCGACACCAGTATTAGGTTGGTACTTATTTTATTGACCTGAATGGATGAAAGCAAAGTCGCCTGCGGCAGGACTTGAACTCAAAGGGCGCAGAGAGCCCGAGCGAATACCGTAAAGCATTCTATCCGACGTTATAATGACCCTGCAAATTCACCTCCTAGGAATAGTTAGTTCTTTAGTAATGATAGATACCTCTGTTACTTCATTAGTGTATTTTAAAAATAAGATATCACGATATTTAGACAGTAGGTTACAATTTTAGAAAGAAGGCAAGTAATTACTCCGTGATGTTTAATGCTTTCTCTCTCAGGGGATTTAGTAACGTAGGTTTAGTAAAATGACTACATCATGCTAGAAAAAGAACCAGCTCAAGAAGTTAGGTCACTATTTAATTACGGTGCTCACCACACAAATCGTTTCCTTATTAAATATACATAATTCTTGCATCGTTATAAATATATATCATATAACAGAAACAACAGCAGCAATAACAGCAATAATAACAACAATAACAACAGTAACAACAGCAGCAAAAATAACACCTGGCACAAATCTCAGGAAACGAGTTGGTGGTGTCTCATTAACAGCTGATCTACACATGATCTGGAAATTTAGCTTGAGTTAAATGCTGACCACATATGTTGTTGTTTACACAAAAGAGGCACCAACCGTACTGTTTTCTTCCCAAGAGATATAAGATATACAAATTTGCTTTTCCATTCGTTATGAAATACTCGATTAAATACAAGTGAAAACAGCAACTTTTTAAGTCGGCAATATTTTAATTCGGTCCTGTGAATCATGACCCCGATCAAACCTTACATTACATCTTATAGGGTCGTGTTATTAATTTAGTAGTTGATGATATATCAGTGAGATAATATAATTGGGTGATTATAATGACACATTCAATGACCTGTGAGATATCACAGTCATGAATGTCATTATCCAAACGGATCGTCCATTCACTACTGAAAACTGTGTTTCATTTAATGTATCTGCCGTAAGCCAATTTTAGTAGAGCTTTTATGACTAAAGGCTCATTCGGGTGGAGCTTGTACCTGTTTCATGAGGCATTAAGGGACTGAGAATACAAGCCACGCCCTTCCCACTGAACAGGAAGCCAGTCTATTGCAAGTTTAACCACAGCTGCTGCGGATGTTCATATTTTTCAGTTGAGTATGCTGGAACAACATCCATGATATAACAATCGTAAGCCTAACGCCGTATCCATTAGCTGGAGTAGCTTCCGGGAGCTCACAGTAGGAGTAGAACATAGCACTCGCCTCGCTTTGTCCAGTAACTTCTGAGGGAGTCGTATGGCCACCGTATTTCTAGGGCACTTTAAAACCTGGAGGAGCCCATCTCTTCTCCAGGTCTGAAGATAGTAGATTTCTTCCAGAGAAGGATAGAGAGTGAGAGAAAGGAAACAGAAAAAAGATATATAGAGGAAGAATCGACTCTAGTACTATACTGGTACTTTTTTTATTGACCTCGAATGGATGAAAGGCAAAGTTAATCACGGCGGGATTTGAACTTAGAGAACAGAGATCCTAAACGAATACAGCAAAACATTCTATCCGACGTTTTAAGGACTCTGTCAATTCGCCACCTTAGAACGTAGCACTAGATACTCCTAACTGTTGGATCGGTGAATTGGAAGAGACGTTAGAACGTCGGACAGAATGCTTTGCGGTATTCGTTCTTGCTCTCTGCACAATACCTGTTAAATAGTGGTTTCGATTTAATCTTTTTTGCCTCCCCTAAAATTATTGGCTTTCTGTCTAAAGTAGAAATTCTTATCACTAAAATTAAGGGGTATTTATGGAGCCGTAACTTCCTTCGATGGAGGCGGCTCAACTCACGCCGGCTGAACGCCACCACAAGTACAAGTAAGTAATAGTATTTTATCGGAGACTCTAATATTACAGTTCTAATGCTACCCATGTGCGTAAAAGATGCCCGTTTTGTCGAAATAACTACAGATGTCGAAATAACTTCAGCTTCATCCGATTTTATAAGTATATCGGGTGTTACTGGCTATTGTTGACATGGTATCTGTCCATATGCATGTTTATTTAATTATTTTTATTCAACGAATTTTTATTAAATATACTAGCAGAAAACCACCCTTAGGGTGGTTTTCTGCTAACATGTGTAATGTGCATATTGATATTATACGCAAGTATATATATGCATGTAGATATGATACATCAAATAAAATCGTAATTGACAATATACACAGAAATTGAACGAAGACTGGGTTACACTGTCTTATGTAATCAGTAACATAATCCATGATACATTAAAAAAAGACGATATTATATGTAAACTGCATTAGGAGAAAATTAGTGACGGAAATATTTATTTAAGCGATCGCTAACCGGAAGTGTAGACATTTGAAAATTTTAAAGAAATGAATCTTAAAATAAGCAACAATATTATTTATATTTAATCAAGAATAACGAAATTTAGTAGATAAATTATGTAATATTCATTCATTATTTATTCAAAGGGCGGTGGATTGGCAGTATCGGTAGAGGGTCGGACGCCATGCTTTCCAGCATAGTTACGTCCCTTTATGATCTGAGTTCAAATCCCGCCGAGGTTGACTTTGCCTTTCATCCTTACGGGGTCGATAAAATAAAGTACCAGTAATGCACTGGGTGATTGCTGGCCTTGTGCCTAAAGTAGAAACAATTATTTATTCAAAGGGCGGTGGATTGGCAATATCGGTAGAGGGTCGGACGCCATGCTTTCCAGCATAGTTACGTCCCTTTACGATCTGAGTTCAAATCCCGCCGAGGTTGACTTTGCCTTTCATCCTTACGGGGTCGATAAAATAAAGTACCAGTAATGCACTGGTGAATTGCTGGCCTTGTGCCTAAAGTAGAAACAATTATTTATTCAAAGTAATCCAACTTATTTTACAAACGGGATAAAAAAAAATATATTCTGGACGCAGTCCCGCACTCCTTACTTTATTATAGTTTAGATAATGTTTGCAATAAAAAAGAAAGAAAAATTAACTAACGAATGTAAAGAGAAGTGGGGAGGGAGCAGTAAACTCTACACCATAGTCTAGGGCCTAGACTATAGTGGAGACTCTAGGCGGTGTATCTCAGCTGTTCCCCGCAGAGAAGATGGTGATGACATTGCTGCAGAGAGTATCCAGTGAAACCCGGTTGGGATCTATTTGCAGATAGGTTGACTGTACCGTTACCATGCTATGGTAACAAGCTTCGAACCAATCAGGTTTATGTTAGTATCCTACTCTTTGTCAACGTTGCTATTTGCGACACAAACTGCAAATGTTGATTTGTAATTTAGAGACAAGAACAACAATTTGTGGGGAGAAGAAGACAGACCTGCCAACCTCTAAAAATCCAAACGGGGAGTATCATAGAAAAAAGTGCCCCAAAACGGGGAGAAATGAGGAAAAATGGGGAGATTTTACATAATGAAAGTTATACCCCTTTTCACAAGAGGAGACATCTCTCACCCATCTCAAAGTGGGTGGGAGATCTCCCCGTCGGACGGGGAGTGTTGACAGGTCTGAGAAGAGGGAGTAATAAAGAGGAAGTGAAAAAGAGACAGAGAAGAAAAATCGACCCCAGCACTGGTATTTTATTTTATCAACTTCGAAAGGATGAAAGGCAAAGACGACCTCGGTGGGATTTGAATTCAGAACTTAGAGACTGGGAACAAATACTGCGAAGCATTTGTCAGACGCTCTAACAACTCTGCCAATCTACTGCGCTCTAACTGAAATTAATATTTAATTTTTGCCTTGATAAAGAAGGCTGTTATTGTTGTTGTTTAGCCGATGTTTTCCCTGATGTAGATCTACGACTAAAAGTTAGATCAAGCAGATCTATGTAAAAGCTTAGATTGTGTACATATCTGAATGAAAGCTTTCCATTTTAAAAAATATATCAAAGGCTACATTGTCCAATGTGTCTTAATCTCTTTTAAGAAGATAGAGTCTTATTGAGGGAATGAAGCTGCTATTTCTACCAATTCAAGTGTCTGCGTAGAGACTCCTTCACTGAGCGAGTGGTTTGGTGATCCATCTAAACATTTATCACTGATTCTTTCAGCTGATTCTTAATGTTATTCTTCTCGATGTTTTGCACATAGACAAATGCACTCAGTCTTATCTATATTGGGAAAGGGGTAAATCATCAGACAAGATGCTCTGTGGTATTTATTGCGGCACCTCGCGTTCAAATTCCACGTTCGAATGTCTCTGCTAATTCGTCGACTCATATAAATAGTTACTACAGTTAAAATTAAGTTGCGGGGTTGGGTAGCATGTTGGTGGATCTGCAGAATCGTAAGAGCATCATTCAAAATACTTTGCAGCATTTAGTTACGGCCCTTTATGTTTTGAGTTCACATCTCAGAATTCCGAGCTCGATAAAATATACTGGAGTCGATGCAAAGCCCCCCCCCCCCCCCCCCCCCTTCGCCCAACAAATTGGCCTTGTGCCTAAATTAGAAATCATTAGAGTTAGGATAACAAATTTAAATCCCAGAAAGGCAAACTTTCCCTGTCTTCATTCCGGGGTCGATAACTAAAGTAACATCTAGGTTAGTGGATTTAATGACCCAAATAACTTTTAAGGCTCCAATTTAATCCTTTGGAGGTCAATAAAGATTCGTCCTCTATATCTCTTTCTCACTTCTTTTTTGTCACACTCTCTCTCGCTTTCTCTAGAAAAAAGTAGCTGTCTTCAGATTGGAGAGAGGATAGGCTTTGCTTAGGTTTTAAAATGTTACAACACCTCTACGGCTCCATCAGGAGTTACGGGTTCATACATACATACATACTAAGATACGACAATATATAGGTCAGTGTATTTTAATCGCATCTTTTTACAGCAATTATTAGAAAAACGGGAGTATGTTGTGATACAAAAAGTTGACTTGATGGACAAAAATGACAAAAACCAATGTGATTTTGGAGACCAATGCCCGAATTTAATCGAACACAAGTCTTAGATGTATCTCAGCAATAATTGTGTTGCACAAGATGTTGGATTAGCAGAATTGATAGAGTGTCGAATAAAATGTCATTGTGCTATTTGTCCTAGCTCTTTACATTCTGAGTTGAAAATCCCCCTGAGGTCAGCTTTGACTTTCACCCACCCAGGTCGATAATATAAAGTACCAAGGCTTGATTTAACAAACTTTAACCTTCCCCCAAAATTTAACCTTTTATAGCGTAATTCTACACTCATGACTAAATTTATCACCGATTACGGCATTATCTTTTTGGATATATTTTCATAGGCTACGTAATAAATTATAACACCGTCATATAATATCATTCCTTGTGCCTAAATTAGAAAATTTATGAATGTTTTTTTTTCTCCACGAACACATCGAATTAAGACACGATATCTCATCAGGTTAAATATCTGTAGAAGAATCCAAGTATACGTCTTTGCGGAGCTAAGAAGTCAACAAATTACGAATGAAACAAGTAGTAGAATAGACATCCGTCAGTTTTGACAAGTGTTTCAGTTGTTCGAACAATGGAACAGCCTGTTCGTGAAATCAACATGCAAGTGACTGAGTATTACTCAGACATGTATTCATTTAACGTAGTTATCAGGGAGATTCAGCGTAACACAGTATGTGACGAGGTTGGAACTTTAGATTACAGGTACGACTTATTTTTGTTGGCAGAGTAGACCAGAGCAACGTGAAATAAAGTCTCTTGCTCAAGGACATAACGTGCCACTGGGAGTCGAACTTGTGACCTTACGGTTATGAACCAAACATCCGAACTACTAAGCCATGTGACTTCACTCTTAGGAGGTCTATTTGTCCATAAAATGCCACACTTGCTGCTGAATTGCAGAAAACAGCTTTTTATTGCAGTTTTAGTGTTATTAAGACTTAATTAAGTTACTAAGTTATTAAACGGGTTTTAATTAGCAGTTTTCATATTTAATGCTTTTTATTGCGGCAAAAATAAATAATATCATTCAGTAATGGGCACTTGTTGCAGATTATAGATGCAGTTGATAATGAGGGAAATTATAAACATGATGAAACTTTATAGCTAGATAAAGAGAAGTATATGTTTAAGGAGGAGAATAGGGAAGAGTATTTAGGCGCAGGCATAGCTGTATGGTTAACAACCACGTGCTTCTTAGTTCCTTCCCATTGGGAAAGTCTAATCTATTATAACTTCGTATTGATCTATTCTTTGTGAATGGAATTTCGTGGACGGAATTTGTGGAGAAATACAATCGACCTTCCATTCCCCAAAGCTGAACATTCACCCCTCATTTCAACACCTTGCCCTTTCACACTCTTTTGTGGTGAGCTTCAGGTCGGTAATAAGATTGAGCCGTTTCTGTGCTGCAGCAAACTGTGTGCCTTATCCCAAGGCAGTTTCCAATAACATCCAACAATTAATTAAAAGCACTTCTTCATCGACGACAGATCCAGTTGAAGATCATAAACTGTTAAAGTAACGGCCGCTTTTTACTTGAACCTATAATACTGGAGACTTCCGGTATTCTTCGTTCCTGAATCCCTTCCCTAGTCACAACTATCGGAACGAAGTTGAACAACTACAGGAGGGAGCTTCGCGAGTTATAATGGCTATTTCAACACCTCTATCTTCTGGGGGTAACGTTTTCTCTATTCTGTCCGCTGGGACCATGAGATGGTGTGTGCTTGGGGTTTTGCACGGCGAAGAGCGTTCTCCCACATTGGTCAGGCATTTATCATTGTGGTAACGAATGTAACAGAAAACATATAACTAATAAAACCAACCGTAGAAAGCTTTCCACATGGTTTAACTTCAAATATACCTAGATAGTTCTTTAAACAAAAACTTTCCACAATCACATAAATATCATATATTATTAAATATAAATACTATAAAACTTTTTTTCAACAACACCTAATTTAGCTGAATATTTAGCAGCATGTAATAATGCTAAATTAAATAAATATAATTTAATGCCTGATAATTCAGTAGATGCCATCATGATAAGAGTACAGGTAATTAGAAAGATCTCATCCTCGAGGAAGCCTGAACCAATGTAATAATCCTAACACTCATGCTAACAAACGTAATAAACCTAATACTCATACTAACATAATGATTTCTAGTATAGGCACAAGGCCAGTAATTTGGGGGCAGGGGAAAGTTGATTAAATTGATCCCAGTACGTTACTGGCGCTTTATTTTATCGACCCCGTAAGGATGAAAGGCAAGGTTAACCTCGGCTGATTTGAACTCAGACAGTAAAGGACCGTAACTCTACGCTGCAAAGCATGGTGTCCGACTCTACCGATAATCCTAATATAATAACTAACTATAACTGTAACTGTAGAGACTCACAAAACTGTCCCTTGACAGGTTATTGATCACTAATAACTTAGTATATCAATGCATTGTCTCTACATCTAGTGGAACTAAAGCTTAAGCAAGGGCATCATCTAATGAGTTTAGATCATATTACTATTCCTACCTCCATTCTTTTAAGAATATTAAACTGAGGAATTCTACTTCTCTTGCGAGTGACACATGGGATTTGAAAAGCAATAATATCTCTTGGTCAATATTGAAAATAGCAAAATCCTATGAGTCAGGAAACAAAAAATGTAATTTATGTTTAACTGAATGCCTCCTGATAACTAATCTCAATCTAGATTTACTGAACAAGATGTCTGAAATAGTATCTACATGCTCACATTAAAAAAATTACTTTTCTTTTTACTATTTAAATGTAACCAAACAGAAAAATTTAATGGAATTTTTTACATTTTTTATTATTTTTATCACCTTTTCCTACCTAATAAACAACACCCCGTTTTCATTTTAAACACCGAGCCCCTTCACATTAATGTTAAACTATTTCCTCTTATTGCAGTCCACACATTTTTATAAGTCTATGTACGTGATTTTTTATGTTTGAACTCCTTCATAATTTATAGTATTATATATCGTACTTAAAACAACACACACTTATATATATATATATATATATATATAGGGAATTTTACCTGCCCTAGATATATATATATAATTGTGGCACAATCTTATAACCTATCATTAAAAAAATCATTCTTTAAAGTACACCAGCGCATGTTTGATATTGCGCCATATATATATATATATATATATATAAATAAGTTGTTTTCTCCGGTAAATAGTATAGTAATTAACACTCTCTTTAGGTCACACACTTCTTTCTTTTTGGTTTATATAAGAGAGTTGAGCTACATACATTTAACATGTAACTAACTCTTTTAATGGATGTCATATCTTTTTATGGATCTGTATAGGGTTCTTTCCTATAAAATTTATCTGATACTTTATAGTAATTTGAACTTGAAACAATACGCTTTTATAGCATAATTCACTATCATTCTACACTCAATTTATAACCGATTACGGCATTTTCTTTTGGATATATTTTCGTAGGCTACATAATAAATTATAACACCATCATATAATATCATTCGTTATGCAACATCGCTTGCATATCAGAATTAACGCCATACAAATGTTTCTTAAAACATTGTTTTTTCTATGACAGAAGCATATCTAATAAGTAAGATAAAAATAACATTCTTCTTTTTTAAAAATCTTATCAAAAAACCTTTCCATTTCTTATTACTGAGAAAAATTCAGGCTGATTTAGTACAATTAAGTAACTATTTGTTGTGATAACCTGAGATAAAATAACTTTCTGTATTTCTTTAAAAACCTTTATTAAAAAGCCTCTTAAATTTCTTTACCGTATTGACTATGATTCTTGTGTTTCTTTGGGACTCTCATCATCAAAATCCTAAATTAATGCCCTGACGATGCTTAATATTATATGCTAATATTGAAGTTGAAACGTGATTAGACATTAATAAAATGATTTGAAGTACTTCTTTGGTTTTCAAATGATTAAAAAACAATTATGCTCTGCATTCTTATATCTTTTTTGACTATATCTTTGTTATCAGTTATGTCCGCGGGGCGCACCTAAAACACCACCCGACCCAAAGGGAGAGTCTGTCATCCTCTCCCCTTCACCTTTCTTTCTTCCGTTGCCTAATATTTCTTGCTTTTTTTCCTCTTTTTCCTTTCATTTATGGCGTTTATAGCCATTTTCTTTACTTTCCCATACAGCCAGATATGCAATACATTACCCCTTCCCCCTTTTTTATTACTTAATTTTCTTTTTTTTCTTTTTTTTAAAAATATCTCCATCTTTGTATAATTTCTGTCTGTAAAATATAGTTGACATAATATGTTTATGTATAACAGATAACTGAATAAAATAAAATATTCTTTAAAATGATTGACTATAAAATGAAACAAAGAAAGTTTTCCAATAGTGGGGAGATTTCCAAGAGCTACTCGTGGAAAACCCCATAAAAAGCTACAGTTACTTTGATCACTAATGCAAGTGCCTTATCCAAGTTTTCTTCAAATATACAGGTGCATATTCAGACTATTTGCTCGGACAATGTTTGCCACTCTCACACCTCTTTCAGCAAGTGAAACTTGGAAAAAATCTGAGACCTTACTTGGAATTATTATGATATAAAGTAATTAGTTAATATTGTCTTTTCCACTCAGCATAATTATTTCAAATTTGCTTTTCAATGATCACTATATTAAATGCGTTAGCACTAGATCAGTTATAGACGGTTGCTTCTGACAGGACCCACTGGAAGGAGTGTTTGAGGACTCTGCCCCCACGATCCTCTCAGGAATAAGTGGGAGAAGAAGAAGAAGAAGAAGAAGAAGAAGAAGAAGAACAACAACAACATGGCATTTTATTTTTAGATAATAGATCACTGACAGTAATTACTCAGGGATTTGGTCCGCATAAGAAACAATAGTTAAGCTCAATATTGCCATGTTTAATTTAGTAAGCATTAAAAACCAAACTGGAAATAATTATGTGGAAGGAAAAGACATTACTGTAATTACTGATACAGTGATGAAACAATGAAAGAGAGAAGGAACAAAAAGAATTGTATAGAGAATGGCTGTTCCCGATGTAAATACAATGTAACCAAAACACAGCTCCGACCAGGTGTAGAGCCTTTCACCCTCTCCCTGTCGCCTTCTCTTTCTTCCATAGTCTAACAATCCTTGCTCTTTCCCTCCCTTTCTTCTTATTTCTGGAATATATAGTCCTTTCCTTCTCCTTCCTATACGGCCAGACCTGACTTTCTTTACCCCTTCCCACTTTCTTTTTCATTATTTGAAGCATAGAGTGACCTCCCTGTATGATCTGAGTTCAAATCCCGCCGAGGTTAACTTTGCCTTTCATCCTCACGGGGTCGATAAAATAAAGTACCAGTAATGCACTGGGTAATTGCTGGCCTTATGCAAAAAGTAGAAACAATTATTTATATAATTTATTATATATCGGTAGGGGGTTACTGGCCTTGCCATTCTGAGTTCCGGGCCTTGCCATTCATATTTATATAATTTATTATGAAAACTTAATAAATTATTTACAAATCACAAAAGAAAGTTGAAAAACTATCGAAGAATCATACAACGTTCTAAATTTTCTGAAGTATTTTTGTGGCATAAGTTCAGGTAGCTTACGTCTGGAATCTCAGGTGTTGCAGTGACGTAGGTTCAGGTAGCTTACGTCTGGAATCTCAGGTGTTGCAGTGACGTAGGTTCAGGTAGCTTACGTCTGGAATCTCAGGTGTTGCAGTGGTGTAGGTTCAGGTGGCTTACGTCTGGAATCTCAGGTGTTGCAGTGACGTAGGTTCAGGTAGCTTACGTCTGGAATCTCAGGTGTTGCAGTGACGTAGGTACAGGTAGCTTACGTCTGGAATCTCAGGTGTTGCAGTGACGTAGGTTCAGGTGGCTTACGTCTGGAATCTCAGGTGTTGCAGTGGCGTAGGTTCAGGTGGCTTACGTCTGGAATCTCAGGTGTTGCAGTGACGTAGGTTCAGGTAGCTTACGTCTGGAATCTCAGGTGTTGCAGTGGCGTAGGTTCAGGTGGCTTACGTCTGGAATCTCAGGTGTTGCAGTGGCGTAGGTTCAGGTGGCTTACGTCTGGAATCTCAGGTGTTGCAGTGACGTAGGTTCAGGTAGCTTACGTCTGGAATCTCAGGTGTTGCAGTGGCGTAGGTTCAGGTGGCTTACGTCTGGAATCTCAGGTGTTGCAGTGACGTAGGTTCAGGTAGCTTACGTCTGGAATCTCAGGTGTTGCAGTGACGTAGGTTCAGGTAGCTTACGTCTGGAATCTCAGGTGTTGCAGTGACGTAGGTTCAGGTAGCTTACGTCTGGAATCTCAGGTGTTGCAGTGACGTAGGTTCAGGTAGCTTACGTCTGGAATCTCAGGTGTTGCAGTGACGTAGGTTCAGGTAGCTTACGTCTGGAATCTCAGGTGTTGCAGTGACGTAGGTTCAGGTAGCTTACGTCTGGAATCTCAGGTGTTGCAGTGACGTAGGTTCAGGTGGCTTACGTCTGGAATCACAGGTGTTGCAGTGGCGTAGGTTCAGGTGGCCTACGTCTGGAATCTCAGGTGTTGCAGTGGTGTAGGTTCAGGTGGCTTACGTCTGGAATCTCAGGTGTTGCAGTGACGTAGTTTCAGGTGGCTTACGTCTGGAATCTCAGGTGTTGCAGTGACGTAGGTTCAGGTGGCTTACGTCTGGAGTCTCAGGTGTTGCAGTGGTGTAGGTTCAGGTGGCCTACGTCTGGAATCTCAGGTGTTGCAGTGACGTAGTTTCAGGTGGCTTACGTCTGGAATCTCAGGTGTTGCAGTGACGTAGTTTCAGGTGGCTTACGTCTGGAATCTCAGGTGTTGCAGTGACGTAGGTTCAGGTGGCTTACGTCTGGAGTCTCAGGTGTTGCAGTGGTGTAGGTTCAGGTGGCTTACGTCTGGAATCTCAGGTGTTGCAGTGACGTAGTTTCAGGTGGCTTACGTCTGGAATCTCAGGTGTTGCAGTGACGTAGTTTCAGGTGGCTTACGTCTGGAATCTCAGGTGTTGCAGTGACGTAGGTTCAGGTAGCTTACGTCTGGAATCTCAGGTGTTGCAGTGACGTAGTTTCAGGTGGCTTACGTCTGGAATCTCAGGTGTTGCAGTGACGTAGGTTCAGGTAGCTTACGTCTGGAGTCTCAGGTGTTGCAGTGACGTAGTTTCAGGTGGCTTACGTCTGGAATCTCAGGTGTTGCAGTGACGTAGTTTCAGGTGGCTTACGTCTGGAATCTCAGGTGTTGCAGTGACGTAGGTACAGGTAGCTTACGTCTGGAATCTCAGGTGTTGCAGTGACGTAGTTTCAGGTGGCTTACGTCTGGAATCTCAGGTGTTGCAGTGACGTAGGTTCAGGTAGCTTACGTCTGGAATCTCAGGTGTTGCAGTGACGTAGGTTCAGGTGGCTTACGTCTGGAGTCTCAGGTGTTGCAGTGACGTAGGTTCAGGTGGTTAACGTCTGGAATCTCAGGTGTTGCAGTGGCGTAGTTTCAGGTGACTTACGTCTGGAATCTCAGGTGTTGCAGTGGTGTAGGTTCAGGTAGTTAACGTCTGGATTCTCAGGTGTTGCAGTGACGTAGTTTCAGGTGACTTACGTCTGGAATCTCAGGTGTTGCAGTGGTGTAGGTTCAGGTAGTTAACGTCTGGATTCTCAGGTGTTGCAGTGACGTAGGTTCAGGTGACTTACGTCTGGAATCGAAACCGAATCGCGGAATCACTTCGTTAAGGTCTTACCGATAAACACTTAAAAAAAAAAAAATCTATCACAAAAATATGAGATAATTGTTCGCTAAATGTGTGGCAAATATAATGTTACTGCAACGAGTAGTCGTAGTAGCAGGAGTATTAATAGTATTAGTAGTAGTAGTGGTGGTAGTTATGATAGTGATAGTAGTGCTAGTGGTAGTAGTAGTGGTGGTAGTTATGATAGTGATAGTAGTGCTAGTGGTAGTAGTAGTGGTGGTAGTTGTGATAGTGATAGTAGTGCAAGTGGTAGTAGTAGTGGTGGTAGTTGTGATAGTGATAGTAGTGCTAGTGGTAGTAATAGTGGTGGTAGTTGTGATAGCAATAGTAGTGTTAGTAGTAGTAGTAGTGGCAGTGGTAGCAGTAATAGTGGTAGTAGTAGTAGTAGTGGTAGTAATAAATTACGGCACTCTTAAATTACGGCGCTCTTCCTTCCCAGCAGGTGTTTTGTTTTGTCGTTTCACGCGTGTTTTCATTGTATTAGTAAGAAGAAAAAAAAAAGAGCAAAAAAAAAAAAAACCAATAGAAAAAAGCAGAAGAAAGAGAGAGAAAGAGAAAGAAATGAAGGAGATACTAGATAGGTCAGAGAGATAGAGAGCGAGCGAGCTGAAGTATCCATATCAAACCCTTTTCTTATAGGTTAACTCCATTCATGTTACCTTTCTCTTAACACACGCACTTAAGTAAATTAGATCTCCATTGATAGTGTTTGTTGTACTGCCGGTCGTTCTTCACACTTGACTTAATTAGACTTAACTTTCACACATAACTGGTCACACGAGCAGATGTTTACAACTGACTGACCACAGCTTGATACCGTTTAATTAACTCTCTCTCTTTTTTATATAGTTGTTATTATTGTTGCTGTTGATGCTTTGGTTAATAGTTTGTTTTCATTACTTCAGAATTATGAAGAGTGAATTTCACAATACAAAGTAATTTGGCTTAAAAAAAAACTTTGTGATCAGGCCTTCATAAAAGATGAAAGGAAAATGTTCTTGCCCTAATTTTTTACTTTATTATTTATAAAGATAAAAGATAGGGTTTGATGCAATAACCGGTGCTACTATAGTATTTAGTTATGGTTATTTAATTCCTGGGTACAAATATGTATTTATCGTATATTTGTGATGTTACAGGCGGAGTGAATTCATTTATTTATTTTTATTAACACATTTATATATATTTAAAAAAATTAACTATTGTTACCCACAAGGGTAAACGTATACTTCAAAATTTTCCTGTCATATGGCACGTCCAAAGTTAAGACAGGGGAGGAATTTTGGGTTAAGCTGGAATCCGACTTCAGATCAGCAAATAAAGTGTTCTAGCAGACCATACTCCGACTTGGCAATTACAAGCCCTCCTCCGCACCTGCTATCAGGAACGCGTCTGGGGTTCTCTTTAGAGAGGTTCATCCTTGCTGAGTGAATAATTTTTTGATCACAACTGCATCTTCTGATGTACACAAGGTGCATCTGGGAGCGACGATTAATCTCTAGGAAGCTGAGGTCACAAGAGCAATTAAAGAGTTCAAATGTGACAAGGTCGCTGGGGCGGATGGAATTCGCCCCGAGATGTTAAAAGCCTTAAATACAGAAAGTATTCTCTGGCTGAATCGTGTGTGCCGCATGGTTTGGATCTCTGGATAGGTACCTAAGCAATGGCAATCGGGAGTGATGAATCCAATTTTCAAAAAGGGAGACAAGAGAGATTGTTCTAATTACAGAGGGATCTCCTTGTTAAGCCTCCTCGATAAAGTCTTTAAGTGTGTGGAAAAGAGATGTAGGGAGATTGTCGAGTCCAAGCTAGCTAATGAACAGTGTTGTTTTCGTCCGGAAGCAACACAGCCGACCAAATATTTATACTGCGGCAGGTCTTTGAGAAATCGTGGGATTATTGTCAAGCGGTCTATGCTTGCTTCGGAGATCTCGAAAAGGTATACAACCGCGTTCCAGGGATCTGCTGTGGAAGGTTCTGCAGGAGTATGGGATCGATGAACAACTTCTTGTTGTCCCAATTTCTGTATACGAATGCCTTATCTCGGATAGATGGTGCTAAATCGAAACCATTCAATATGGGAATCGAACTTTGCCCAGGGATTGTACTGTCATCTCTCCTGTTTCTAATTTCATGAACTGGATTGACATGCAAAGCTGGGTTGGAAGTGGCATCACGACTAGCGGGCGTAAGATCAGTCGGTTGGAACTTGTAGACGACATGGTATTACTTAACTCGTCAGAAGGTGATGTCCGACATGCACTTAATAGGTCTGATGCGGAGTGATGTATGGAACGACAATCAGTGCTGCGAAGACTGACACTCGTCCTTTCAAGGAAGCCTACTCAGTGGAAATCTACTCACATGTAGAGTGGAGTTCCACTGAAACTGGCGGAGAGGTTGAAGTATCTCGAGGTCATGTGCAGGAGTGATGGAAGACCGGTGGCTGAATTAAGTGCAAGAATTGCAGGAGCCGGTGTAGTAATGCGTCGGTTTAGCATTTGGTCATCAGAAGATGACCAAGTAAGTAAAAAAGCCAAACTCACTATCTTTATCTCGGTATCAACCCCGGAAGAATAAAAGCCAAAGTTGACCTCGGTGAGGTTTGAAACCAAAACGTAGAGGACAATGATGAAATATTGTAATGCACTTCACCAGACGCTCTACCGATTCTGCCATCTACCGTCCAATCCAACCAATCAATGATTTCATCTAAAATTGACACCAGGTAAGTACATAACTGGTACTCTAAATTATCAACTCTCAAGGGATGAAAGGCAAAGTTGACCTCTGCAGGATTTGAACTCAGAACGTAACTAAACACCACAAAGCTTTTTGTCCGACGCTCTACCGATCCTGCCATCCACCACCAAATCCAAGCAATTAATGATAATAATAAAGTAACAAAAAGGAAAAAAAAAAGCTTGGTGTCTAGTTTGGCTATATTGAATGGAAAGATAGAATGATGATGATAGTAGTGCTGCACAATGAAATGAATTGAACTGAAATGAAATAGTCTCTTATGAGATATTTAGAAGGACTTAGAGAGAGGATGTATACATTCTGTCGATCACGTTCGCACTAAATGGAAGAAACCTCTGACAAAGATCGTCTACTGTTGTAACAGAAATCTCACTTGACTGACAGAGCAGCCATTGTGATAAGAATAGATCAGACTTTCTGTTAGATTGTCGCCGTAGCCCGATAGAGGGCGATGTAATGTAGAAGATGAAACCAACATAACAACTGTTCAACTGACCTATAACTAATTGCCGACACATTTATTAAGTGGCCGACGGTTTATAAATAGAAAAGTACTTCGCCCATCAGTTGTACAAGAGACGCACATACATAAGTGTATGTATACGTACACCCCGCCCCCACACGCACGCACACACACACACACACACACACACACACACACACACACACACACACACACACACACACACACACACACACACACATATGTGTGTTACTTTGGTTGCAATTAATGCAGGTGTAAACTGCGTTCAGCTCTCAATGTAATAATAAGATTCCAAGTAGAAGCTGTGTTGACATAAAGGACGAAAGATGACCACTACATGATCTCAGGCTGAAACTCTGAGTATAAGTACCATGTGATATTTAACTGATATCTCTCTGTTGATATATATATGTTTATATCAATATTTAATATAGAAATGGCTTCTACAGGACTAGAATTGTAGAATTTAACTCAGGATCTACATATACACACACACACACACACACACACACACACACACACACACACACACACACACACACACACACACACACACACACACACACACATATATATATATATATATATATATATATATATGTAAGTATGTATGTATACGTACATACATATATGTATACAGACGCACAGTAGTATGTATATATATATATACGCCGAATTACGCCGTTAATATGCATAAGGAAAGTATATACTTTCAGACGTTCAACCATCTGGCAGGAAGGTATACGATGCTGACGATAGCTAATAAGCTTGAAACTAGTACATCGTTCCTGTGTCAGTGTTGAACAAAAAGGTGACGTGGTTGCCTAAACATTGTACAGCGTAATTCGGGCTGTTTGTTTGTTTACAAACAAACAAACCGAGCATTATAATAAATGTTCGGTAAACCGATACGTGCATATATATATATGCATGTATGTATATATATACATACTACTGTGCGTCTGTATACATATATGTATGTACGTATACATACATACATACTTACATTTAAGTAAGTGCCGTACTAAGAGTGAGAAATGAAATTTCGTTTCATTCTATTCCATTTATATATATATATATATATATATATATATATATATATATATATATATATATATATATATATATATATATATATATATATATATATTTAAAAAAATAGAGGTGTGACACACGAGTTGTGATATATTAGTAAAAAGGAAAAGAAAATGCTGACAAATTTTTCCCAGTGAAAAATTTGTCAGCATTTTCTTTTCCTTTTACTTCACCACCTCTATCTCCACCACCCACGTCCACTTCTTAGACATCTCCGTCGCCTTCGACCCCTCCCACCACTCCCTCGTCACCTCCACCTTCTTCAAACCCACCGTTTCCCACTCCTACCTCGACTTCACCTCTTCCCACCCCACACACACTAAACACTCTATTCCCTACTCTCAACTCCTCAGGATCCGCCGCCTCTGTAGCCGAGATGCTGACTTTGAGTCCCAGGCCCTTTCCCTAGTCAGCCATTTCATCCGCAGAGGTTACCCCCTCCTCTCTCGTCCACACCGCTCTCACCCGCGCCCGTGCTGTCCACCGCTCCACCACCCTCACCCCACGCCACCGCACACCCACCCACCGTCTCCCCTTCCCCATCACCTACCACCCCTCCACCATACCCCTCCACCGCACCATCCTCCGCCTCTTCCGACGCCTCCAGTCCGACCCCTCCACCTCCCACATATTCCCAGCCCCACCACTCCCCTCCTTCAAACGCGCACGCAATCTCCGCACCCTCATCGTCCACAGCTCCCTACCCCCAACCCACTATCTCTTCCCCCCGGTTCCTTTCCCTGTTCTAGGCCCCGCTGCAACACCTGTCCCCACATCACCAACACCACCACCTTCCAGGGTCCCAACAGCCACTCTCTGTCCGGCATGCCTTCCGCTGCACCTCCTCCAACCTAGTCTACAGACTTCGCTGCACAGAGTGCAGCGCGACTTACGTCGGACAGACTGGACGTCGCCTGGCGGACAGATTTACTGAGCACCTCCGGGATATTCGTCTCGGTGGTAGTTCCCCCATCGCCCACCACTTTGGTGCCCTTGGACATTCCGCACACCACCTCACAGTCTGTGGCCTACTCCAATGCCACGGAACACCCGCCACTCTCCTAAGGGTCGAACAACGAACCATCTTCACCCTACAGACCCACACTCCCCCCGGCCTGAACTCCCCACCCTTATTCCTTTAGCCTTCGACCGCCTCCCTCCCCCCACACATATCCCCCACTAATACCACTAACACACCCCTCCTTTTCACCGCCCACCCCACAACTAATAATACTAACACCTCCACCCCACATCCAACTACCCTTCCCCAACTAACATACTAACATCCCTCCCTTCTTCTCCTCCCCCTCCTTATCACACGCACACACACACCGGTACATATATACACGCGCTCACACTAAACACACACCCTACTACCACCACTAACCCTCACCCCCACACATCCACCCCACCACCCCGCAACTAACATCACTAACACCCCCTGACCCCAAGCACACGAACACACACACCCACTTACACCACCCACTCTACACGCAACTAACATCACTAACACCCTCCAACCCTACGCACACGAACACACACACACCCTCTTACACCACCCACTCTACACACCCTACCACCACTGACTCCCACTCACACCCACATTCAACCCTTTCTCCATCTCCAGTATACTAACACCCACTAACACCCCCTTCACCACACACACACACCAGTACACCACACTCCCTCCATCGGCCCCCACAACCTTCTCTCCCCGCTCCACCCACACCCTTTCTCAAACACACACACATCCCACTAACACCTCTACTAATACACACACACCCCCTCCTCACTCCAACTTTCACACCTACCCATCCTCTCCCCTGTCCACCGCACCTCCGCACACACTGACACACCGACTTTCTTCACTTACCATTCTACCCTACTGCTGTTATGCCTCTCTGACCACCTCCCCGCACACACAGACACAACCCTCCTCCTGCCTTGACCCTCTGACCATTTCCTGTTGCGCGCGCACCCCACATCTCCCCTCTTCCGACCAATCTCTTCACCGATTACACATATGTGAACCTTGATCCCAAGAATCTACCGCATCCCAAGGATTTTACTCAGCATTCCACCACATGCTTTTACGGAATTACCTTTACGACTCACCCCCAGACATACACCCCAAAAAATCTTTTTTTCCCACACGCCACCTACATCCACAACACGCATAAACACCACACACACACGTGCGTACCACCACATATTTACACATTCAGCCTCCGGAATCCTCTCCCCCCACCCCTCTATCCACACACGCACACATACTCCGACCTACACCCCACCCCACACACACCTCTTCCTGAACATGCAACCCCGTTCTTCCCCCAACCCTTGCTTTCACATACACACACACACACGTACACCTACACACACACACCACCTTTAGCCCTCCCCGCTCGGACACCCCGTCTCCCTCTCCCCACTCCACCCGCCACCACCCCTACACGCCCCACACCCTTCCACCACCTGTTTTACCCCATTTTAATTTTATTTTAATCATGCCTTTATTTTTAATTTCATTTGCACCGTTTCCTCTCACCCCCTTTTTGCTATATGTCTCTCCACCACTCCCCTACTCACCCTTTGAACTCTCTTCCCACACACTTTTCACCCGAAGAAGGGCTTATGCCCGAAACGTCGTTCCCCACCACCACCACCCCACTCTCAAGAGCGTGAAACTAATAAACCTTTGTTCGTACTGCCTCTCTGTTTTGTTCCCGTTCAATTTTTCACTATATATATATATATATATATCTGGAGAATAGAAATGGGTGTGTAGTTGCTATTTAAGGTAACTTAAAATGCAGTGGGAATACGAAGAAAGCATGAACAGGGGGTGTGTGGAGGGGGGAGAGTTTTCCTCATCAGTTGTCTACTGGGGTCTAGGATATTTCTACGCTTTAAAGACAAGATACCACTTCACCCCCGGGCGTCAATAACTGGATAAGTTATTGGGAAAACGAAGGAGGGAAGGAAAGCAAAGGGGAAGAAAAGAGAAACAGTAACAAAACAGCGAAAAAAAACACACAAACCGAGCAATATGCGAGCAACTATAGGTAGGAAATCCAAGACCACTCGATAAGAGAACTTAAGTTCGAGACTGAGTGATCGAGAGAAAGAAGACACATGTCCGATCCCCGCAGTTGTAAGTGAGAAGAGAACTGCTAAACGGTCAGACGAGGGGGTGAAAGTGAGAGGGAGAAAGGGAGAGGAAGAAAGTGGGGTAAGAGTAGATAGGGAGAAAAGGAGGGGAAGAAAGAGCGGTGAGAGTAGAAAGTGGCGAAATAGGTAGGTAGAAGGGGAGAGAAGAATGGTCACAGCGAAAACATGATGAAATATATGGAGAATAGAAATGGCTGTGTAGTTGCTATTTAAGGTAACTTAAAATGCAGTGGGAAAACGAAGAAAGCAAGAGGGGGGGGGGTAGTTTTCCTCCTCAGTTGTCTACTGGGTGTCTAGGATATTTCTACGCTTATATATATATATATACACATAATTCCTTGTGATTTGAATGCATATATGTATATATCTGTGTTTGTCTCT
>OZ024741.1:302852872-302865372 GCA_964016885.1 Eledone cirrhosa
GGCGAGATGTGTAGAATATCCGAGAGTATATTTCACACAGAATACAGAATTTTTGATTGATAATATTTAGTTAATAATGTTATAACTTAATATATGTGCGGTATTCTTTCTGTCTATAGCTATAGTAATGATTATGAGACAACATTGCATCCATGCGTTGCTGATGAGGCAAGATAATTCGAAAACATGTCCGGAAATGTCTTCCATTCTTTTCGAAAAATAAAAAATAAATACTATCAATTTTCTGTTCCTCCCCATCTCATTGTGTGTGTGTGTATATATATATATATATATATATATATATATATATATATATATATATATATATATATATATATATATATATATATATATATATATATATATAGTTAACTTTTTAAGTAACCCTTCATTCAATAAGTTAATATCAAATTAAGTATAATATTTTCAAATATATGGAGTCGCTAAATCATTTAACCCCTAACTGATTTTTACTGAAACGTACTAATTTAAGATTCGACTACCATTGACGGTGGCAAGGCAAAGCCTGGCGGGAATTGTTAGTTAATTATCTATGTATATAAGTGTACATGGAGGCATATACAATATGTCTCTGATTAAGGCATAGGGAGGGGAAAATCGATTAAATCGACTCAGTGCGTTACTGGTACTTTATTTTATCGGCCCCGTAAAGATGAAAAGCAAAGCTAACCATGGCGGGATTTGAACTTAGAACGTAAAGGCCATAATTCTAAACCTCAAAGCATGTTGTCTGACGCTCTACTGATACTGCAAATCTCATGATATATTTACGTATAATGGTTACTGAATTAGGGACAAGGTCAGCAATTTTAGGGAGAGGAAAGTCAATTAAATCGACCCCAGTGCATTAGTGGTGATTTATTTTATCCACCTCGTAAATATGAAAGGCAAAGTTAACTCGGTGGGATTTGAACTCAGACTGTAAAGGGCCATACGTCTATGTTGCAAAGCATGGTGTCCGACGCTCTACCGGTACTGCCAATTCATCAATATGTGTATGTATAACGGTTTCTTATATAGGCACAAGGCCAGAAATTTTGGGGGAGGGGAAAGTCGATTAAATCGAACCAGTGCGTGACTGGTACTTTATTTTATCGACCCCGTAAGGATGAAAGACAAAATTAATCTCGGCGGGATTTTAACTCAGACTGTAAAGGGCCATAATTCTATGTTGCAAAGCACAGTGTCCGGCGCTCTACCGGTACTGCCTATTTACCGATATATTTATGTATAATGGTTTCTTATATAGGCACAAGGCCAGCAATTATCCTGGTACAGTACTTGTACTTTATTTTATCGACCCCGTAAGGATGAAAGGCAAAGTTAACCTCGGCGGGATTTGAACTCAGACCGAAAAGGGGCGTAACGATATGCTGCAAAGCATGGCGTCTGACCCTCTACCGATACAGCCAATCCACCGCATTATGTTTATGTATAATAAACATATATAAGTCTCGTTATGACTGTCTTAAGTTATAACTTATGCTAATCACAGCAGCGTGTGAGAAAACGTCGCCAATGATGGCTACAAAATCCTGAAACATCGTCTAGTGTGAAGGTTCATGGCTTAGTGGTTAGAGCATTGGGCTCGCAATCAGGAGGTTGTGTGTTTGATTCTCGGACCGGGTGATTGTGTTCTTGAGCAAGACACTTTATTTCACGTTGCTTCAATTTACTCAACTGTAGAAATGAATTGCAACGTCACAGGTGCGAAACTATATCGGCCATTATATTTACCTTGGACAACATCGGTGGCGTGGAGAGCGGAGACTGGTTTGCATGCGCCACTGCTGGTCTTCCACAAACAACCTTGCCCGGACTTGTACCTCGGTGTGTGGACTTTCTAGATGCAAATCTCATGGTCATTTGTGACCGAAGAGGGTCTTTTCTTATTTTAGTTTCCAGCGTTCTCATACGGTTATTAAATAGTTTTTACATGATCACAGCTTAACACAATCAGCGATTCTTATATATGTGAGGACAATAAAAAAGAGATTACGTATTCAATTAAATCTGAATGTATTTCAGTTAGAAAAATAACACGTAAAAGCCGAATGTGTAGAAGTTAAACGACATTATATTAATTAATTAATTAGAAATAAATTTTAACTGAGAAAACTATATGAAAATCTCCCTACACGTGCAAAGTAATAAAAGCTGGTACATAATATTAAAAGATTATTAAAAAATACATAACTAAAGTATAATAACTATAGATCAAATATGAAATAGTTTCGCTGTGTAATCAGATGATGTCTGGATGTTTTCAAATGTATATAGTAGGCTTAGGGTATAAAACTAGAGGCAACACCACTTACAAATCCACAGCTTATTTTAAGTTTATTTGAGCATTTTATAATGTCTGGTGTCAAGTTAATCATAGAGGCATAGTTTCAGCCCTGAATGTTAAACAAGAGAGCAATGGAAATTGGAATAATGCAAGATGAGGGAAAGTAAGAGAGAAATAAAGAGAGAGAGGGTGAGCGTGGGAGAGAGAGAGAGAGAGAGAGAGAGAGAGAGAGAGAGAGAGAGAGAGAGAGAGAGAGAGAGAAAGTGAGAAAGAGCGTATGACAACATTATACATTTATTAACACATTTGAGAGAGAGAGAGTCAGAGAGAGAGAGAGAGAGAGAGAGTGAGAGAGAGAGAGAGAGAGAGAGAGAGAGAGAGAGAGAGAGAGAGAGAGAGAGAGAGAGAGAGGGAGAGTGGGAGAGAGAAAATAATAGCATGGGAACTTTCAACAGGATTCGACGTATCTCTTAATAGGCAATTGTCGTATAAGGCTTAATACGTATATGCATATATATATATATATATATATATATATATATATATATATAAAAAAGTGTGACCCCGACGGCAGAGCGCAAGCCGTTTAGACGGCTATTTCTGGAGTCATATTTTTTCCTATTTCCCACTCTACTACCCTAAGTATTGAGTACTCTGGTGCGTTATGGTCCATCTGGTTCCTTACCACATTTCCTTCGTTATCTATATATATAAAACTGTGGTTGTCTGTCTGTCTATCGATTTTTGGCACACATCTCCTCTTAGAATCTCTCACGGAATTGCACCGAAATTGCTATACTTGTACATTGAGCCCTAGCGAAGACATCGGAAAAAAAAATTTCAAATTGACCCACCCTATGTGACGAAATCGAATATAATGTATCGATTTTTGAGCGTAAGTTATCAGTTATTTCCCTTTGTTCTGTTTACATTGAGCGTCTTACGTAAAAAATTACGCTGGCTTTAACAGTTGTCGAGCCAGCAAAATATTGACCTGCAAAATTCATCAGTTCGAACACTAAGCTTCCGTTTTGCTTCATTTCCATTTAAAAGCATTTTAAAACAATATTTTTACTTGAAAACAAGTCTATTTAAAGACTACGTAAAACAAGCAAATATTTCGTCGTTAGGCGTGCAGACAGACAGTCGTGCAGACAGACAGTCGTGCAGAGAGGTGATATACGCGTGCAGACAGACAGTCGTGCAGAGAGGTGATATAGGCGTGCAGACAGATAGTCGTGCAGAGAGGTGATATAGGCGTGCAGACAGACAGTCGTGCAGAGAGGTGATATAGGCGTGCAGACAGACATAACTGATAATTTGGTTACGCTAATGTTTTTTCTCTGCGTTGCAGTGTTTACATTTTCGATCTTTGTTAATAAATAACCAGTGCAGTTTTTATCCCCAGCATCCTCTTTTGTTATAACATTCGGGTTATCGTTATGTTTTCTTAACTTCATAAGGCATATTGTTGGTTGAGGGAATATTAATCAAAAACACCACATGCAAGTCTGCACAGTAGACACTACAGTTTTTAAGCCAAAAAAGAAACTTAACATTGTAACTTTAACACAGCTACTGAGCGACCCCGAGCAACGCCGGGCTTTACTGCTAGTATATATATATAATAGTAACACAACAGTTAGTTCACCATACCGAGAACATTTGTACTCGGTATGGTGAACTAACTGTTGTGTTACTACTTCTACCAGACTCGTCCCATGGACTGAGTGCTCTACCACTACGGTTTTACCTTCCAGTGCTTTACCTCTCTCTCTCGCTCTCTTGCTCCACCCCCTATCTCTCTCTCTCTCTCTCTCTCTCTCTCTCTCTCTCTCTCTCTCTCTCTCTCTCTCTCTCTCTCTCTATATATATATATATATATATATATATATATATATATATATGCATGCTCACAGCTTCGTACTTACAAGCATACACACACTCTTTTACTTACATATACACGCACTTATCCTCTTCGCTTCGTACGGACGTATAATAACACACACACACACACGTATAGCTCTATATACAAAACGGTTATTTTTCCATTTCAGGTAGACGCGCTCCATCATCCACTTTTCTAAAAAAGGTATATTATACACAAAACGTCAGCATCAACAGTCTTCGTGGCGATGGCAACATGAATGGACCTATTATTTTTCTCTAAAACCATTTTTTCCGATTCCGCCTTGCCTGTCCTGTCAATCTTTCTAATTTCTAATTCTTTCTTCTGATGAAGGACTAGCATCCGAAACGTTAAGACCCTCTTCCTGCTATATCAAGCGTTAACCTAATATATTCCTTCCATATACTGTACCGATTGTGTTGTTATTTCTGTTTACCTTTTACTGCTACACTGGCTGCAACAAGCTTTCAAAGAGGCACACGAATTGATGAACCGCTTCTCACTTGCCTGGAAGGCGTTTGGTTTAACAATCAGCATTAAGATGACTGAGGTGGTACATCAAATAAAGCCACCCCAGACAAGTAGATATTAAGCAGGGAGACCTGTGGCACGGGCATCCCCAACACGGGCATTCCCAACACTGTTGATGGCAAGGATCTGAATTATGTGAACTCCTTTACTTGCTTTGGCAGCAAGGTGAACCCTTCTACATCCCTGGATGATGAGATAGTTGTGTTGCATACGCAACCCTGACTGGTCAAAATGTTTGCTGTAAGCACACACACACACACACACACACACACACACACACACACACACACACACACACACACAACACACACACATGTGTATGTGTGGTTACGTCTATATCTGTGTTTAAGTCCTGAAACTTAATGGTTCAGCAAAAAAAAAGCAAGATCGATAAAATAAGTACCAGATGTGAAATACGTACATACTAGTCTATGTGTTTGACTAAATCAACTGAATGCTGTGCTCAAGCATGACTGCAGTCTAATGACTGAATACAAGAATAAATATGATTTCTGCTTTAGGCACAAGGCCAACATTTTTTTGGGAAAGGATAAGTCGATTAAAACGACCCCAGTTCATTACCGGTACTTTATTTTAATGACCCCGTAAGGATGAAAGGCAAAACTAACTTCGGTGAGATTTGAACTCACAACGTAAAGGGCGGTAGCCCTATGCCGCTAAATATGTTCTCCGACGTTCTACCGTTTCTGCCAATCCAGCTACCTTGTATACAAGAATGAATATGAATAAATATAATGGACTCTCCCGAAGAGGATGACGTACGAGCATCCAGTTATACCTTCAACTGGACGTTCGTGTATATAATAGCGAAATAAACAATGTAATAAAGTTATAGAAGATTTCTTGAATTCAAATGTTTATCTTTATCTTCCTCTTGATCTACATCATCATTGTCCACATCATAATACATCACATATGATCATCAAGATCATCATCACCATCAATATAATCATCGTGATCATTCATCTTCATCGTCATCTTTCTAACCTCTCCACCCTCCTGGTCCTCCTCACCCCTCTACCTCTCATCATCCCAATCCCCCTCCATATCATCCCCATTATTATTATTACTATTATTTGGATTGGCACTAACGGTAGAGAGTCGGACGCCATGCTTTCCAGCATAGTTACGTCCCTTTACGGTCTGAGTTCAAATCCCACCGAGGTTGACTTTGCCTTTCATCCTTACGGGGTCGATAAAATAAAGTACCAGTAATGCACTGGGTCGATTTAATCGACTTTCCCCCTCCCAAAAAATGATTGGCCTTGTACCTATACCAGAAATCATTATTATTGTGGATTGGCAGTATCGGTAGAGGGTCAGACGCCATGCTTTGAAGCATAGAGTTACGGCCCTTTATGATCTGAGTTCAAATCCCGCCGAGGTTAACTTTGCCTTTCATCATTACGGGGTCGATAAAATAAAGTACCAGTCACGCACTGGGGTAGATTTAATCGACTTTCCCCTCCCCCAAAATTACTGGCCTTGTGCCTATATAAGAAGCCATTATTATTGACGGTAATAAGATAGTAATTTCATTCCATAGTTCAGAGTGTGGTGGGGAAAGCGGCGTGTGTGATGAACAGAGAAAAAGAAAGAGAAAAATATGTAGGACTGTCTCTCTCTCTCTCTCTCTCTCTCTCTCTCTCTCTCTCTCTCTCTCTATATATATATATATATATATATATATATATATATATATTTATATACATACACACACACATATATATATATATTACCACACACGCATATATAATATGATATACACACACACACACACACACACACACACACACACATACACACACACACACACACACACACACACACACACACATATATATATATATATATATATATATATATATATATATATATATATATATATATATATATATATATATATATATATATATTTATATATATATATAGAGAGAGAGAGAGTGAGAGAGAGATAGAAGAGAGGAGAGATAATGGTGCTCGTGGAATGGAATATACAGAAATGCACGATTTTTATTAGCAGTGAGCCATGTCCTAGTCGCAGACAGCCGTGAAATAAGAATCACTAAGGAACGAACTCGGACGAGTCAGGTTAAGGGTTGGCTGGATTGTTACTTCTTGTTCGGTTGTGTGACCGAAGCATAAAAGAAAATAAAGCAAAACGAAACAAAAATAAAACAAGAAAAATATAAACAAAAAACAAAACAAAAATTAAAACAAATCCGAACAGGATCAAAGTGAACACGAACTAAAAAAATAAAGATCTTGATATGCTTTACAGACTGTGTTGAGTACTTTAAAGAGAAATTGTGGTGCAAGTAATTGTTTGCAAGATTACTCACTGTCAATGCTACAGAATATTCGGGCAAAAGAACTGAAAAGGAAAGCAATAACAAGAAGATAAAAGAAAGAAAGAGTTGAAGGGTTTAGGAATATACCATCACACCTTCACAACCATCTACGTTATCTGTCATATCATTTTAGGGAAAGGGCAAAGATCCCTTCGGTCACGAAAGACCATGGGATTTGCACCTACAAAGTTCCCCTTCCGAAGCACAAGTCCGGGCAAGGTTGTTTGTAAAAGACCAGCAGTCGCCCATGTATACCAGTCTCCCCTCTCCACGCCACTGATGTTGTCCAAGGGAAAGGCAATGGCCGATACAGCTTGGCACCAGCGACGTCACAACTCATTTACA
This sequence comes from Eledone cirrhosa, assembly GCA_964016885.1. NCBI lineage: Eukaryota > Metazoa > Mollusca > Cephalopoda > Octopoda > Eledonidae > Eledone > Eledone cirrhosa. The sequence continues at coordinate 302,860,341 of OZ024741.1, forward strand.
CAGCTGAGTGAACTGGAGTAACGTGAAATAAAGTGTCTTGCTCAAGGATATAATACACCGCCCGCTCCGAGAATCAAACTCACAACCTCACGATTGTAACCCCAACGCTCTAATCACTGAGCCATCGTCTTCACAATATCATCATTACTATCATCAAATTAATCACCATCATAGCTATAATCGTCTGTATGTTTATATATATTTTCATACCGCATCCCTACAATGCTTAAACTCTGTGTTAGTGCTAATGCTAATTATTTATGAACTATCTTAGTGCTTAGCTCGGAGATCAGAGAGTCATTCCAGGTAGAGCTGCTACTTCTCCAAATTGAGATATCACAGCTCCGATTCTATGGTCATGTGATTAGAATGTCTCAGGAAAGAAACGCCGGACAGATTTTACGGGCAAAACCAACTGGCAGGGGACCCTGGGGCAGACCCCTAGCAAGATGGTTGATCCATTAGCTCGGTTGGTCTCGCTTGGTGTTCCAGCCGGATCAGTTGGAGACGGTTGCTTCTGACAGGGCTCGCTGGAAGGAGTGTTTGAGGACTTTTCCCACATGACTCTCTCAGGAATAAGTGGGCGAAGAAGAAGACAATCACTAGTTCGCACTATAGGAACATGAGCATTTCTAGCTGGTCTTCCATTTGCGATATGCAAATGAGCATCACCGGCAAATATTCATCATTCAAAAATCTATATAGACAGTAGTCTATTTCTATGTCAGTACGAGTTGAGTGAGTGTCATTAATGAAAAGTGTACAAATCTTGAAACAGCACTGTCTGACATTCTCAAACGTACTGACAACTCTGTGATATATATTCATTTAGGAAAATAGAGAAAAATAAAATGTTTTCCTTACGGAAAAAAATTTTTCTTTGATAGCGAGGCTACCCATGTGTTTATTGTATACAACACGTATTATATGAGTTTATATATGTTTTCATATGGACCCATATATATATATATATATATATATATATATATATATATATATATATATATATAGCACCAGTAGTGGCGTGTTTGAGTACAAAATTATGTGAGAACTCAGTACATGGTTGTAGATTATAGACTTTATTCCCAACCGAACCTCCTTATTCGTCATTTGAAAGTCATATGCAAACACTTATAAAAGCCAGTATTCCGTTGGTAAATATGTAGAATGACTGTGAGATAGAGATAGAATAATTTTGGGATGTGACAGTTTGTAGTATTTTATGTTTAACGAACGGTAATCGAATTATTGTTATTCATAACTCTGTTTTAAGTGACGTACAAGAATGAAATATGTGGTTAGGGAGGCATGTAAAAGGTCTCTGTGTGGAGATTCACATGATCAGAGAACAGCAGCTATGTACTGCAAAGCTTATCCGTTAGGGTCTATATAGTATTTCTTTTCTATTATAAGTTGAGCCAACTTATGCAGCTTCATATGCAAATGAGATTAATTACCTCATTTACACAGACGAGAAAACTATATATTCTCGACTGTTTTCAAGTCCAGCAGTCGCAGAGCAGTGGGAGGGATCGTCCTGACGATGGCCAGTCAAGCCTGAAATGCATAGACGGTTTTCTCCCTTGCTTCTGCTGGACAACACCAGAGGGCGTTAGCCCCCTGGTGTTCGCATAGTTAAGGCTTCCTAAAACCGTATTTCTTTCGAAATACGAAATTTCTACACACACACACATACATATATATATATATATATATATATATATATATATATATATATATGTGTGTGTGTGTGTATAGAAATTTCGTATATATATATATATTCTACAGGACTAGAACTGTTTCTTTCGTGTAAAATCGACAGGAAAGTCCTAATGATTTCATGCGAATGAAGCAGTTCTATTCCTGTAGAAGCGATTTCTATATTATATATATATATAATGTAAATGATAATGAAAGAGTGTTTAATCTTTCAAACAGTTAATTACTGACGATCGTTTCATCCTAGCACAAGTCTGGAATCATCTTTATTTACTACTTTGGACGTTTTCGAAAAAATTGTTATGACTGAATTGTGTAATCGAACTTATAGTCGTGCACCTGTCTATAATCCATGGCTATGTTACACGTGCATCTTACCTTTTAAAAAAAAAATAAAAAAAAAATATATTTTAAAAACTTTATATTTAAAATGCATGCTTCTTAGTAACTTTCTTAACCATTTATGATATATGATTTTCACTGTACTTAGTTTATCTGTAACAGCATGTTTTTTAAATTTTTTATTGCATTTATCTGCCCCTATTTTTCATATGTTTTTTCCGCCTCAGTTACTTTATATAAATTTTGATGCTTGCGCTTATCTAACCTCCCATATTATGTATCCTCCTAATGTTCTTGTGACAAAGTTTTGATCGTATATTTGTGTTTAACTTTTGTTATTAACACCGATAAAGCCGACCATTTGTTAGGATGAAACGAGCTATTTTCATACTTGTAACTAGGTAATATTTATTATTACCCACCATATATATATATATTCATATATAGTTATACTTATATATATATATATATATATATATATATATATATATATATATATATATATATATATATATATATATATATATATATATATATATATATATATATATATATATATATATATATATATATTTCCCGAGAAAATATCTGTGTGTCATCAAATGTTGTACACACATAGATATTTTTTCAATTTCCAATTGAGTTCTTTGCACGTGGCCTGAATTCCTTTTAGAGTTCATTGTCATGCGCATGTATTGTTTTTTTTGGCGGTAATTTACTTCCTCATTTTTGAATCAGTTTGAGCATTTCTTTAGAACTGCTGGACTGGCAACCTGACAGATACCTCAGGCACAGAGGATGATTGTCGCTAAATACTGATGTTGGTTAGATTATCAATATTAGTATTATTGGGGCACCCACTGATGAATTATAGGAGCCCACTTGACTATATATCTATTGATGGTATACAAGCTCCTACATAAATTGGTATAGTTTAACCCAAATTGTAGGAATCCTATAATGAAACGAGACGTCCGTCTGGGAAGAGATATATTTGATATGTCTCATATGAAATAATACAGCCAATTTTCCACACAATACTTTTAGTTAGCACCCGAACGCATAATTGGGAATATAATCACTTATTTCCTAAAGTTTGTTGAGTGAGTTGGAATTTGGCCGGTGTATCGCTAAAAAGCTTTCTCCGATATTGTATTTATTTACTCTTGGTGCAGCAGATTTGAAATTTTCCCGGTATAAGGTTAAGATTTCTTTGTTTATTTTTTATATATGAATATTGATTGTTCCTTATATCTCATTCTGTTATTTTGCCCGATAAAATATCTGTGTGTGTCATCAAATGTTGTACACACATAGATATTTTTTCAATTTCCAATTGAGTTCTTAGCACGTGGCCTGAATTCCTTTTAGAGTTCATTGTCATGCGCATGTATTGTTTTTTTTTTGGCGGTAATTTACTTCCTCATTTTTGAATCAGTTTGAGCATTTCTTTAGAACTGCTGGACTGGCAGCCTGACAGATATCTCAGGCACAGAGGATGATTATCGCTAAATACTGATGTTGGTTAGATTATCAATATTAGTATTATTGGGGCACCCACTGATGAATTATAGGAGCCCACTTGAATATATATCTATTGATGGTATACAAGCTCCTACATAAATTGGTATAGTTTAACCCAAATTGTAGGAATCCTATAATGAAAGGAGACGTCCGTCTGGGAAGAGATATATTCGATATGTCTCATATGAAATAATACAGCCAATTTTCCACGCAATACTTTTAGTTAGCACCCCGAACGCATAATTGGGAATATAATCACTTATTTCCTAATGTTTGTTGAGTGAGTTGGAATTTGGCCGGAGTATCGCTTAAAAGCTTTCTCCGATATTGTATTTATATATGTATATATATATATATATATATATATATATGTTGTGAGTGCGAGAGCGAGAGAGAGAGAAAGAGAGATATATAGATATATAGAGAGAGTGTTCATAATGAATCAAATTATAGGGAACAGAGAAAACAAAATGTCTGCTAAGCAAAACAGTAAAACATTTTGTAAGAACACGTAGATAGGTGTTACTAGAGTAATCCTTAAAACAGCGAGGTAACCATGTGTAACCTATCTACGTTATATTTGGATGAGTGAAGTAGTATAGTGAGCAAGGGGGAGGTGTGTGTGGGTGTACTGGAGGAGTGAATGTGAAGATATGTGTGAAGAATGGTGGAAAGGTGAGAGAGGGAGGAGTAAAGAGTGACAGAAAGAGTGGAGAAAAGAGAGAGTGAACGAGAGAGAGAGAGAGAGAGAGAGAGATACAAAAGAAAGAAAGAGAGGGAATGGGGACGAATATGTATGTGTGTGTGAGAGAGAGAATATAGGGACGAATGGGAGAAAAAGATATATATATATATAGAGAGAGAGAATGGAGACGAATTGGGAGAAAGAGAGAGAGAGAGAATGGAAACGAATGGGAGAGAGAGAGAATGGGAACAATGAGAGAGAGGGAATAGGGACGAATGGGAGAGGGAGAGAGAGAGAGAGAGAGAGAGGGAGAGAGAGAGAGAGAGAAAGAGAGAGAAAGAGTGAGAGAGAGAGAGTGGGAGAGAGAATGTGAATAAAGAGAGGAAGAGAGAAGAAAGAGAGGGAGAGAGAAAAAGTGAAACAAGAGAGACAGAGTAGTACATATATATATATGTATGTATATATGTATGTATGTACGTGTGTTTGTATGTGCATGTATGTGTGTGTGTGTGTATGTATGTTTGTATGTATGTATGTATGTATGTACGTGTGTGTGTATGTGTATGCGCGTGTGTGTGTATGTTTGTATGTATGTATGTATGTACGTGTGTGTGTATGTGTATGCGTGTGTGTGTGTATGTATGTTTGTATGTATGTATTGTTGTTACTGTTGTTGTAACTGTTGTAATTGTTGTTACTATTGTTGTAGTTGTTGTAATTGTTGTTACTATTGTTGTTATAACTGCTGCTGCTGCTGCTGCT
>OZ024741.1:302872872-302885372 GCA_964016885.1 Eledone cirrhosa
AGTGATGATTTCGGATTCATAGAAACATATCGGAGGTATTGCAGAATATCGTTCGATTTGTCCAGATCTGTTGTCTAACCTCATTAGTTTTTTCGTTGTTTTGGTATTGTATGGCTAGGTCTACCTGCCGCAATTTTCAATTTGTCAAGCTGTCTAAACGTATGTTATTACTCTAAGGCCCGACCTTATTGAGTGCTTTGCTACTCATTTCTAATTGTAGGTTGCTATGCTTGGCCGCAGCCAAAGCTTCGATTTTACTAAGCTTCCACTTGTATACACACACACACAGATACACCCCCCCCACATATATATATATATATATATATATATATATATTGTTATACTTTGGGAGGGTCATGTTGCCAATAAGAAACACACGCACCAGTTGCTTTCACTTCAATTTATTATATATTTATAAATTTATAAATTTACAAATCTACAAACTTATAAATTTCTGGTTGGTTGGTTGGTTCCACAACCAGATAGTTGTTTATATATATAGTCATAGTCCTTTCGTCACACACTCTGTGACCTCTTCAGTGACTGGGGATTCCTTTCTTTGTTTCTGTGCCTTTCCTTTCTTCTGTCCTACGCCATTTTGTTTCTGTGTGTGTGTGTTGTGTGCTCAGTTTGCGCATGCGCCACATCCGGGTGTCTGTGTGTGTTTGTGTTCATTTATCTATTTGTTTATTTATTTACATGTTGTTGGTTGGTTGTTTGTTCTATGTGTGTGTGTGTTTTCATTTTGTCCTTAATTGTAAGTTGTGATGTTGCTGTTCCACTCATATTTTCTATTTAATTTTGGTTGTAATTCTTTTATGCTTACTGCCTCTGTAATTTGCCTAAACATTGCATCTTTTCTGTGTGTGGATTCTATTTTTATTTCTATGTTTTCTAATTTACCCTTGTGTTCTATCTTAGCATGTTGGTAGAGTACAGATGATTCTTTATTATCTTGAAGGTCTCGCCAGTGTTCATTTATTCGTTCCCCTATACTACGAGCTGTCTCACCTATGTACACTATATTTTTGTTTCTACATTGTCCTTCAGTACATCTTATGCTATACACTACATTTCTAGTTTTACAGTTAATATGGGGGCTTATTTTACAGGTTATACATTTCTTATCTATACATGAGGGTCTTTGGAACGGGTATGTCTTGCTAATAAGTGTTTTTACGGAGGTACCTGGTCTTTCTACTATCTTAATATTGAGTTTATGTTTATTTAGGGCCCTTCTAAATTTGTAGGCTAGTTCGCCTCTAGGGGTTGTATTGATGAACATTACACTCTGGTATTTATTGCTATCATACCATGAGTTTATTCTATTGGCCTTGTTCCTAGTTCTTTCTACTCTATTCCAAAATTTGCTCCTATACAAGGGGCAGGTCCCATTTATGTCATTATTTACCATTTTTTCCCATTTGGTTCTGGCTCCTCTATACACTCTGATTCTATCTCTCTGATTGTAGCCAGAGAACTGCATACGGTGGATGAAGTGTTGTATGTGTCTCTCTAGTTCTTCGGGGTTGCACATGCGGGACACATTTCTCATCACCCGTACCAAATCCGCAATCTATGTTGATTTTGGTATGGTCCGAAATGGCCGAGTTTCGGTGGATCAGATGTTTGGAAGTCATGGGTTTGGCATAATGGGAATGGAGGATTTGTTTTTGGTTGTTAATGGTATCTAACCAGAGCTCTGTGTCTAGTACAGGTAATCGATGGTTGGGGTGTCTACTTGGGTAGTCTATAGTAACTCTAATGCTCTGGTGGATGGAGTTTGCTATTTGCTGGATGCTTTGCATTGTGTTTTTCTCTAGTTCCTGACTGTTCTTTAGTGGGGGTGTCTTAACTACGATGTTTATATCATCTACGTAGCGGGAGTACATTATCAGGGTTAAGCTGTCTTCTAATTGTTCTTTAAGTTTTTGTTTAAGTCTACTGTCCCACCATACCATGAATAAGTTAGCTATGTCGCCTGCAATGCTAACACCAATGGCTGCTCCTTAAATTTGAACATATGTTCCTTAAGGGTTAATTTTATGCTGGCCCCTACCGCATGTGCAATAATTTTCTTCAGTTCATCGTGGTTTTCGGGTGTCCGTATGGCTCTGGTCCACCCGTTCCATCTATCTGTGTGGGTTTTCTTGGCCATTGAGGTAATGGTAGGTGGTCTGCCTCTTGCTGGTCTTGTAGGGCACAGGTTGCCAAGGTCATAAGTATCTAGGTAACTATTACTATGGGTAAGCTTAAGTAGAAGTCCCAGCTCACTGGTATCAATCCCACGGAACTCAACCTTGCTCTCGCTGATCATTTCTACGCATTTCTCCACAGCAAAATCCACGTCAATAGATGGATACAGGGACACAACATCCATAATGCCTATTATGCAGTTTGTTAGGTCCCCAGATCGGTTACTCACGCCGATTCTGCTGAGGAGGTCCTCCGTGCTGTCACATACATCTGGGGACATCTCAATGATGGGGCGTATGATCAGGGAGAGGAAGTAGGACAGTCTGTAGTTACTAGCAATGTTAGCTCCACAGACTGGCCGTGTTGGTGGTCCCGCGACAGGGTCACAGCCCGTTTTATGGTCTTTTCGAAGCCCATACAACGCCGGCACGTCATTGTTCCAGGCCTGGAAGTTGTTGGCAGTCCTTTTGTTGGGCTGCATTATATTCGTCCACATCACCATATGGGCATTGAGGGCTTTTTCTCTATCCTCATGCTCCTGTGGTGTTACCTCTCTTGTGTTAGTGATGTGGGGTTGCATTGCCTGGATGTAGTTTGGCAGGCTGTCAACCGACATTCTGCCAGACTTGTCTGTTGGAAAGCATGCTATCTCTCCATTACGCGAGCGCTGCATGAGCTTACGCAAGCCATTTGCAGATTTTTCTCCCAGTTGCTGGGCCTCTATTCTATTATGCTTCTTGCTATACTGTTCTATAATATTTCTAAGTTCGGATTTAGCTATACTAAATTGTGCTTCTGTTTGTTCATCGACCTGCGACGGCAACTGCGTGCGTTTGTTAAATGGTAAAGTCGTGGCGTGGACTCGTCGCAGGTCGAATGATTTATCGGAGGGATTATAAAACGGAGAGTTCCAGGCTGCTGCTTTATGTGTACTAGTGCTATTGTTATTGTTAGTTGTGTTGTTTCTATTTCTATTTCCACCAACAGCCTCATGGTTGTTTCTATGTCTCTCATAATTACTCCTGTCTCTTTCCACTGGCTCAATGTTGTTATCTACCCTATTTTGTGTGTCTGTGTGTTCGTCTTGGTTATTCTCTTTGTCCTTAGTCTCCCATCTCCTTTTCCTTTTAATCTTATTACTTTCCCTTATTTCTCTGATTTCTGTGCTACTGTCATTATTTGTTTTCTGTGTCTGTGTGTTTGTTAAGATTGTGGTGGTGGTGAGAGGCATTGAATGCGTGTGTGTTGTTGTTGTTGATGTGTGCTGTTGTTGACGTGTGTTGTTGTTGTCTCCGTGTGTGTTATCGTTGTTGTGTGTGTTGTTATTGTTGTTTGTGTCTGCGTGTCTGTTGTTGTTGTTTCTGGGTATGTTGCTATTGTTGTTGTTTTTGATGTGTGTGTTGTTGTTATTGTTGTTTGTGTCTGTGTGTCTGTTGTTGTTGGGATGTGTGTTGTATATGTGTGTGCGTATATTGTTGCTTTTGTTTTTGATGCTCCAGCGTAGTTTTGTAAATGATTTTTCTATTTCTGACAGACAACTAATCATATTTACCTTCTTGAATGTCGCAAATTTGGGCGGCAGACATAACACAGACATTTCATCATTATCTATTTTTGGTACCTCCGTAAAAACACTTATTAGCAAGACATACCCGTTCCAAAGACCCTCATGTATAGATAAGAAATGTAAAACTAGAAATGTAGTGTATAGCATAAGATGTACTGAAGGACAATGTAGAAACAAAAATATAGTGTACATAGGTGAGACAGCTCGTAGTATAGGGGAACGAATAAATGAACACTGGCGAGACCTTCAAGATAATAAAGAATCATCTGTACTCTACCAACATGCTAAGATAGAACACAAGGGTAAATTAGAGAACATAGAAATAAAAATAGAATCCACACACAGAAAAGATGCAATGTTTAGGCAAATTACAGAGGCAGTAAGCATAAAAGAATTACAACCAAAATTAAATAGAAAATATGAGTGGAACAGCAACATCACAACTTACAATTAAGGACAAAATGAAAACACACACACACATAGAACAAACAACCAACCAACAACATGTAAATAAATAAACAAATAGATAAATGAACACAAACACACACAGACACCCGGATGTGGCGCATGCGCAAACTGAGCACACAACACACACACACAGAAACAAAATGGCGTAGGACAGAAGAAAGGAAAGGCACAGAAACAAAGAAAGGAATCCCCAGTCACTGAAGAGGTCACAGAGTGTGTGACGAAAGGACTATGACTATATATATAAACAACTATCTGGTTGTGGAACCAACCAACCAACCAGAAATTTATAAGTTTGTAGATTTGTAAATTTATAAATTTATAAATATATAATAAATTGAAGTGAAAGCAACTGGTGAGTGTGTTTCTTATTGGCAACATGACCCTCCCAAAGTATAACAATATCGGTTTCAACACACGACATCAGATAAAGAATCTTGCTAAACAAATTCAGAAACGAAATATATATATATATATATATATATATATATATATATATATATATATATATATATATATATATATATATATATATATATATATATATTTATATATATATTGAGAGAGAGAGCGAGAGAGTTAGTTTCACAACAAATGTATGTATGTATGTATGTATGTATGTATGTATGTATGTATGTATGTCGATAAAATAAAGCACCAGTAATCTACTGGGTTATTGCTGGCCTTGTGCCAAAAGCAGAAACAATTATTTAATAAAGTCAGTTACCTGTATCGTGAGGCTATAAATACGAGAATGTGTATTTGTATGTATTATATATGACCATCTCTACACAGTTAGAAATGACATCTTGTTGTAGAGTTCCTCGTGGAAAAAATACGATATTACCCGAGCTAGAAATTTTAGATGTAATTGTGTCTACTTTAGGCACAAGGCCAGTAATTTGAAAGGGAGTGGAAAGTCGATTAAATCGATCCCAGTACTTTATTAGGGCTTTATTCTATCGGGCCCTATGTATGAAAGGGAAAGTTAACCTCGACGGGATTTTAACTCAGAATTTAAGAGGTTTAACTATGCTGCAAACGAGGGTGTCTGGTGCTCTACCGAGATTGCCAACACATCAAAATAGGAATGCAAACGCTACAACATTAGTTTCATCAATATGACCACTCGATATACATCAGAATGTATATCTGAATATATTACATAATGTGACCGCCTCTACACATCCGAAATTATGTGGTGTACCTTGTATATTTTAGGACATGTCAACCTCTATCGGGCAGAAAATATTGTATTATATAGTATGACCTCTTTTACATTCAGTTTCATGAAAAATGATTTAATATTACGTGATCTCAGCGAAATATATAGAACATTTTTGTAAATTACTCTATCATTCCAGTCATTAATTTAGAGCAAGGTGAGATTTACAAGAGATGGAATATTCCAAAGGCCGTGGGGGTGAAAGGCAAGGTTGGCCTCGGCGGGATTTGGACTCAGAATGGCAGGGGCCGTAACTCTATACGTCAGAGCATGGCGTCCGACCCTCTACCGATGCTGCCAACTGGCATAACCATTTCATTTGAACATTGCCCTTGAATACATCGTCGGGTATTTGTGTCTATTTATGAATTTTTCTTCAACACATTATGGTGTAGAGTTGTGGTAATCTTTGAAAATTAGTCTTTAGTGATGAGCCAAATTTATCTTCTAAATCTTTCGTGTTATATTATCAAGCGTTATATGCCGAGAGTGGGGAACCTCTGGGAGCCTTTGATATAATCTTGACTGCAAGTTATAGTAAAGTATGAAGTTGACTCTACATTGTTTCTGTTTGTGTTTATAGATATTGGAATATCATATAACATACATTAATATACACCAGTTGCTGGTGTGTAGAGGTGGTCGTATTTTCTCTATAACTAAAGTTTTTCTGTATGCATTCTATGCATTACCAGTTTCTGAGTTCGGAGAATGACAACATATAGTTTAAATCCTGCTCCCTCTAAAATATCAGTTCAGAGGCTATTTAAAGACGGCCATGTTGAGGAGTTATATATATCCTACCATAGAGGTGGTCTTATTGGTGAAACTAATATACTGTTGTTGAGATTGCATTGCCATTTTAGTGGTGTCATAATTACATTTAGTTTGGTAGATTGGTAGTATCGGTAGAGCACCGGAGACCCTGATTTGTAGCTTAGTGAGATCAGCCAAACAAATTTTTGCCTAAAAAAGAGGAAGAGTTACTGAGGGTAAGAGTGAATATAAGAGAGAGAGAGAGAGAGAGAGAGAGAGACACTGTTGTAGAGATTTCACTGCCATTTTAGTGATGTCATTATTACATTTAGGGTGGTGGATTAGCAGCATCGGTAGAGCACCGGACACCTTGCTTTGCAGCATAGTTAAACCCCTTAAGTTGTGAGTTAAAATACCGTCGAGGTTAGCTTTACCTTTCATACTTATGGGATCAATAAAATAAAGCCCTAGTACTGGGATCGATTTAATCTCTCTACAGAGGGGTGTTGACAAAACAGTGTGCGCCCAAAGGGGCAGTGTCTGAAAATAGGTTGGGAAACCCAGCCCTAAAATATCAATCTTTATTTAGTGACGAAAGGTGTCCAACATCGGCGGGCTCTTTTGCTAGTATAATATATATCCTGGTATAGAGGGGGGGGGGTCTTATTAATAAACTAATATACTGTTGTTGAGATTGCACTGCCATTTTGCTAGTGAAGCATTGGGATCAATTTAATCAACTCTACACCCCCCCATCAAATAGCTCGACTTGTGCCTAAAATAAAAGCCTTTATTAAGGGCGGGGGATTGGCAGAATTGGAGGATTGTCAGACACCTTGCTTTGCAACATAATTACGCTTCTTTACGGCCTGAGTTCAAATCCTGCGTAGGTTATCTTTGCCCTTCATACTTACGGGATCAATGGGATAAAGTACTGGATCGATTTAATCGACTTTCCCCTCTCACAACATTGCTGGCCTTGTGCCTGAAGTGGAGGCAATTACAATTAAAATTTCTAGCTCAGGTAATATCGTATTTTTTCTATGGTGAAATCTAAAACAAAATGTTTCAAAAGGTGTTGTTCCTAATACTGTATATATAATGTCAGGTCACCAGTTGGTGCTACTGGTAACATGTATCCCAGTACAACCTGTCTCATGGTCGGGTCGTTGGCGACTAAACTGGTAACCCCACCAAGGTTTCTTGGTGAGGAGGGTGACTTTGGACATCCTGCAGGACTAAAAACAAAACCTGTCAAAGGGCAAAGGAGCTCTTAAGAGTCAATGGCCATCCAAAATCACCGGGAGAGATGACCCCTTAGCCTTTGTCAAGGCAGAATTCTAGGAGAAGGAAAACTCTGATATAACACCTGCAACTCTGATGGTATCCAATGATGTTGACTTGTTCTTCTTTTTGGTAAATATCATCTTGGTTAAGAGAGTGGGACTGGCTTTGTGCAGTGCCTTTGCTCACTATAAAAGCTTTACGGCACAGGCATTGCTTTATACCTGGAGATCTCTCTGCACTTGTCGTCACATGGTACCATGGGCCCAGCACTATGTGTCAATAATTGTCACAAGTGTAGTGTTTGTACCAGAGTGTTCAAGTTGCTGGCTGGACTAAAAAGTCACACTAGTTCAGCGCATCGGTAGAAGTTCTCCTACATGGATATAAAGTAGTGGCTGTACTCGAAAACGAGTTGGCAGCCACCATGTATGTATGTATGTATGTATGTATGTATGTATGTATGTATGTATGTATGTATGTATGTATGTATGTATGTATATTGGTGTCAGGTCACCAGTTGGTGCTACTGGTAACATGTATCCCAGTACAACCTGTCTCATGGTCGGGTCGTTGGCGACTAAACTGGCAACCCCACCAAGGTTTCTTGGTGAGGAGGGTGAATTTGGACATCCCGCAGGACTAAAAATAAAACCTGTCAAAGGGCAAAGGAGCTCTTAAGAGTCAATGGCCATCCAAAATCACTGGGAGAGATGACCCCTTAGCCTTTGTCAAGGCAGAATTCTAGGAGGAGGAAAACTCTGATATAACACGTGCAACCCTGATGGTATCCAATGATGTTGACTTGTTCTTCTTTTTGGTAAATATCATCTTGGTTAAGAGAGTGGGACTGGCTTTGTGCAGTGCCTTTGCTCACTATAAAAGCTTCACGGTACAGGCATTGCTTTATATCTGGAGATCTCTCTGCACTTGTCGTCACATGGTATCATGGGCCCAGCACTATGTGTCAATAATTGTCACAAGTGTAGTGTTTGTACCAGAGTTTTCAAGTCGCTGGCTGGACTAAAAAGTCACACTAGTTCAGCGCATCGGTAGAAGTTCTAAAATGGATATAAAGTAGTGGCCGTACTCGAAAACGAGTTGGCAGCCATATATATATATATATATATATATATATATATATATATATATATATATATATATATATAGTTAAAAGAATAGAGGTGTAACACACAAGTTATTATATATTGGTAAACGGAATAGAAAATGCTGACAAATTGTTCACAGTTGAAAAATGGTTTAATTAGGAATAAAAGAGTATTAGTAATTGTATGGGTTAGTATTCAGTTGTGGTTTTAAGTTTTTAAGTTTTTACCGGTTGCGCATTTCTAAATGCTTTTCAAAAATAATTTTGAGATAGAGTGTCCGTGTTGTTTGCTCTGATCTGATCTGAACCGGTAAAAACTTAAAAACTTAAAACCACAACTGAATACTAACCCATACAATTACTAATACTCTTTTATTCCTAATTAAACCATTTTTCAACTGTGAACAATTTGTCAGCATTTTCTATTCCGTTTACCAATATATATATATATATATATATATATATATATAGATAATTTAATATATCAACTAACATAAGCGCACAGATGCACGCCCATGCCAGCAAATACACAGGTTATGTCATAGTACCTAGGTGGTTCAATGCAGGAGAATGCAGAACAATAATATAAAGGACGTAAAATAAGAAAATATTTTTTTTTTTTTTTTTTAAATTAAAAAAAATTTTTTTCTTACTTAAATTTTCACTCCAACTAATTAGTTTCTGCAATGGGATAAAGACAGTTATGTAATCCAACTGTCGAGAATTCATTGCGTCATCAGGAAGTCTATTCTCAGTTAAGTCTCCAGGCAATGCGCGGACACTGGCGGCTCATATAAAAATAATAATAATTCGGTAGATCGAACAGCTTGCGAGGACTGGATTCTATGTACCGAAATTCTCACTGCTTCAAGTCAAATGGCCGATTCTAAAGAATCAATCACGTGACACAGAGGCTAGTTAGAAGGAATGGGATGGTAAGATGACTGACGCCTACTAACACCCCAAAAAAAAATTTTTTTAGAAGTGGTTTTGACAAGTTTGCTCGACAAATCAGTGATTTGGAGATAAATATAGATAATTTAATATATCAACTAACATAAGCGCACAGATGCACGCCCATGCCAGCAAATACACAGGTTATGTCATAGTACCTAGGTGGTTCAATGCAGGAGAATGCAGAACAATAATATAAAGGACGTAAAATAAGAAAATATTTGCTGGCATGGGCGTGCATCTGTGCGCTTATGTTAGTTGATATATTAAATTATCTATATTTATCTCCAAATCACTGATTTGTCGAGCAAACTTGTCAAAACCACTTCTAAAAAAATTTTTTTTGGGGTGTTAGTAGGCGTCAGTCATCTTACCATCCCATTCCTTCTAACTAGCCTCTGTGTCACGTGATTGATTCTTTAGAATCGGCCATTTGACTTGAAGCAGTGAGAATTTCGGTACATAGAATCCAGTCCTCGCAAGCTGTTCGATCTACCGAATTATTATTATTTTTATATGAGCCGCCAGTGTCCGCGCATTGCCTGGAGACTTAACTGAGAATAGACTTCCTGATGACGCAATGAATTCTCGACAGTTGGATTACATAACTGTCTTTATCCCATTGCAGAAACTAATTAGTTGGAGTGAAAATTTAAGTAAGAAAAAAATTTTTTTTAATTTAAAAAAAAAAAAAAATATTTTCTTATTTTACGTCCTTTATATATATATATATATATATATATATATATATATATATATACAATAGAAAAATATAGTATACAATTGTAATGTCAAAACAAATGAAAACTCCTTTAACTATGTCGGCTCTACTTCCACAGATTCAAATCTCGTTTTAATAACCATAAATGTTCTTTTACGAATATTGCTAAAAAATCTTCAACTTCTCTATCTAACTTATTATGGGACTTGAAATTCAAGAACATTAACTATTCTTTACTTTGGAAAATTATTTCCAAAGCTCCTTCATACACTGCTTTATCCCAAAATCGTTTCCTTTGTGTCGAAGAAATATTCTTTATACTAAAAAGTAAGAACTCTATTAATTTGCGGAATAATTTATTCAGTTCCTGCAAACATCGTTTAAATTCAACTTTTAAATATATATATAAAATGTAATATACGATTTATCTCTTTTACTTCTATATCTATATATGATTCATATACTTAATTTATTTTCTATTATCTCTACTTCACATATATATTATTACACCTATCGATAGATTATAAAATTCCTTTATATGACTGCTTGAAACTCCTTTAAGGAAAATTTTTTCTTGAAAAACTTACGGAAGGTTTTAAGAAAATCTTTTGAAAATTCCTTTGAAAGATATAGAAAAACCATTATTTTTATACCTTCCAATATTTTTATATTGTTATATTTTTATATTCTTATATTTTCAAACGTTTTTAATATATATATCCAAATGTTTATATGTGGAAAAACATGATTTTTTATATATATGTGGAGTAACCTTTGGTTTATGCTTTAAATATATTCTTAAGATAAATTTTTAAAAAGTTTTAACTTTATAGCAAGTAAATTTATGACTTCGTATAAAATAACATGGTTCATGTTTTAATTATATTCTTAAGATAGAAAATTTTTAACTTCTTAACTTTATAGCATTTAATCCTTAGTCATCTGAGTTCTTAAAAAATCACTTATAACTTCCTTTACGCTTCCTTACTGTTTTTATAATATAACTAAGTGGTTATTCTTTTGTAAACTCTCGAAAATTTTCCATAAATTTAGAATTATTTGGATGTTTAAAATTTTTGACTTACAACTTTTAATAAAATAAACTATACTAGATTTACTCTAATGTAAAATAATATATATTTATTTAAATAATTTATAATCCTTAACATACACATTTAAACTAATAATTAAATCATTAAATTAAATCTTTAATATTAAGGTAAATTTTAATTTTCATTTCTAATTTTTTAATTTTAATTTTAATCTAATTTTTCAACCTATCATTATAAATATTATAATCAAAACAGAATGAATCCTGCATTATAAATATTATTCTCCCAAGCTATTCTCATTTCTTCATTTCTTCATTTCTTCTCTCACGTAAATATACTTATGCTGTATTTATCCTTTGAAACTCATTTCTTCTCTCACTTAAATATACTTACGCTCTTCTCTTCATGCACGCTATTTTCACAGTCAAAATATATATAATCGTTCTTTCTTTCCTCTTCTATCTTTCTCATTTCTTTCTTCTTTTTTTCTTTTTTCTCTCTCCCTCACATATCACCTTCTTCCAACAGTTTAATTTAAATAAACCGTTATCTTTTCACCCTTTCGGACACTCATTTGCATACTCACTCATAATTTTCTATCACCCTCAATAAATGTAATATCTCCACTATCCAGGAAGCTCCAACCGTTAAGGTTGTCTTTTTTCCGGGTATGTCAATATTTATTTATAAAACAAATCTGTATTTTATCTGATGAAAGCGCGCCATAATTTGCCTTGGTGGCCCTTGAAATATGTATAATAAAATAATATGGTTTTATAAATATAGTTTCCATTTATTAATATATTGTGTATTTACTCCACTAATTTGTTGAGTGCTTTATATCAGTTATAAAAATGTTTAAGCTTGTTGAATCCCACCAAATTAAATATAACCTCTGCATATATATATATATATATATATATATATATAAAAGGTAAACAGAAATAACAACACAATCGGTACAGTATATGGAAGGTATATATTAGGTTATAGCAGGAAGGGGGGTCTTAACGTTTCGGACGCTAGTCCTTTATCAGAAGAAAGAATGAGAAATAAAATAGATTGAGGGAACGGGCGGGATAAAAATAACAGGTCTATTTATGTTGACATCTCTTGCAAAACTATAATAAGGAAATACAAAGTTTAGATGATAAGGCCGTGATACATAT
>OZ024741.1:302887872-302915372 GCA_964016885.1 Eledone cirrhosa
TAAAGAATATCTCCTCCGCGCAGAGGTCACATGTCTCAGAGGATGAATTAAAAGGAATCCCTCTTGAGACTATATTCCAAGCCGTCGAATATCTAACGTTATCTTGCCTAAGTTGCCAGAGTACGCCTGATAGTGCTGTTGAAGATTTTTTGCTTGGATCTGTGAAAGAATTCTTGTGGTTATTATAGCGAAGTTTAAATTCCGTCGATGTGGAACCGACGTAGTTAAAAGAATTAGAGTCCGTTTTAACATTACAGTTGTATATTATATTTTTATTTTTAACTAAGCAGTTGTTATTTAACGGACATTTAGATCTATCTCTACAGTTACATTTGTTAACTTGTATCTTATTTATGCTATTATCGCTAGGTTTTAAGTTCCTATTATTTATTCTATTAATATTTTGTGCTAAATTTTTGGTGGATGAGTAGGTTAATTTTGCTATAGTAAACTCTGTTCAAAAACGTATCTCTAGAATCTCGTCTAATAGAAAGATTTTCGACGAAAAGGCCCAGTACTACAATGAAGCGTTAGCTAGAGCAGGATATAGTGATAAGATTATGTACATAGATAATGATAGACAAACTAAACAAAATAACAACTATTTTAATTACGGCCACAATCTTAACAACTATAATAGAAAGTATTACAATAATTCCAAAAGCCAAAAAAGAAATAGAACTAGGAACATAATATGGTTTGCCCCCCCTTTCTCACTAAACATTAAAACCCACATCGCTAAACTATTTTTTAAAGCTCTTGATAATCGCTTCCCTAGAACACATAGGTATCACTCAATTTTCAATAGACATACTATAAAATTAACCTACTCATCCACCAAAAATTTAGCACAAAATATTAATAGAATAAATAATAGGAACTTAAAACCTAGCGATAATAGCATAAATAAGATACAAGTTAACAAATGTAACTGTAGAGATAGATCTAAATGTCCGTTAAATAACAACTGCTTAGTTAAAAATAAAAATATAATATACAACTGTAATGTTAAAACGGACTCTAATTCTTTTAACTACGTCGGTTCCACATCGACGGAATTTAAACTTCGCTATAATAACCACAAGAATTCTTTCACAGATCCAAGCAAAAAATCTTCAACAGCACTATCAGGCGTACTCTGGCAACTTAGGCAAGATAACGTTAGATATTCGACGGCTTGGAATATAGTCTCAAGAGGGATTCCTTTTAATTCATCCTCTGAGACATGTGACCTCTGCGCGGAGGAGATATTCTTTATACTAAAATCTAAAAATTCCCTTAATCTACGGACAAATTTATTCAGTTGCTGCAAACATAGATTGAACTCAACTTTTAAATATAAATTTAAATTTAAAATGTAGTATATTTAGTTTGATTTGTAATTATTTGGGAAACTAGCCGATAAATCTTTCGATTTCTTCTTTTTATTCTTCTTTTTATTTTATTTTTATTTTAAACATTCTTCATGAAAAATTAAACTACCCTAAAAGTTGATGCTCCAAATATATCGAATAAACGTTACACTAGATAAACTTCTATATTAAATATAAGAACATATGTAGACCAAATGGGCATCCTAAACTTTTGAAATGATTTCTGCTAGACGCAATTTGGTAAATAATTTTTAGCTTTCTCTGTTTTCGATTCTGATGCTTATAATGAACTTGGCAATATATTGTCAATTAATTTTGAAGGGTTGATCTTTGTGGTCGATTTGCGTGGCATATTATGTTTTTATTTTTATTATTTTAATATTTTAATATTTTTTAATAATATTTTTTAATATTTTTAATATTTTCATTTTTAATATGTAATATTTTTTAGTTTTCTATTTTATTTATTTGTTTATTTTTATTATTATTATTATTATTTTTTGTATTTTTTGTTTTTGTTTCTGATATTTTTATTAACATATTGAAATCTGTTCTCTATTTCTGCTTGATAGATAATCATGTAGAGTAAAGACAAGAATAGTATTGTTAAAATTAATATAGACTCTATATATATATATATATATATATATATATATATATATATATATATATATATATATATATATATATATATATATGTGTATATATACACATATATGTATACTTAAATTTTTATAGCACAATGAGAATGTTCTCCGTGTGAAATAGGGGTTTGCAGAGTTGATCACGTAAATTCACATCGATGTTTGTAGTTATCATATAAACATATGAATTTTTAAAACTAGACATAAGATCATTACTTTTCACACATTATAGATACGTGTCTCATTCAGGAATACTGATATTTACATTATAGTGCCTGGTTTTTATACGAACTAATACTTCTACATTAAAACATAGGGTTTTTGAATTCTGCCTCGCCTATGTCTGGTTTCTTTTCATTTTTCTCTCTATATAACGGCTGGTTTCTTTCCTAACGACATATATCTCCCTTACATTAATACTAGAGCTAAATAAATAAATAAATAAATAAATAAAGGTATCATTGATACGTCGTCCAACTACGGCCCGTGTGAATGGGCCTTCACTCTACATCAGACTATAGGTGAGGAAGATGAAAGACCAAGGGAGCACCCCTTCTCTGTGCTCCTGAGGAGAAGGGTTGCACACCTTTTTCGGGGGTGTGTGCGACCCCCCAAGGCGCCTCCTCTCTATTGAGGATTTTGTTAAAAATTTATTTTTTGTTATATCTTATTTTATTTTTATATTTTGTTATTGCCTCCTCCTTATTGAGGACGCCTTTTTGTGTAAACTCCCCCCTTTGTACTTGTCCCACTTTTGATGCCCTAGTGGCAAATAAAAGAAATATATCTATTTCCTCTCTCTATATATCTCTATATCTCTCTCTGTTTCTTTACATGAAGTTCTTCTCTTTATCTATCTTTCCATCTCTCTATTTTGGTGCATGCATTTCTTCTTTTTCTTCTTTTTCTTCGTTTTCTTTCTTTCTTTCTTTCTTTCCTTCTTTCTTTCTTTCTTTCTTTCTTTATGTTTACAATTTTTCACTGCCAAATCAACTTTTTCAAATACAAGTCGATGTTGAACGGTATGTCAAATCTATTTATCTATAAAACTGTCTACATTGTATTTTGTCTGAAGAAGGCATAACATATTGTTAATATGATATCCCTGAAATATATATAATGAAATAAATATGGTTTTATAAATATAGTTTCCATTTATTTAATATCGTATATATATATATATATATATATATATATATATATATATATATATATATATATATATATAAATATATATATATATAAATATATATATATATATATATATATATATATATATATATATATATATATATATATATATATATATATATATATATATATATATATATATATGTATATAAATATATATATATATGTATTTATATATATATATATATAGAGAGAGAGAAATAAATGTGAAAACTAAAATCCGAAGATTCTTTGCTTAAATAAAATTTAATCTCTTCATGTGTACACACACACACACACACACACATAACACACACACATACGTGTGTGTGTGTGTGTTTTGATAAGCTACCAACATTGGCGAAGCTTCGAAGTAAACAGTGACTATTGATAATTTTTATATTGATTTTATGCAGCGTATCTGAGTCCTTAATTCAGTGCATATTTTATCGCTTTTATAGCGCAAACCCATAAAACAAGCATATGTATATATATATATATATATATATATATATATATATATATATATATATATATATATATATATATATATATATATATATATATATATATAGACATATATGACTATATATATATATATATATATATATATATATATATATATATATATATATATATATATATATATATATATATACATATATATACATACATATATATATATATATACGGGGTAACAGATTATTGTTGTAGGTAATCCACATATATATATATATATATATTAATGTGTGTATGAGCGTGTGTATATTTATATATATGTACATATATACTTATATGTACACATACACACACTCTCTCACACACACATATGTAATGTGTGTACGTGTGTGAATTTGGCGATAACGGTAGTTAAATCGGGGTGAATTGAGTTGAGGCTTGTGTAGGAATAGTAGGGCGAAGACAAGAGGGGGGATAAGGTGTTGGAGTAAGTAGGTGATAATGGTTTTTATGTGACTTATCACCATTATTATTACCATCACCTGCACCACCACTGTCAACATCGAATGTGTCAATAGCAATAACCACTTCGTCCTCAGTAACCAATATCAGCAACGCAATCGACATAAAAACAGCAATAAAAAGTCCCCAAGAAGAACAACAACGACAATACCTCAGTAAATAGAAAATAGAGTAACCCAAGTAAAGTCAACAACAACAACAACAACAACAACAACAACAACAACAACAACAACAGCATATAAATACAATAACAACAACATCATATAAACACAATAACAACAACAAAAGGATATGAACTGAGAGAGCAGAAACGAATATCGCAAAGCATTCTGTCCGACCTTCTAACGACTCTACCAATGCTACTAATTACAGTAAAGTCGACAATAACAACAGCATATAAATACAATAATAACAACAATAACAGCAACATATAAATACAACAACAGCAACATATAAATACTATAACAGCAACATATAAATACAACAACAGCAACATATAAATACTATAACAGCAACATATAAATACAATAACAACAACATATAAATACTATAACAGCAACATATAAATACAATAACAGCAACATATAAATACAATAACAGCAACATATAAATACAACAACAGCAACATATAAATACAACAACAGCAACATATAAATACAATAACAACAACATATAAATACAACAACAGCAACATATAAATAATATAACAACAACATATAAATACTATAACAGCAACATATAAATACAATAACACCAACATATAAATACAATAACAGCAACATATAAATACAATAACAGCAACATATAAATACAATAACAGCAACATATAAATGCAATAACAGCAACATATAAATACAATAACAGCAACATATAAATACAATAACAACAACATATAAATACAATAACAGCAACATATAAATACAACAACAGCAACATATAAATACAACAACAGCAACATGTAAATGCAATAACAGCAACATATAAATACAATAACAACAACAACAACAGCAACATATAAATACAATAACAGCAACATATAAATACAATAACACCAACATATAAATACAATAACAGCAACATATAAATACAATAACAACAACATATAAATACAATAACAGCAACATATAAATACAATAACACCAACATATAAATACAATAACAGCAACATATAAATACAATAACAGCAACATATAAATACAATAACACCAACATATAAATACAATAACAGCAACATATAAATACAATAACAGCAACATATAAGTACAATAACAGCAACATATAAATACAATAACAGCAACATATAAATACAACAACAGCAACATATAAATACAATAACACCAACATATAAATACAATAACACCAACATATAAATACAATAACGGCAACATATAAATACAATAACAGCAACATATAAATACAATAACACCAACATATAAATACAATAACAGCAACATATAAATACAATAACGGCAACATATAAATACAATAACACCAACATATAAATACAATAACACCAACATATAAATACAATAACAGCAACATATAAATACAATAACAGCAACATATAAATACAATAACACCAACATATAAATACAATAACAGCAACATATAAATACAATAACAACAACATATAAATACAATAACACCAACATATAAATACAATAACAGCAACATATAAATACAATAACACCAACATATAAATACAATAACAGCAACATATAAATACAATAACAGCAACATATAAATACAATAACACCAACAGATAAATACAATAACAGCAACATATAAATACAATAACAGCAACATATAAATACAATAACAGCAACATATAAATAATAATAACAGCAACATATAAATGCAATAACAGCAACATATAAATACAATAACAGCAACATATAAATACAATAACAACAACATATAAATACAATAACAGCAACATATAAATACAACAACAGCAACATATAAATACAACAACAGCAACATGTAAATGCAATAACAGCAACATATAAATACAATAACAACAACAACAACAGCAACATATAAATACAACAACAGCAACATATAAATACAATAACAGCAACATATAAATACAATAACACCAACATATAAATACAATAACAGCAACATATAAATACAATAACAACAACATATAAATACAATAACAGCAACATATAAATACAATAACACCAACATATAAATACAATAACAGCAACATATAAATACAATAACAGCAACATATAAATACAATAACACCAACATATAAATACAATAACAGCAACATATAAATACAATAACAGCAACATATAAGTACAATAACAGCAACATATAAATACAATAACAGCAACATATAAATACAACAACAGCAACATATAAATACAATAACACCAACATATAAATACAATAACACCAACATATAAATACAATAACGGCAACATATAAATACAATAACAGCAACATATAAATACAATAACACCAACATATAAATACAATAACAGCAACATATAAATACAATAACGGCAACATATAAATACAATAACACCAACATATAAATACAATAACACCAACATATAAATACAATAACAGCAACATATAAATACAATAACAGCAACATATAAATACAATAACACCAACATATAAATACAATAACAGCAACATATAAATACAATAACAACAACATATAAATACAATAACACCAACATATAAATACAATAACAGCAACATATAAATACAATAACACCAACATATAAATACAATAACAGCAACATATAAATACAATAACAGCAACATATAAATACAATAACACCAACAGATAAATACAATAACAGCAACATATAAATACAATAACAGCAACATATAAATACAATAACAACAACAGATAAATACAATAACAGCAACATATAAATACAATAACAGCAACATATAAATACAATAACAGCAACATATAAATACAATAACACCAACATATAACTACAATAACAGCAACATATAAATGCAATAACAACAACAACAACAGCAACATATAAATACAACAACAGCAACATATAAATACAATAACAGCAACATATAAATACAACAACAGCAACATATAAATACAATAACATCAACATATAAATACAATAACAGCAACATATAAATAGAATAACAGAAACATATAAATACAATAACAACAACATATAAATACAATAACAGCAACATATAAATACAATAACAACAACATATAAATACAATAACAGCAACATATAAATACAATAATAGCAACATATAAATACAATAACAACAACATATAAATACAATAATAGCAACATATAAATACAATAACAACATATACATACAATAACAACAACAGCAATAGCAACATATAAATACAATAACAACAATGAGAGCAAGCTGAGCAACATTTAGTTGATATCAATACTAACAACCTTCCTTGGTCATCGTAATATTTCTAAACTAAAGTGTAAGAACTGTAGACTTCAAAGACAACAATAACAACAACAATTTCCCCAGTATTAGATAACATTAATAACAATAACAACAACAATAATAATAATTGTTTCTGATTTAGGCACAAGGCCAACAAAGTCGATAATATCGACGTCAGTATTTGATTGGTATTTTATTTTATCGATCTCGGAAGGATGAAAAAACAA
Organism: Eledone cirrhosa; assembly: GCA_964016885.1. Taxonomy (NCBI): domain Eukaryota; kingdom Metazoa; phylum Mollusca; class Cephalopoda; order Octopoda; family Eledonidae; genus Eledone; species Eledone cirrhosa. The sequence continues at coordinate 302,895,691 of OZ024741.1, forward strand.
AGTTGGCCACTGTGGGGTTTGAACTCAGAGTGTAAAGAGCCGGAACAAGTACTGTGAAGCCTTTTGTCGGCCCTTTAATGACCTCCCCAACCCACAGCCTTAACACCAACAATATTAATACTAGCCTTAACAACAACAATAGCCTTAACAACAACAATATTAATACTAGCCTTAACAACAACAATAGCCTCAACAACAACAATATTAATACTAGCCTTAACAACAACAATAGCCTTAACAACAACAATATTAATACTAGCCTTAACAACAATAATATTAATACTAGCCTTAACAACAACAACAGCCTGAACAACAACAATATTAATACTAGCCTTAAGAACAACAATAGCCTTAACAACAACAATATTAATACTAGCCTTAACAACAGCAATAGCCTTAACAACAACAATATTAATACTAGCCTTAACAACAATAATAGCCTTAACAACAACAATATTAATACTAGCCTTAACAACAACAATAGCCTTAACAACAACAATATTAATACTAGCTTTAACAACAACAATAGCCTCAACAACAACAATATTAATACTAGCCTTAACAACAACAATAGCCTTAACAACAACAATAGCCTTAACAACAACAATAGCCTTAACAACAACAATATTAACCCTAACCCTAACAACAACAATAGTCTTAACAACAACAATATTAATACTAGCCTTAACAACAACAATAGCCTTAACAACAACAATATTAATACTAGCCTTAACAACCTCAATAGCCTTAACAACAACAATAGCCTTAACAACAACAATATTAATACTAGCCTTAACAACAACAATAGCCTCAACAACAACAATATTAATACTAGCCTTAGCAACAACAATAGCCTTAACAACAACAATAGCCTTAACAACAACAATAGCCTTAACAACAACAATATTAATACTAGCCTTAACAACAATAATAGCCTTAACAACAACAATAGCCTTAACAACAATAATAGCCTTAACAACAACAATATTAATACTAGCCTTAACAACAATAATAGCCTTAACAACAACAATATTAATACTAGCCTTAACAACAATACTAGCCTTAACAACAACAATATTAATACTAGCCTTAACAACAACAATAGCCTTAACAACAACAATATTAATACTAGCCTTAACAACAACAATAGCCTTAACAACAATAATATTAATACTAGCCTTAACAACAATAATAGCCTTAACAACAACAATATTAATACTAGCCTTAACAACAACAATAGCCTTAACAACAACAATATTAATACTAGCCTTAACAACAACAATAGCCTTAACAACAATAATAGCCTTAACAACAACAATAGCCTTAACAACAACAATATTAATACTAGCCTTAACAACAACAATAGCCTTAACAACAATAATAGCCTTAACAACAACAATAGCCTTAACAACAACAATATTAATACTAGCCTTAACAACAACAATAGCCTTAACAACAATAATAGCCTTAACAACAACAATAGCCTTAACAACAACAATATTAATACTAGCCTTAACAACAACAATAATAGCCTTAACAACAACAATAGCCTTAACAACAACAATATTAATACTAGCCTTAACAACAACAATAGCCTTAACAACAACAATAGCCTTAACAACAACAATATTAATACTAGCCTTAACAACAACAATAGCCTTAACAACAATAATATTAATACTAGCCTTAACAACAACAATAGCCTTAACAACAACAATATTAATACTAGCCTTAACAACAACAATAGCCTTAACAACAACAATAGCCTTAACAACAACAATAGTCTTAACAACAACAATATTAATACTAGCCTTAACAACAACAATAGCCTTAACAACAATAACATTAATACTAGCCTTAACAACAACAATAGCCTTAACAACAACAATATTAATACTAGCGTCTTATTTAGGCACAAGGCCAACAATTTTTGGGAAGGGGGAAGTCGATTAAATCGACCCCAGTGAATTACTGGAACTTTATTTTATCGACCCCGTAAGGATGAAAGGCAAAGTTAAACTCGGCAGGGTTTGAACTCAGATCATAAAGGGCTGTAACTGTATATCATAAGGCATGTTGTCCGACGCTCCACCGATACTGCCAATCCACCTAACAACAATATTAATATTAACAACAAAACTAGGGTGGAGCGTTGGACAACATGCTTTATGGCATAGAGTTAGGGTCCTTTACGATCTGAATTCCCATCCTGTCGAGGTTAACTTTGCCTCAGACATGAGTACCCTTAACCTAATCCCCAGGGAGATTCGGCGTAGCACAGTGTCTGACGAGGCTGGCACTTTGAACTTCAGGTAAAACAACAACAGCAACAACGATAGAAATAATATTTCTATTTTTGGCACAAGGCCAGCAAATTCCCAGTGCATTACTGGTACTTTATTTTATCGACCCCGTAAGGATGAAAGGCAAAGTTAATCTCATGGGGATTTGAACTCAGAACATAAAGGGACATAACTCTGTGCTGCAAAGCATGGTGTCTGACCCTCTACCGATACTGCCAAACCAATAATAACATCAACAACGCCAGTATTAACATACTTAACAACAACAACAGCAACAACAACGACAGGACCAACTACAACAATAACATCAACAACAACAACAAGACCGACAACAACAACAACAACAATAATAACAACAACAACAACAACAACAACAACAACCACGGCAAGACCGACAACAATGGTATGAACATCAACGTGACCAGCAAGGGTGTTAACTCCCACGACAACTATTCTAACAGCGTCCATAACAACAACAACAACTACGACGACGACGACAATAACGTTTACAACAACAACAACAACAACAACAGAAGGGATTCCATTCCTAGTGATGCGTTCCCGGTACATCCGGCTCTGTAAAAGTATTCAGTTCAACTCCATTGTAATGATTATAATGATGACAGTGGTAGTGGTGGTGGTGGTGGTGGTAGTAGTGAAGGTGGTGTTGGAGGTGGTGGTGGTGGTGGTAGTGGAGGTGGTGTTGGAGGTGGTAGTGTTGGTGGTGGTGGTGGTGGTGGTGGTGGTAGTGGAGGTGGTGGTGGTGGTGGTGGTGGTAGTGGAGGTGGTGTTGGAGGTGGTGGTGGTGGTGGTGGTGGTGGTGGTAGTGGAGGTGGTGGTGGTGGTGGTGGTGGTGGTGGTGTTGGTGGTGGTGGTAGTGGTGGTAGTGGAGGTGGTGGTGGTGGCGGTGGTGGTGTTGGAGGTGGTAGTGGAGGTGGTGGTGGTGGTGGTGGTGGTGGTAGTGGAGGTGGTGTTGGAGGTGGTGGTGGTGGTGGTGGTGGTGGTAGTGGAGGTGGTGGTGGTGGTGGTGGTGGTGGTGGTGGTGGTGGTGTTGGAGGTGGTAGTGGAGGTGGTGGTGGTGGTGGTAGTGGAGGTGGTGTTGGAGGTGGTGGTGGTGGTGGTGGTGGTGGTGGTAGTGGAGGTGGTGGTGGTGGTGGTGGTGGTGGTGTTGGAGGTGGTAGTGGAGGTGGTGGTGGTGGTGGTGGTGTTTGAGATGATGATAACGATGATAGCAGTGATGGTGGTTGTGATGATAATGATAATGATAACGATAATGATGATGAGGAGGTGGGGGGAAAAGATGGAAGAAACAGCAAAAAAGGATGAGGGGGCTCCGTCGATAACAGCAAATACGTTGTTGTTTTGTTTTTGAAATAGTCTGTAATCATCGATGGCGTTCCATCCGTGGCCATCCAATTTTCCATTCAGATATAGTACATCTAATCTAATCTAATCTGGCCGAGTTTACACTCCCAAATAAGAAGAACTAGGGCCGCTCCTAGGAGCATTGGATTTGGTGTACTTCATATTTGTTTCTGTTGCTGAATACAATCAGGGGTCACTGCTTCTCCTGAAGGTCAATAGTTCTCTTCTAACTCGAGCAGGAGCGCCTTTCCATTGTCAATTTGCATTGATCATCTGCAAAGCCGCATTGTTCTCAGAACCACTACATTAGTCTTTTAATGCGTGCAGCTGGAACTACTGCCACCCATTTTTGTTTTAGATGGCTGTTGACTCTTATGAGTTCTTCCGCCCTTTGTCAGGTTTTGGTTTTTATCCTGCAGGGTGTCCAAAATCCTCCTCCTCACCAAGTAATCTTGGCGGGGTTGCCAGTTTAGTCACCGACGACCCGACCATGTGACAGGTTGTACTGGGTTACATGCTACCAGTAGTATGTCTAAGATGACATTAACCAATGTATTCGCTCTTACAAGACGCTAGGGTGTGGTTTGAGGGACATTTAGCTGTTCTTTCTGGAAAACAGAGCGACTACTCATTGGTATCTTGTTATTTACGATGAAGATAATGAGGAAGTTGATGACGAACACAATAAGGATGAGTATGATGAAGAAGAAGATGATGATGATGATGATGATGATGATGATGATGATAACGACAACAACGATAATGATGATAATGATGACAGCATCAAATTCAATGACAATGATTCAACATTCATCACTAATCTTTTTGAGAAAAACATGAATGCCACAATCTTAATTTCCTTGTCTTATACGTCGAATGTAAGACATCAGTTTTTATTCAGGTGTTTTATTTTTCTACAAGGAGACTTAGGAACTTATCCATTGACAATTAAACCTTATTTTTTGTTGCAGTTTAGACATATTTCAAATATCTATCATTGCTTCTTTTTTTTTCTTTTAGGTACCTTGTTCAGGATTAAATATACCTTTACGCCAATATTTGCAGTAGGGGAAGTAATATAATATAGTATAATATTATATAATTGTTTCTACTTTAGGCACAAGGCCAGCAATTACCCAGTACATTACTGGTACTTTATTTTATCGACCCCGTAAGGATGAAAGGCAAAGTTAACCTCGGCGGGATTTGAACTCAGAATGGCAAGGGCCGTAACTCTATGCGTCAAAGCATGGCGTCCGACCCTCTACCGATACTGCCAATCCACAATATAATGTGACATATGACATAATAAATATAATATTAAATAGTGAAAATAGTGCCACCGTTGTATTTTGACTAAGTAAATTAGCCTAATAATTTTGGAGTTATAAAAATCCACATAAATGGAAAAATGAATGAGCATTAGCGTACATGGGACACGAACCCACATTTCTGGCTACTATGGCCAGTGTGTCACCATTACAGTAATACGCCACCCACACAAATTTCCATTAAATTTGAAACTATATAATCATAGTATATGAATACATATATATACTCAAGATATCGGCTCCCCTCAAAATCTTGAGACACGAGGATTAGCTGACTTCTAGAATATATCTTAAGCATCTTTGATGAAAGCGCTTAAAAAACTTTACATAATTGTAGAGTTCCCATGTTTCGCATAAGTAAAGAAGAGAGGTCAATACACACGCAACGTACACAGTATGTGTTAGTAATTCTCGTGGTGCCATGTCGAAATCAGTTGCTCTTTGAAGCCATAGAGATATTTCATAACCTAAGCAGTAAATATGGATGACTCTACTACCAAGGGAGACAAACGTATCAAGATAGATAGTTTCGCACGTGTTTTCTGGGACAGACTAGAACATTACAGCAGTCCTGTACAGGCTAATGTTAAATCCAAACCCTTATATATACAACAATATGTGCAAATAAGTTGCAATCATCTACATAAAGGAGATCATGAATGAAATTGAAAAGCAATTTCGAATTCGCTTCAAAACGTCGCAAATTGAAAAGGCATCCGAAATATCGGTAGCTCGCATATATCCTTGAAGACCAATCAGCGACAAAAGCATGAGTGAAAGTAACAGCAAAATAAAGGAAAAGAGAGTTGGGGTAAATTCGTAACAGCATTTGATATCATTCCCTATAGGAGTGAGTCAGACTATGATCATACTAATAATTGTTTCTACTTGTGGCACAAGGCCAGCATTTATCCCAATGCATTACTGGTACTTTATTTTATCGACCCCGTAAGGATGAAAAGCAAAGTTAACCTCAGCGGAATTTGAACTCAGAACGTAAAGGGGCATGACTCTATGCTGCAAAGCATGGTGTCTGACGCTCTACCGATACTGTTAATCCGCCACCCTATGATCATACTAATAATTGTTTCTACGTTTGGCACAAGGCCAGCAATTACCCAGTGTATTACTGGTACTTTATTTTATCGACCCTGTAAGGATGAAAGGCAAAGTTAACCTCGGCGGGATTTGAACTCAGAATGGCAAGGGCCGTAACTCTATACGTCAAAGCATGGCGTCCGACCCTCTACCGATACTGCCAATCCACCGCCCTATATGATCATACTAATAATGACACACGCTTCCATTTCACCGTGAAATTATTTAATTATTGATAAAAGTGATCTGTACAACCGATTTTCCAGAGCATTTCCAACTAGAGTGCCATATTTAGATTCAAATGATTTTGTTAGATGAATGAAAAACTGGACAGCTTCCATGTTCTGTTCCTATCGCTTCTCTTGCATATGTCTTGCTGTGAAAATAATTTTCATTGTTCCTCTACCAGAACAGAAACCATGCTGAGATACTAGAAGGCCATCAAAGACAAAGGAATTATTCAGGCGGGTAAAAGGAATACCTACAAGAACTGACAGTAGATCAATGCATCTATGATTTCTATTTTATATTCTGGATTGGCAGTATCGGTAGACGGTCGGACACCATGCTTAGCAGCAAAGAGTTACGGCCCTTTACAGTCGGAGTTCAAATCCCGCCGAGGTTAACTTTGCCTTTCATCTTTACGGGGTCGATAAAATAAAGCACAGTAATACACTGCGATAATTGCTGGCCTCGTGCCCAAAGTAGTAACAATTATATACTGACACTCTTTTCTTTTTAGAGGGGAAGAATAATCGTATGTTTCCAGTTCTTGGGAACAGCAGCTTTCCTAACTATATTAACAAGCTCGTGGAAATTCTGTGTGATACAATTGATTTCAAATTGAGTCACAAGAGGAAGTGAAAAGTTAAATAAATCAGCCCAGTACTTGACTGGTACTTTATTTTATTGACGCCGGAAGATGGAAGGCAAAGTTGACCTCGGCAAAATTTGTAGTCAGAATGTAAAGAACCACAGCAAATACTCAATTTTGCCGATCCACCACCATGATTCTCTGTTGCAAGTGCTATCAATGCTTAAGAACTTTGCACAGATTCGATATTTGCCAGGAACCTTACCAAGATTCATGGGGCGACAGGTTTTTGTTCAGTGGTGCCAATAATGTGTCATCCAAAACAAACTCATGGTTTACATTCCCGAAAAAATGTTCAAAACAGTAAGATGTAATCTCTGTTGATTGAGAGAATAGAGCAGAACAATAATTAGAAGAAAAAAAAAAGAGTCGACGTTGAAGTTTTATATCCTCATGTTGCTTTATAACACGATAGGGCTTCTTATTGTTATTAGCCTCAGCAAAAACTTTCACCTAGATGTTTTGCATCTTCATGAGTGTTTAGTTGAAGTTGACAGTTTATTTTCTTGTAATGAATTAGCGTTAGATACCGCTATTCAGTTGATAGCTATCCGTGTAATAATTCTTTCTACTTTTGGCACAAGGCCAGCAATTACCCAGTGTATTACTGGTACTTTATTTTATCGACCCTGTAAGGATGAAAGGCAAAGTTAACCTCGGCGGGATTTGAACCCAGATCGTAAAGGGACGTAACTACACTGGAAAGCATGCCTGACCCTCTACCAATACTGCCAATTCACGTGTAATAATTGTTTCTACTTTAGGCACAAGGCCAGCAATTACCCAGTGCATTACTGGTACTTTATTTTATCGACCCCGTAAGGATGAAAGGCAAAGTCAACCTCGGCGGGATTTGAACTCAGATCGTAAAGGGACGTAACTATGCTGGAAAGCATGGCGTCCGACCCTCGTGTAATAATGCATTGTGGACATGAAGCGATATGAAGATAGAAGCTTCTCGATCTCAGCATCATTTTTCATCAATCAACTCAGTCAATATGATTAGCGGTAGCACTTCCCACACTTTCAGAAGTGGGAAACATACACATGTAAACACACATACACATCCCCCCCATACACCCCCCCCATATCTATATACATCTTTGTGCATCTATCCCACGCCTCCCCGGACAAATCGTGGGTGAAGAAGATATATCCATCTCTCTCCTTCTCCCTTTGTCCACACATATACGCATATATTATATATATATGAATATATACATACATATGCATACATATATATATATATATATATATATATATATATATATATATATATATATATATATATATATATATATATATATATATACATACATATATACGCATATGTATGTATGTATGTGCCTGTAAAAAACCCAGCAGGTGCAATGTATGTGGCCGATTTTTTCTAACAAAAGCTGGATTTGTCAACCATCTGAAATCATGTGAGCCAGGGAGAAATTGAGCCAACTGTGAGATGGCTCTACCGCCACACACTCCACGGTACATTTGTAATGTGTGTGGTTTAATTTGCAAGTCAGCTGGTTGACTCACCAGACATGGTAGAATGCATGAAGACACACCCGAGCCGGTATTGTCAAGGGACAGACAATTCAAGAGTCACATCTGTGAATGTGCCTGCAAAACAAAAGCTGGCCTGAAAAGTCACCTGGTGCTCTTGATCGAGCATTTTTCAATGAAAGGATGACACTATAATAGTGCGGAAACCGGTTAAGTGTAGTGGTGGGTTTAACGTGGTATATTTATACTTTATCATCCACATTTGTTTATCTGTATTCAATGTAAACACCCACTGTCCTGTAATTTATTCTTGTACTATGTAGCATCTATCGCGTATATGACAATAAAAGACACCGGCGGTGGATTGGCAGTATCGGTAGAGGGTCGGACGCCATGCTTTGACGTATAGAGTTACGGCCATTCTGAGTTCAAATCTCGCCGAAGTTAACTTTGCCTTTCATCCTTACGGGGTCGATAAAATAAAGTACCAGTAATGCACTGAGATAATTTCTGGCCTTGTGCCAAACGTAGAAACAATTATTAATATAATTTCGAGTAGACCGGTGGATGCTGCTCTCATGTAAATATTATAAATAGTAGAATGGGCGTGGCGTAGCTAAATGCATCAACTCTTACAATGGGGCTGTAGGTTGGGGGCAAGATCTGACGGTAGAGAAGGTACTTTTCAAAGTAGACTTATCTTGACTGACATACAAGATGTCAGTCAAGATAAGTCTACTTTGTGTATGGCTTGCTACGAACCACCCTACGTGGTTGTTTCTTATTTTGCTACCTTGTTGTTCCAAACTGTTATTGCTATTTTTTGTCATCTGCTCTTTTATGTGTCTTTATGTTTTATTGTTAAGGCGACGAATTAGTCGTTAGAACGTCGGATAGAATGCTTTCCGACTCTTTACGTATCCAGTTCAAATCCCGCTGAGGTCAACTTTGCCGTTCATCCTTTCGAAGCTGATAAAACAAAAAAAAACGCCATATAAGTACTGGGGTCGATTTAATTGATTTCCACCCCAAATTACTGGCATGTGACTAAATTAGAAACCATTTTTATTGTTAAGTCGGTGAAGTGGCAGAGTCGGTTTTTGTTCCGGCTATCTGCGCTCTGAATTGAAATCTCACCAGGGTCAATTTTACCTTCTAGGTTTTCGAGGTCGATAAAAAACAGCGTTATTTCAGTACTGGAGTCGATTCTTCATCTATATCTCTTTCTCCCTTCCTCTCTCTCATTTCCTCTCATTATCTCTCTTTCTTTTGAAGAGATCAGCTGTGTTCAGACTTGGAGAGGGATGAGCTCCACGTGGTTTAAAATGCCCAAGACAAAGTTGTGTGTCATAACGGCGCGCCTACACTACTATCAGGAGTTACGAGTCGATACAATTTGTGGCTTTCTGCCATTTTATTTGATATAAATATTCAAATGTTTATAGCAGAGTCGTTATATTAGGTTATTTTGTTGCTGTCCTTTATCTGCCGAAGTCAACTTTACTTTTTATTATTCCGGTGTCGATAACATAAACGCCGATCAAGTACTGAGAGGGAAGTTGCTACCGGAAATGTACTCTTCGGTTTTCTGGTTTTCAACTTCTGGAACAGAATACGAAGAGATTTTCTCGGTTATCACCGGGAATGCCATTAATGGTGCGCTGTAAACGTTAGTGTCAAAACCTGCTGTTGTTTTTGTTACCAAGTTTGTCCACGGTTTTCGTTTTTTTCTCTGCCTTTTCAACCCATTTAAGCAGAGTGAAACCATGGATGATACTTCAACACATATTTTCTACCCTGCATTACATGTTTAGTTGCTTTCCTTCTTGCCCCACAATGAGATACCACTCCTTCGGGAGTCGTCTGGACTTGCTTGTCCATGTAGACCCCACTTGATATTGAATGACCTGAAGGAAGGCTAGTAAAATACTGCATTGATTGGGGAGATGAGGAACACTAAATCCTAACGTGGTAGGCTGCCGATGAAGACTATGAAGACTACACTAATACTGTATCAACAGATAAATTTAAGCACTCCCTCTACGCCTAAGGAAGTGTAAGTCCTCGCAACTGACCCAAAGCCGAAGATACTCACGAACATATTCAGAAAACCCAGGCTGAAAAAGATCTAAGCAGAATGTGGTCGGAATTATGGGAGTGCGTTAGTCCTTATTAGATAGCAGCTTACGTATGTGTACGGGGAGTTATGTCTTGTGGATTACATTTTGAACGTTTTTAAAAGTATTGTATTATTTTCCCCCAACCCATCGTTTATGATATATATTTGTATATAATTATATATGAGAAAGGAACCTAGTGTGTCACAGATATATTACATAATTGGCAACACATCTCAATATGTATGTCTGTATGTTGTGAGTGTGTATGTATGTGTGCGTATGTGTGTGTGTGTGTATGTGTGCGTATGTCTGTGTGTATGTGCTGTGTGTGTGTATGTATGTGTGTATGTGTGAGTGTGTATGTGTGTGTATGTCTGTGTGTATGTGTGTGTGTGTTTGTCTCTGTCTGTGTGTTTGAGTATGTGTGTTTGAGTATGTGTGTATGTGTGTGTGTGTAGGTGTATGTGTTTCAACAAAGGACAAGGCAAAAATCATTGAAAGAAACACTCTTCATAAAGTGCAGACAGAGAGAGTCTTGCAGTCTGAATATGATGAGTAGGAAAATACTTCAATCAATTGAAACTTTCCTCACAAATTCAAAACCAAAACTCCATTCAGTGGTGTCCAGGTGAGAAGCAAGTCATATTAGATTCCCTTTGTTATATACCCATCTGGGAAGTCAAGCAAACTTGCTAAGTACATAGGCTTCGCTGAAGACATCTAATAAATATTTCTACTTTTGGCACAAGGCCAGCAATTACCACAGTGCATTATTTTATCGACCCCGTAAGGATGAAAGGCAAAGTTAACCTCGAGGGATTTGAACTCAGACCGTAAAGGGCCGTAACTCTATGCTCCAAAGCATGGCGTCCGACCGTCTACCGATACTGCCAATCCACCGCTATAAGACATCTAATAATATCGGTACAGATCCATGTTGCTTTCATCAAGATGGCTTACAGACAAAATCCACTCACACTGCATTGTCTTAAATTGTTCCGACTTCGATCAGCTCAGACCACTTGAGTTCTTTCCCTTGTTTGCATGTTCGATCTTGAAATTGTGAGGATAGTCGAGGATAGTCTTAGTTTGTGCTCAATGAATAGAGGGAAAGAAAGAGTACATACATACATACAATTATATAAAATCATGTATATAAGCATATATAGAAGCATGCATACATATATATGTATATATCTATTTACACATACATGCATTCATAAATGTATACATGCATACATACATCCATACATACATGAATTCATTCATAAATACATACATACATGCTTACATACATACATAATACATACATGCGTACATACATACATACATTCATACATACATGCATGCATTCATTCATAAACACATACATATATACATACATGTGTAGATGCGCGTTTGTGTCCCCCCCACACCCCTACCACAGATACGTATACACACTTACACATACACACACACACTAGGAAACATACTTATGAATAACTGATTAAATGGATGGATAAATAAATAAGTCAATAAAACAAATAAATAAACAAATAAATAAATAAATAAACAACAAATAAATAAATAAACAACAAATAAACACATAAAATACAGTTAAATACACAAGTAAGCGAAAAATTGAATAAAAAACAAGACAAACTCTGGAAAACGTCAAAAAATTGAAAGAGACATTATACCGTTGTGTTCGAGCGATGGAAAGTTTTATACAGTGACGTATTAAGGCGTTAACTGTTATGTGTTTTTATATTTCATTTTATTTTTAAGTGTTATTATTATTATTATTATTATTATTATTATTATTATTATTATTATTATTATTATTATTATTATTATTATTATTATTATTATTATTATTATTATTATTATCAGTAGTAGTAGTAGTAGTAGTAGTAGTATTTTGTTATATTTTATTTTATTTTACGGAGAACGAGATACTCGCCTGTCTATATTACGACATTTGCTTTTGGAGATAGACAAGCATGAGTAGAGATAGTCAAACTTTTCCTTTCTTTACTGACACATAAACACAGACACACAGACACACAGACACACAGGCACACATACATATATATATATATATATATATGCACATTCACTCACACACACACACACATGTATGCACATCAATTTACATACACACTGGCGCACTCACACTCTCATACACACAGGCACATACACACTAATATATATATTACTTCAAGCCAAATTATATATATATATACACACACACACATATATATATATTGTGTATATGGGGTTAAATAGATGAACCTCTAAATAAATAGCTAACGTAAGCATATTTACGCATAGTGAGGCACACACACATACACACACTCACACACAACCACACAATATATATATTTATGTCTTTCTCTTTTTCTTTCTCTCTCTCTCTCTCTCTCTCTCTCTATCTATCTATCTATCTATCTATCTATCTATCTATATATATATATATATATATACATATATATATATGTATATATTCATAGACTTACACACATATGTACATTTATATATAAACACATATATATATGTTTCTCAGTCTCTTTCTCTATGTATCTCTCTCTCTTTATATATATTCATAGGCTTTCACACATATGTATATTTATACATAAGCACAAACATATATATGTAGACGTACATATATAAGATGATACGTACAATGAAACGGTCTGTTAAAAATGGTAAAAAAACGAGATATTGTAGCACAGATAAAATTAATTACATAAGGAACTACAGCTCTTCTTTAATTTATTGAAGGTACTTTAAAGTGAGAAACCCAAACCCTCACACTGTTCTTTTTCTTCTTGTCGTATGACATATGCACAATAGAGAGACAGGTTGAGACCAACGAGCCAGACCAAGGTATCATCTGTAGTATTATAGATTGCCTCCAGGCGCCGGGAAAACGTCTAAGGGGATAATCCCGAACATCATGCAGTACTGTCTGGTTGGTCTCCCCACATTCACTTGCTGGGATGTCTTTCATTGTCCATGGATGTTGTCTTGGCATGTGTTGTGCAGATCTGATTAAAGACATCCAATTGCTTTCTGGGAAGGTCAAAGTGGGCTGGTTTAGATGTGGGGTACTGGACGAGGTCTTGGTTGGCAAATTTGGACTCATTTGGAAATGGCAACCTTCACGTGGTCCACCCTGTACGGAATTCATTCCAACTGATGCCATTGTCCGATATATGCACATTGTTTGATACATGCACACTGTTAGTGAATACAACCATTAGCGTAACGTTGTAAATACAAACTCATTAATAGAACGATATAATTAATACAGGTTTATAATTAAGACACAAGGCCAGCAATTTTAGTGGGGATGAAAATTGAGTAAATCAACTCACTACTCAACTGGTACATTATTTTATTGACTCTAGAAGGCCGAAAGGTATAGTTGATCTCGGCAGGATTTGAACTCAGGACGTAAAGGACGGTGACTAAATACTGCAAAGCACTTCGTTCGATGCTCTAACAATTCAGCCATTTCACCATCATATAGATTTAATTAATACTGAAAGTAATCTATAAATATTCAGAATCTATCGGTTAGTGAAGTACATTTATTTGATAATAAGGAAAAAATAAAATGGCTCTAAACTCCTGATTGAGTTGTAGGGATACCGCCTTAATATACGGCATGTGTTTGGCATTGTAAACCAGATGGAGGTCATCACTCTCCAGGTCGAAACAGTTGATTTCTTCCAAAGAAAGAGAAAAACCGAAAGGGATAGACATAGAGAAAGAATCGAGACCAGTACTGGACAAGTATAGACAGCGAATTGTCGTTAGAAAGTCGAGTAGATTACTTTGAGGTATTCGTTCCGGCTCACTGCTCTAGAGTTCAAATCCTGTCGAGGTCAACTTTGCCCTTTATCCTTTCAAGGTCAAATAAAAAAGTACCAGTCTAGTACTGTGGTCGATTCTTCCTCTATATCTTTCTCACTTTCTATCCCTCTCTGGAAGATATCTACTGTACCTAGGCCTTGAGAGGGATGGGCTCCCCCAGGCTTTAAAAGACCAAGAAACGCCGTATGTCAATACGATGCTCCCATGACTTCTACAAGGGTTACGGGATCATACCATACTGGACCAGTACTTTAATTTTCAATCCCGAAAGGATAAAAAACAAAGTTAATCTCTGTGTGATTTGAACACAAATTACTGTCTAACGGAAGAAATACCGAGGCATTTAATCCGGCGCCTCTAACAACTCTGCCAACTCTTTTGATAATAATTATGTGATTCGCAACCTTCTTCGATTTGATTTACGGCAAAACCATCATCGGCTTGAGCTCTGCCGTCGGGGTCATACTTTTTCCTATATATATATGGAGAATAGAAATGGCTGTGTAGTTGCTATTTAAGTAACTTAAAATGCAGTGGGAATACGAAGAAAGCAAGAACGGGGGGGGGGGGGGGGGGTTCCTCATCAGTTGTCTACTGGGGGTCTCGGATATTTCTACGCTTTAAAGACCCCAGGGCGTCAATAACTGGATAAGTTATTGG
This sequence comes from Eledone cirrhosa, assembly GCA_964016885.1. NCBI lineage: Eukaryota > Metazoa > Mollusca > Cephalopoda > Octopoda > Eledonidae > Eledone > Eledone cirrhosa. The sequence goes on from OZ024741.1 coordinate 302,910,806, forward strand.
GAAAACGGAGGAGGGAGGGAAGGAAAACAAAAGGGAAGAAAAGAGAAAACAACAACAAACCGAGCAATGTGCGAGCAACTTAAGGTAAGAAAATCCAAGACCACTCGATAAGAGAACTTAAGTTCAAGACTGAATGGTCGAGAGAAAAAAGACGCAGCTGTAAGTGAGAAGAGAACTGCTAAAGGGTGAAGCGAGGGGGTGAAAGTGAGAGGGAGGATAGGGTGTGGTAAAAACAAGGTAGAGCATAACCCACCAGAATACTCAATACATAGAGTAGCAGAGTGGGTAATATGAAAAGATTCAGGACCCCGACGGCTGAGCTCAGGCTGTATTCGAATACTGGCGCTTTAGTTCGGATCTAGCTGTCGAAACGGCCGGAGCTCAGCCGTCGGGGTTTTGTATCTTTTCATATATATATATATATACATACACACACGGCAATCCTAGACGAAAGCTAATTGTCTGGTGCCTTATAATTAGTAAATTTGCCCCCTGTTTTTGTTTGTTTCATTTTTTAACTATATATATATATATATATATCCCCGACAGCTGAGCTCAAGCCGTTTCGACGGCTAATTCTGGACTAAAATTATTTTAGTCCAGAATTAGCCGTCGAAACGGCTTGAGCTCAGCCGTCGGGGTCTTACTGGTTCCTATTACCCACTCTACTACCTCAAGTATCGAGTACTTTGGTGCGTTATGGTCCACCTGGTTCCTTACCACATTTCCTTCGTTATATATATATATATATATATATATATATATATATATATATATATATATATATATATATATATATATATATATATATATATATATATATATATATTATATATATATATATATTGGAAAATGTGTGAAATCCTTTGTACAGTTAGGTATATTTGAAAAAAGGAAAAGAATGACTTCACTTGTAGTTCTAAACAATTTGATTTAATTTTATAATATTATGATTTGGAAATCATAATATAAAATTAAATCAAATTGTTTAGAACTACAAGTGAAGTCATTATTTTCCTTTCATATATATATATATATATATATATATATATATATACATACATACACATACACGTGTCTGCATATGTTGTGCATATGTATCTGTGTAAGTATCCGTGTCTGTGGTTACGTTTGTGCCTGTGTCAGTGATTATGTCACTATTTATGTCAATATTGTCAGCATATAGCTGTTCGACAAAATAGGTTCTATAAAATAAGTATGAAACTTGAAGGCGGTGCGCTTGCAAGGCTGCAGTTTAATGACTGACACCAGTAAGAGTATAAAATAATAAAATATATACCAACATCTGATTTACGACATACCATCATCTTATATAAATTTGTAATTTATAAAACCACTAATATTTAAATTGTTTTAAATCACAGTTGGGTTCACGAATTGTACAAAGAAATACACATGCACTGGTGCAGTAAAACAATTAAGATTTTTAGAATCTCAGTCATCTTACGACTTGACTAAAAAACGTGTGTAGAACATGCGAAACACACATTTGTGCCACAGGACTGTGGTTGAAAATATCTGCATATATATATATATATATATATATATATAATATATATATATATATATATATATATATATATATATATATATATATATATATATATATATGTGTGTGTGTGTGTGTTATTCCGGGTTGAATCGGAGGTAACCACAGTAAGTAAGGTACTCAATACATAGCAGAGTAAAAAAGTTTTAATATAGATGAGATTCTACAGGACTAGAACTGTTTCATTCTTTAGAAATCATCAGGAATCTCCTGATTCCTGATGATTTCTAAACAGTTCTAGTCCTGTAGAATCTCATATATATATATTAGTGAAAAAGAACAAAGGAACTATTATGACATTATAACAAGTTTATTGCCGACAGCCGTTTCGTCCGACCACATGGTGGGACTTTTCAAGGCATATAACATGTGATTGTAAGATCATTATTTACATCAACGTATCACTTAAGGCTAGCAGTTTGAAATTGTGGTATACATCAGCAACTCCGCTTGTATAGTTGGGGTCTATATTCTAAGGGGGCTCTTTTATATCAGTTGTCGGGGTCAGGGATTGAAGTTTAAAAATTAGATAATATATAATTTACGCATTAACAGTAAACTAAAAGACTTGGGGTCCCGTAGAAGCACCTTAGAAAATCCCTCAATAAGTGCATAATGATTACAGGCTCCAATAAACCTACTAGACTAGAAGAAATTAAGAGGCTAATAAAATAAAAAATAAAAATATAAAGTTTTCCTAAAAAATATATAAAGTTTCCTATGAAATTCCTTCTAGAGAAAAAATTTTTTTCCGATAGAAAAAAACCTTCTTCCCCCGAGATCACGTTTACAAATTTCAGAAAACTTACGAAGTTTTGATATTCCCTACTAAGTTGAAAGAAACTAATCAATTAAAGGTTAATTCAAAGAGCCTTCTATAATTCTCTCAGAAAAGGCCCCTTTAATATTTTTAATAGGAACTTCTTCCGAGAGACCCTTCGAAGAATTAAAATTTTAGAGAGCCTTTAAGGATATATATAAAAACGAATTGAGGAAAATTATACATTAAAAGTTAAAAATTACGGTATTTGGGATATCCGAGGAATTTTCAAAGGGCTGCTTCAACAGATACAACTTAGGCATAATAGATACAATAATTTAAGTAATTTAAGTAATTTAATTAGGGAGCAATTCAAGGAGTTTATCCGAGGAATTTTCAAAGGGCTGCTTCAACAGATACAACTTAGGCATAATAGATACAATAATTTAAGTAATTTAAGTAATTTAATTAGGGAGCAATTCAAGGAGTTTATCAAGTTGGGCAAGATTAAAGAAAGTGGTAAATAAGAAAATACATAAGTAAAAAGACAATAATTATAAAATGTATTTTTAAGAAGGTATAAGGTAGCTTCAGTAATCTAACAATGTATTATCACAAAAAATTATTATAAAATTATTGATACAGGATTAACAAAGACATAATAATATATATTCCTGCCTAATTAACAAGTAATCAAAACACTATTAACAGTCAGGCAGAATTAGCTCAGGGATATCCCGCGCTCGGATACTTTACACACACACAGCAACACATAGGATTAGCACAGACACAATGGTATATTCCTGCCTAATTAACAAACAATCGATTAACAATTGATGGTCAAGAAAATGTACTCAGGGATATCCCGCGCACGGATATTTACATACATACAACAGGATGAACAGTACTGGTGACCGTGTGGGCGCGATATCCATTATGCGTATGTAGTCATCTGCATAGCTCCAGGCACGATATCCATTATGCGTATGTAGTCATCTGCATAGCTCCAGGCACAGCTGGTCTTGTTTAAAAGTTCATGGATCACCTGGGATTCACTATCAGCTGCGTGGACTCTCTGGGAGATGTACCTGTGGATCTAATAGCCAGTGGTTGCTGGATGTGGTCCGTTCGATCTTTTAGTTTCAGGGGTTGTACGCTTTCGCGATAGACCAGCCTGCCGGTTCTAAGTCCAAGGTCTCGCTACGTAGGATGTATTGGTCTACATGCTATATTGTTAAAAAAAACCAGTGTGGATTTGACTGGGGTGGTATATTACGAACTCCAAGCCCACACGCGACTGGTCAAAAGCGAAGGGCTGTCCCCTCTTTGTTTGCTGTATGGGTCGGTCCCAGCTTAGATGGTGGTCGTGTTATCCATATTCCGTCAGCCCTGTATATTCAAGACAGATCAGGGTATATATTTGCGGGTATGGTCCGGCGTCTACGTTATCCAGAGGGTCTCGTTTGTGGTATTTTCAAGTTCGCATGTTATATATATATATACAGAAAATAAAATAACTCCTATGTATATATATATAATTCGTCTTTGAATTTGTTTTGCGAGATTTCTTATTTGAAAACGAGTGTTGAAACAGATATTGTTATACTTTGGGAGGGTCATGCTGCCAATAAAAACATACGCACCTGTTAGTTTTCACTTCAAGTTATTATAAGTTTCCGGTTGGATGGTCGGTTGGTTCGATAACCGGAAGGTTGTTTGTGTATTGTTAAAGCTCTTTCGTCACACATTCTGTGCCCTCCTCAGTGACTAGGTTCTTATTTTTTGTGTCTCTCTTTTATTCTGTCTACACCCTCTTGTTTTTGTGTGTCGTGTGCTTAGAAACTAAGGCCCGAAACACTCGCATGAGGGGTTTTCTTCTCTGAAGACCTTTTGCTATCCAGCTCTTCTGAGAGTTTCTTACCACCCATGTTTATATATCTGAAACGTTGAAATCCAAACACAGAATCGCAATTAAGGATAATAACGTTAGAAAATCAGGTAAAATACACTTAAGGACAAAAAAAAAAGTGGTAGCAGCCCACTACATAATATATGATACACACACAAACACACACGCACACACATTCACACTCTCACTCACACACATATACACAAATAACCCCACTCTTACACAAACATGTGGAGACGCGTGGCCTAGTCGTAAGCGTGTTGGACTTGCGATCATAATGTAGTGGGTTCGATTCCCGGGCTGGGTTGTGTATTGTGTACTTGAGCAG
>OZ024741.1:302920372-302930372 GCA_964016885.1 Eledone cirrhosa
ACATTTTAGTGGTTACTGTTATCTAGTCGCCACCCCATCACTATATCTAATGTACACTATAGCAGTTTTCACACGTCAATTCCATACATCTGTATCATATCAGTTTGTTTAACATGCTAGATTCTTCATTATACTCTATCTCTTACTTATATTGATGTTATTATTTTAACTATTTGCTATCTAGTTATTTTATTTTATCATTGATATTATTGTTCTGGTCTAATACCACACCTATATAAAAACCATGCCTTGTGTATCTTCTTCACTTCGCCTGCTCTGATGAAAACGACTGGTTATAAACAAAGTATTGGAGATCGATTGGCGCATAATCAGGCGTATAGCGAACTCTAGACCTACCAGATCAAAGAAACAATTGTCAGCAATGTGAATAAAGCCCTTATTGTATAGCGAACCATGTCACTCTTCTTTCTTGATTTATTATTACTCCAAGTATAAACTACATAGAAATCACCGCGAACTCGCAGCATCACTATGGAAACGTCTTGTTGAGTCAAACTAAGCCACACGTTAATACTATCCACTACACGAACTACTCCAACTGGACTACATCTAAGTGGACTGCCTATAACGATAACCTGTTATCCCGTATATATATATAGAGAGAATGTATTTACTAAATGTTTTCAAAGTTATTTCAATATTTTGTTTCCCTTTCGTTATTTCAGTTTTTTATAGAATTTGATCTTAAGAAAGGACACTTTGGTCAGTGTAGACCCATATACTAAATTGTTGGAAGGGAGCGATTGTCTCTATTCCTTGGTGTGGGTATATCTTAGCTACGTCTCTCTGACAAAATGACGAAGGCATTGCCTCAAAGAACGGCTATCAACATCCACTGCAATAGCTTCTCCACCCCACAGGGATACTGCCTCAGATGTAATACTCTCCTCCCAAATTTGCAGAGAAAAATGGCAATTTGGAGGCCAAGGAAAACAAAGGTCTCTCCAATGCCGACACGAAAACGAAGCGGTCGGCCAAGTCTCTGCGCTGCAGATGGCAGTGTCCGAGTTTGTGGCCGAAGCGACAAATTCTCTTTGCTATACGGGAATACTATTTCCTATCTTTTATTTTTTGAAATGTTAATTACTATAATAATTGTTTCTATTTTTGGCACAAGGCCAGCAATTATCCCAGTGAATTACTGGTAGTTTATTTTATCGACCCCGTAAGGATGAAAGGCAAAGTTAACTTTGGCGAGATTTGAACCCAGAACTTAAAGGGACGTAACTCTATGCTGGAAAGCATGGCGTCCGACCCTCTACCGATACTGCCAATCCACCTAAACCATACTATGATAATTGTTTCTACTTTTGACACAAGGCCAGCAATTATCCCAGTGCATTACTGGTACTTTATTTTATCGACCCCGTAAGGATGAAAGGCAAAGTTAACCTCGGCGGTATTTGAACTCAGAACTTAAAGAGCCATAACTCTATGCTGCAAAGCATGGTGTCTGGCACTCTACTGATACTGCCAATCCGCGTAAGGCAGATTAGTGGACAAAAGTGACAAAGAAGTGAACCTAAGAGACAGGACGTAGTAGAGGTGACCACAATAAATGAGAGCCGCAAAGAGTTAGCAATTGATTTTGAGAAAAGATGGGGATTAAAATAACAACAAAAGCGACATTTTTTTTATTAACTCTTAACACCCTTTACAAATTTAGTAGAGAATAGTTGAAATCATCTTTGTTAATTCATAAGTTTATAGTATCTTTCTTTACTAGTGGACAGACTATTTTGAACATTTATAGTATTAAGGCCAGCAACTATCACAGTGCATTACTGGTACTTTATTTTATCGACCCCGTAAGGATGAATATATTCTTTTTATCCCGTTAGTAAAATAAGTTAGATTACTTTGAATAAATAATGAATGAATATTACATCATTTATCTACTAAATTTCGTAGCTGTTGATTAAACATAAATATTCTTATATATAATGATTGCTTATTTTAAGATTCACTTCTTTTAACATTTTCAAATGTCTACACTTCCGGTTAGCGTCCGTTATATCATAACACTTATTACATTGCTTATGTAAACATCCATATATTTGCATCGTTATATAAGGTTTCATTACATTTCACCGTAATGTAGTTTATATATAATATCGTCTTTTTTAAATGTATCCTGGATTACTTTACTGATTACAGAAAAGAGTGTAACACAGTCTCTCTTCAATTTCTGTGCATATTGTCGATTACGATTTTATTTGACATATCATAACTACATGCATGTATATTTGCATATAATATCAATATGCACACTACACATGCTCGCAGAAAACCACCCGAAGAGTGGTTTTTCTGCTAGTTAAATTAATTGTTTCTTCTTTTGGCACAAGGCCAGCAATTATCCCAGTGTATTACTGGTACTTTATTTTATCGACCCCGTAAGAATAAAAGGCAAAGTTAACCGCGGCGAGATTTGAACTCAGACGATAAACGTAACTCTTTGCTGCAAAGCATGGCAACAGACCCTCGACCGATACTGCCAATCCACCACCCTTTCATGTGGTACAGGATGTTAAGAGTTAAAATACATTTGAATCGGGATTTGAACATTTTTGATTGATAGAAAAGGTTGGTGAAGGTTTTAGTTATATATATAGATACACTTCCTTTAAGAATCGGTAAAGCGCCGGACACCATGTTACGGCTCTTTACGTCTGAGTTCCAATCCTGCCAAAGTTAGCTTTGACTTTCATCCTTACGGGGTCGATAAAATAAAGGACCAGTAAGTCCTGGAGTCGATTTAATCAAATTTCCCCTCCCCTTCAAATTGCTGTCCTTGTGCCTAAAGCAGAAACAATTATATATATGCTATGTAGTCTTTACACAGGATTCACAGTCGCTAAACATATTAGTGTTGATATGTACCCACAAATCGGCCACGATCGAGAATATTATGATCAAAAGACTTTCAACCATGACCATCCCGACTTTTTAAGTCATAACGTACTATAATGAATGACGGTGGTGATAAAAGTGTTAGAATGGTGGTGGTGGTGGTGGTGATGAGGATGAGGATAATGAGAATGATGATGATGATATTGATGATGATCATAAAGATGATGGTGTTCATGATCATGAAGTTGATGATGATGATGATGATGATGATGATGATGATGATGATGAGGATGATGAGGATGATGAGGATGAATATGATGATGAGGATGATGAGCATCAACACGAAGTTGATGATATTGATGATGATGATGATGATGATGATGATGATAATGATGATGATGATGATGATGATGATGATGATAATTATGATGATGATGATGAAGTTGATGGGGATATTGATGAAGATGATGATATTGATCATGATGATGATGATGTTGATGATGATGATGATGATGATGATGATGATGATGGCGAAGATAACTATTCAAATGGTGTAAAGGATCTCGACAATGGCAGCTCTTGGTGGAGGAAGTTTACTTTGTGTTAATGATGGTGATGGTGATGGTGGAATGCAGAATTCGAATATGTCTCTTCCTTCGTGACAACGATGATGATGATGATGATGTCTAAATTTAATGACACTATTTAAAAGTCAACAGCCAAGGCGTAAAAAAATATAAGAATATGAATCAATAAATAAACATGCAAAAATATATAACAAACTAAAACGAAAAACTACAACAAATGTAAACAAAAACAACAACAAATATATCAAAACCAACAACAAAACAGCAAATAATGTAAACAAAAATAACAAGTAAACAACAACAAAAAACAAAGCCAATGAAAACAAATTATTTATTTATTTATTATCTATTAATTTATTTACTCCCCCTACTGATACCTTACTCTCTCTTTCTCTTTTTATAATGAATATATTCTGTGTAATTAAAACTAATTAGTGTTGGAAATTACTGAAACTCTATCAAGTTAGGCTGCTGCTGAGATTTTTGTGACTGCATGTTAAATGAAGTGGCGTTTTAGTATCTCATATATATATATATATATATATGTATATATATATATATATATATATATATATATATATATATATATATATATATATATATATATATATATATATATATATATATATATATATATATAAGTATTAATAAAATAGATGTTCTTTTGATCAATTACATTTTATCATACATATTTCGGATGTACAACAGTACGTCCTCATCAGACAAAATATAATGATACATGACATACCCTGAGATGTTAAATGGTTAAGATTTAATCAAGGTAGTGATTACCCGATAGAAAATTTTACTTATATAATATCTGTGTGAGAGTGCGAAAACGTAATGAATTCATTAGAGAGTGTGTGAGTAAGAAAAAACGTTGCATACTTAAAATGTTCTAAAATTTTAAATTGTATGATACTACGATATAATATATCTAGGGAAACGTCTCATGAATTTATAACACCCAGTGATAGCCACTGGAAAAAAGATTTTTTTTCGACGGCTATTTCTGGACTAAATTAGAATTTTTAGCCTGTTGAATAAATAGCCGAACTTGTCATGGGGGTACTTCCTTATATGGGAAGATTGTAGTTGTCAAGAGGATTGGTTAAAATTTGTTGTAAACACAAATAACTCTATCATGGCATTTGGTGGGAGGTAGGGGTGGCTGAACTTGCCTGTAGAACAATAGGGGAGTGAGTGGAGCGGTCAAGCATTGAAAGTGATACGTATACATCAGATTCTAAGGATAGTGTATGAAGTGGGGGAGGGAGGTTATAGAATAGGTAAATTGAAAGAGAGTAGGAGACAATAAAAGATACTAGAAATAAATAAAAAATATAAAAAAATATATAAAATTAGATAGTGACAATTACAGGTTAATAAGTTGAGAATAGAAAAAATTTAAAACAGATACAAACTTAAAGGGGTTTTTAACACATCTGCTATAAGTAGTTAGTAAAACGTATTCGGCCAAGTCTATCTTAAAATTACAGGGGTGGGGGAACTGATGCTACAAGGCCCGATGGGCGAAGGGGGAAAGCAGACGAGGAAGAAAATAGGGGGTGGGAGGAAGTGATAGGATGAGACAGGGGGAAGAAGGAGACAAAGAGGAAAAGAAAAGAGATACATTTACCTATGTAAGCTGGGGTTTCCCCTAACTTATTCGGCAAGTGTGTGTGTGTGGGGGGATCAGCCCTTGTCTACCCACCCGGGTCGTTATAGGGTTTGAGGGCGAGATAAGTCCTATGCAATCTGTGTTTGCATGCGGTTACAAGTTCATCTTTCTTATTTAGGAGTTGGTCCTTCGAAAACAGCATTTGTAATGTTTCCTCCGAGCATAAGTTACACGGACGGCGTCCTCCGTGTAAGAGTTAGCTCTGGACAGTAAGCTCTAAGTGAGATTGTAGGTTATATTGTTATCTTGGAGGTCCCTGATGTGGTCCGAAAGTGTAGTGGCATGTCGCCGAACCGGGTTTCTGAAAGTGTGTCGGTGTTGGTAGAGCCGGGTCTTGAAATCACACGCAGTTAATCCTATATAAGCTTTGTTGGAGGTGTCCGTCCTCACGTTGCACTGGTAGATCACGTTACGTTCTCGGCATTTGTTGTTGAAGGGGCACGTGGATCTATCAGAGCAGTTACACCTCCTGGTCGGCTCTCCACTGATGTCTAGGTTATTTCTTCCATAGGGGTTGAGTTTTTTGTTGTTTTAACTTCAATAACTATGCTTGTAAATAACATTATTTTTTCTTCCACATTGACTTTTTATGCTCTACATTATGCACGTTTTTTTTTCTTTTCACTTCATAAACCTTGTTTGTAAATAACATTATTCTGTTTAACATGTGCAACACCACACTAATACATTTTACTATCATTTGATAATGCATAAAAATGCTGAAACCGGTAATAGACAATAATTAAATATATAAATAGATAAATAAATGACATTGTTAAATAATAAATAAATCAACTAATACCTTAACACTTCACACAAAGTAAAACATTTCGTTTTAATCATTTTCTAACGAAAAAGGAAAAAAATATATTTTTATTCCTAATAATCGTCTCTTTCTCCTTGTTTTCATATATATATATAATATATATATATATATATATAATATATATATATATGTATATATATATATGTAAGTATGTATGTACATTTAAGTAAGTGCCGTACTAAGAGTGTGAAATGAAATTTCGTTTCATTCTATTCCATATATATATACACATGTATATATATATATATATATATATATATATATATATATATATATATATATATATATATATATATATATATATTTATTCATATACATATATATAAATATATATATAGAAGCTTTCACCGTATTTTTTTACTAAAGAAATTTTAGCCTGATAGTAGGGTTTAGAACCCTCAGAGAAATGGAAAAAGATGAGTATTGACGTACATGGGAGTCGAACCCACATCTTTGGTTATCCATACCACTGTGTTACCATTTGCTACTTACTTGTCAATATATATATATATATATATATATATATATACTTGACCTTAATTTATATATTTATGTGTGTGTATATATATGTATATATATATATATATATATATATATATATATATGTTTGTGTGTGATTATATATATATGTATATAACAATATATATATATGTATATGTATATATATATATATATATATATATATATATATATATATATATATATATATATATATATATATATACATATTTATACACATACATATATACATTCTTACAGGCATACATATACATATACACTTACATATATCTTTATGTGTGTATGTATATATGTGTATATATGTGTTTGTGTGGTTTCTATATACGTTAGATTTCAAGTTCATTAACTTTTTTATATTATGTTAGTTATTTTATCTTTTTGTTTTCCCCCTCTAGTATTTCTCAGGTTTTTTTTAATTTTCTCAAGCCCCCTCAAACTTCACCCCTCCTCTTCCTTGTTGTTGTTGTTGTTGTTGTTGTTGTTGTTGTTGTTGTTGTTGTTGTTCTTCTTCTTCTTCTTCTTCTTCTTCTTCTTCTTCTTCTTCTTCTTCTTCTTCTTCTTCTTCTTCTTCTTCTTCTTCTTCTTCTTCTTCTTCTTCTTCTTCTTCTTCTTCTTCTTCTTCTTCTTCTTCTTTACCTACATTTTTACAGGTTTCTTCACAATTCTGTAAACAACTGTGTAGCCTACTAACTCAGCCTGTCGCCTCGCCTCGCCATCGGTCTTGTGGACCAGCCATAGAGTCTGGTCTTGAGGACCAGACATATAGTCTGGTCTTGAGGACCAGCCATAGAGTCTGGTCTTGAGGACCAGCCATATAGTATGGAATTGAGGACCAGACATATAGTCTGGTCTTGAGAACCAGCCATATAGTCTAGTCTTGAGAACCAGCTATATAGTCTAGTCTTGAGAACCAGCCACATAGTCTAGTCTTGAGAACCAGCTATGTAGTCTGGAATTGAGTACGAGCCATAGAGTCTAGTCTTGAGGACCAGATATATAGTCTGGTCTTGAAGACCAGATATATAGTCTGGAATAGAGGACCAGAATATTGTCTAGTCTCGAGGACCAGACATATAGTCTGGAATTGAGGACCAGACATATAGTCTGGTCTCGAGGACCAGCCATATAGTCTGGAATTGAGGACCAGACATATAGTCTGGTCTTGAGAACCAGATATATAGTCTAGTCTTGAGGACCAGATATATAGTCTAGTCTTGAGAACCAGATATAGTCTAGTCTTGAGGACCAGATATTGTCTAGTCTTGAGGACCAGACATATAGTCTAGTTTTGAGGACCAGATATAGTCTAGTCTTGAGGATCAGACATATTTCTAGTTTTGAGGACCAGACATATAGTCTAGTCTTGAGGACCAGACATATTGTCTAGTTTTGAGGACCAGACATATAGTCTAGTCTTGAGGACCAGATATATAGTCTAGTCTTGAAGACCAGACATATTGTCTAGTTTTGAGGACCAGACATATAGTCTAGTCTTGAAGACCAGACATATTGTCTAGTTTTGAGGACCAGACATATAGTCTAGTCTTGAGGACCAGATATATAGTCTAGTCTTGAAGACCAGACATATTGTCTAGTTTTGAGGACCAGAAATATAGTCTAGTCTTGAGGACCAGACATATTGTCTAGTCTTGAGGACCAGAATATTGTCTAGTCTTGAGGACCAGACATATAGTCTGGTCTTGAGGACCAGATATAGTATAGTCTTGAGGATCAGACATATAGTCTGGTCTTGAGGACCAGATATAGTATAGTCTTGAGGACCAGACATATAGTCTGGTCTTGAGAACCAGACATATAGTCTGGTCTTGAGGACCAGATATAGAGTCTGGTCTTGAGGACCAGACATATAGTCTAGTCTTGAAGACCAGGTATATAGTCTGGTCTTGAGGACCAGCCATATAGTCTAGTCTTGAGGACCAGACATATAGTCCCGCACGATGCTCTTTTATCATTAGAAACCACAATATTCCAAATATCAGGCATGGCAACTGATCCCTTGATTAGATACTAAAAATGTTTTTCCTCTACCTATTTTCAATAAAATCGCCAGATTTCTTTATATGTTTTTTTCTGAGAGTTGGTCCATGTTCAGAATTAATTTTATGCAGATGGAATTGGTAAAATGGTATAAAATGGATCTCCGTCCGTTTTGAGGATGTGTTTTCCAGTTATTTGATAACATGAAATTAACGTGTAAGTGGCTGAGAATTCTACAGACACATTTACCTTTAACGCAACCCTCACAGATTCAGTGCACGTTACAAGGCAGGCCCCTTGAATTAAAGGTTCAGTCCATACAACGGGCTTTCAAACAGTTTACAACTAAGTAGTTTCACTCACATGCCATGGGTGACCAGAGGCTATGGCAAATGGCACTTATTCAAGACGCTACACTGTAAGACTCAGCGCGGGACCTCATAGCATGGGACGACCCGAGGCTATGGCAAGTGATACTTACTCAAGACACTACACAGTGGGACCCAGCGCAAGACCTCATTGCATGGGACGACCCGAGGCTATGGCAAGTGATACTTACTCAAGACACTACACAGTGGGACCCAGCGCAAGACCTCATTGCATGGGACGACCCGAGGCTATGGCAACTGGCACTTACTCATAACGCTACACAATGGGACCCAACTCGGGACCTTATAATCGTGAAGCGGACCACATAACTATTCGGTCATGCTCCATCCATAATATTGGCAAAAGATTTGCTGCCTTTGTTGCCGTCTTGTTTTGCAGTTTCTGAATTTAATGTTTTTCTATAGTGTAATTGGCTCGGTTTCGTTGTTTAAGAGATGTCCTTTTTTTCTTTATGTTTGTAAATTATCTTTATTTAGATCTATGTTCGTGTTTAACAAATGTTCAAAAGTCTTTCCTAAATTCTTGAGGTGTTCGCCAGGCGAAGAAAAAGCAGACAGGTTGTACATGTAAGTGAGTAGTTACAAATAAAACAAAAATGTTCAAAGACAAATCCAGCGTGAACATATACGTTACGGGGAAGAGGTGGGTATCCTTTGTGAACCGAGCTCGTGGTAAGAAACTATTTCATTAGGTGGCTATTTAGAGTGATCACCTAACATACGCTGCCGTCAGTTGTAACAATTCAACACTTGAGACGGGATGATATCGGCTGCCCTCAGGGCAGTCACTAAGTAGCGATGATCGCCCCATAAGCTTTAGAATTATATGAATTGATCAATAAATGCCCTATAGATGCAATGTTTCTATCTAATTCGCTCTATGCTGAGATGCAAGTTGTAGATAGATCTGCTGGGGATCGCAGAAATTCCTGCCTCTCCGACTATACTGCCAATGACAAACACCATCCTGCTGGCGACCACCTTGGCCAAAACCTTCAAATCTAGGGTTAGCAGATTTATGAACCTGAAGTTATCTACTGTGTTCATCCTGTTTGGATCCTTCAACAGTTTTATGACTCTTCAGATTAGACAATTGCACGTGTAGTAAGAAATTTCATCAATAAAA
>OZ024741.1:302935372-302945372 GCA_964016885.1 Eledone cirrhosa
TGATCCATATAAATGCCTATAAACGTCAAAATGTAACTTAAAATATAATAAAAAAAGGACCGACTTATGTGAAGGGGCGTCCAACAGGCCGGCAAATACGGTATATTGTTATTAATGATTTAGGATTAAAAACATACATAATGCCACGAAAAAATCGATAAAAAATCGCAGAAGATATTTAAGATTCCGCGAATATGAGGTGGTTTCCACGAACAATTATAAGTTAGGTTCTAAGGAAAATTCCGCGAATAACCGGGACCGCGAATGCCAGTGATACACTGTATATACAGTAAATAGAGAGACCAGCAAAAGAAAGCCAAGAACCACAAACAGCAATATCAATATATGTATAAGGAACAGAAAGTGAAAGGGGAAAAATGAACCTCGCTGACGGGAAATAATGATTTCTAGTATAGGCACAAGGCCAGTAATGTTTTTTTTTTTGGGGGGGGGGGGGTCGATTAAATCGACCCCAGTCCGTTACTGGTGCTTTTTTTATCGACCCCGTAAGGATGAAAGGCAAAGTTAACCTGTGTGGGATTTGAACTCAGAACGTAAAGGACCGTAACTCTATGCTGCAAAGCATGGTGTTCGACTCTACCGATACTGCCATATAACGCCACGACAAAAAGCCATTAAAAAATCGTGGAAGATATTTACGATTCCGCGAATATGCGGTGGTTACCACGAACAATTATTAGTTAGGTTCTAAGGAAAATCCCGCGCGAATGCCGGTGATACAATGTTTTTACAGTATATATTTACCAGTAAAGGAAAGCCAAGAACCACAATCAGCAATATCAATATATATATAAGGAACGGCAGAAAGTGAAAGGGGAAAAATGGACCTCGTTGACGGGCATTAATGAAAACGTCTTCTAACTATGACCCTGTGGAGAGCTTTAATCCCTAAGGGCTTTATACACCCCCTTTCAAGACCTTTCACTCTACACGCCCTTCTTTAGTTTTCTCTTTTCGCTGAAATGAAATATTTAATTATTTGATTATTTTATAGTTTTTTTTGTGACTTCAAATTTACCGTAATATAAAATGGCGTTAGTTTGGTTCACATGATGAAATAATACATACATACATACATACATACATACATATATACATACATACATAATGCATACATGCATATATACATACATATACATACATGCATAATGCATACATATATATACATACATACATATACATACATACATATACATACATACATACATATATAAATACATGCATACATACATACACATACATACATACATATATAAATATATGCATACATACATACACATACATACATATGCATACATACATACATGCATACATATACACATATACATGCATACATATATACATACGTACATACATAATACATTCATAATACATACATACACATACATACATACATACATATATAAATACATGCATACATACATACACATACATACATACATATGCATACATACATACATGCATACATATACACATATACATACATACACATATACATACGTACATACATAATACATTCATACATACATACGTACACACATACATACACTCACACATATACATGTATACTACATAGACACATTGACACCTACCTACGCACATGCTTTCTCTTTCCATCTCTCACTCACCCTCTCTCGTATAATTACCTCTTACAAGTACACACACAGACAAATCACCGATTCACTCGAACGCACTCACAAATGCATTTATACTGACGCACACTGAAATACGAGCTACAGAGGGATCATCTACACCAAATGTTCTCAAAGTTTTCGGGCCACCGTCTCCTCACGGCCACGTAATACCCTCAGCGCCCCACCCCACAATTTCCAGAGATACCTGCCTACATGCAAATTGTAAATAATATATATAAAAAATAAAATCATTAATTTATACATAATAAATAATATAATATATTTCGTTTTTGAATTTGTTTTGAAAGATTTCTTATCTGAAAACGTGTGTTGAAACAGATATTATTATACTTTGGGAGGGATCACTGAGGAGGTCACAAAATATGTGACGAAAGAGCTTTGACAATATATAAACAACCATCCAGTTATCGAACCAACCAGCCAACCGGAAATTTATAATAAATTGAAGTGAAAACCAACAGCTGCATGTGTTTTTATTGGCAGCATGACCCTCCCAAAGTATAACAATATAATATATATTACATATAAATGAATATTATATATTTTCTTTTATACTATATTTTTATATATGTATCATTTGATATTTAATATACTATTATATCATCTTTACCGCCCTCTTACGCCCCACTGGACCTTCTCAACTTCCCCAATTTGAGAGCCTCTGATTTACACGATTGCTCGCTCAGTTAGGAATAGTAAACACATTGATTTAAATCTGTTAGTGTCGTCTTTAAAAAAAGCAAGGCTATATTGTTTCATGCAGTAATAAATATACAACAAAGACAGCATGGCCACTATCGGGACTGTTTTTATAATAATTCTGCTCAATGAACGCAAACCTTGGGTTAAACATCAAAATATATAGACTCTGTATCTTAGTTGCTCACTGAAACAGACCGTCAAGCACACACGTATACAAGCACATACATTCATATATGTTCACACACACGTACATAAGTGTGTAAGAAACATTTATATATATTGTTTCGTGCTTCTGATATTATGTGGTTTAAGATTACCGTTGAAAGGTCACTGGTAAGAAAGGTTTCTTGTGGCTTTAATTTTAATTGTATTTAACTTTGGAATTGTATTCTGTGTGGTGAGTTTTTGTCTAGTTTAGACGTGTATTTTGTTGTTAGGTAGGGTTGTACAAGGAGTGTATATATATATATATATATATATATATATATATATATATATATATATATATATATATATATATATATGTATGTATATATATATATATATATATATAATCAGTTGATTTAGGTTTATTTTAAACTCCGTTATACATATTTCACTGAGGACTATCAGCTTCACAACCAACAGACCATGCTGTGATCCGCACATCCCTGTTCTGTTAATCCCTTACACACTCTCTCTCTCTCTCTCTCTCTCTCTCTCTCTCTCTCTCTCTATATATATATATATATATATATATATATATATATATATATATATATATATATATATATATATATATATATATATATATATATATATATATGTATATATATTATATATATCTTCTTCTTCTTCGTGGGTGAGAGCCGTGGGTGCAGTGTCATGAAATACTCCTTCCAGCGGGTCCTCTCAGAAGCAATCATCTCCAATTGATCCGACTGGATCCCCAAGTGAGACCAGACGAGCTCATGTAAGTTATTCAACCTTCTTGCCCGGGGTTTACCGCTGGGCCTTCTGCCGGTTGGTTTTACCCGTAAAATCTGTCCAGCGAGTCTTTCCTGAGACATTCTAACCACATTACCATAGTATCGGAGCTGTGATCTCTCAATTCAGAGAAGTAGCAGCTCTACGGGGAGTGACTCTCTGATCTCCGAGCTACGCACTCTATCGAGTAACGTTACTCCCTTCGAAGGAACCCCATTTTGGCTGCTTGTATTTGCAATCGTATTCTTTCAATCATTACCCAAGATTCATGACCATAGGTAATGGTTGGCACGAATACCGAATGAAAGATAGTGAGTTTGGCTTTTTCACCTACTTCCCTTCTTCTGATTACCGAATGCTGAAGCTGTACCAACTCTTGCAATTTTTGCACTTAATTCAGCCTCCTGCTTTCCATCACTCGTGAACACGGCCTCGGGATACTTGAACTTCGACACCTGCGTAGAGTGCACTGTGCAAGCTTCCTTGAAAGGACGAGTGTCTCAATTATCGCAGCACTGATTTACATTCCTGCCATTCTGTCAGATTAAAGAAAAAATAACCTTTAAATATACTTCTGTGCATTTTCACCTTCACTTTTTAACTATATATATATATATATATATATATATATATATATATATATATATATATATATATATGTGTGTGTGTGTGTGTGTGTGTACATATAACGTTAAACTAATATATTCCTTCAATGTACTGTGTCGTTTGCTTTGTTTTTTTGTGATTACATTTACAAACGCACACATACACACACACACACACATACACGCACACACACACACACACACGCACACACACACAAACGCACACACATACATATATACATATGTACACGCGCGCATACGCACACACAAATATATATGTAGACGAACGCACACACGCACTCATACACACACGTATGTGTTGTGTCCGAGTAATTACTTGAACTAATACGTTTATAAATTCATGGTTATTACGCAGGAGAAGTAGATATATAAGGTTGCGGGAGGCTGCAGGCAATGGAGAAGGCAAAATGATTTCGTATAATTAGTTGACATTTGACACTGTGGCATTCGACATTGGCAAACATATCTCAGAATTGATAGCAACCCTATGCATGTCAACCCTCTCTTACTACTACACAAATTAAAAAGTAATTAATTCTGCGCATGCTATTAAATCTGTAAGTAAATACGAAGTAACCTATGTCAGAAAATACCAAATAGAGCCGAAAAATAAAATAGATATTGATAAAATGAATGAATATAATCACATTCAATGAAGAAAATGTTCTTTTTAATCTTTTTCTGGCCTGTCGTTTAACTGTGATTAAGCTGGGTACCAGTTCGATGGTGTTTTTAGTTGATATTATCGATCTTAGTAAAAGCGGTGGATTGGCAGTATCGGTAGAGAGTCGGACGCCATGCTTTCCAGCATAGTTACGTCCCTTTACGGTTTGAGTTCAAATCCCGCCGAGGTTCACTTTGCCTTTCATCCTTACGGGGTCGATAAAATAAAGTACCAGTAATGTACTGGGTAATTGCTGGCCTTGTACCAACAGTAGAAACAATTATCGATCTTAGTACAGATGCCAGTTCGATGTTTATTTTATTTATTTCTCTAGTAATATAAAATACTCTTGGGTCTACTGATCATAATCTACATAAGGTCTACTGATATGACTTAGTCATATCAGTAGACCTCATGTAGATTATGATCTGAAAAGGTGTAAGGAATGTGGTAAGGAATGTGCTAGCATGGGAAGTCTTAAAAGACACATGAGGACACACAACCAGAACAAAGCAATGGAAAGTACCAGAAGAGCCTACAGTTGCCATGTATGTGCCACAGGGTGCACGTCTTTGGCTGGTTTAAAGAGCCACATTCGTGCCTCACAATTTTGAGCATTTTATCGGGCGATGGCAATACTTGAACACGAGTTTGCAGCCATCATGTATGTATATACATTCTGGTTTCATTATTGCGGTGGATTGGCAGTATCGGTAGAGCATCAGACAACATGCTTTGTAGCATAGAGTTACGGCTCTTTACGTTCTGAGTTCAAATCCCGCCGAGGTTAGCTTTGTCTTTCATCCTTACGGGTTCGATAAAATAAGCACCAGTAATACACTAGGGTTAATTTAATCGATTTCCCCTCATCCAAATTGCTGGCCTTGTGCCTATAGTAGAAATTATTATTTTATAACATTTTACCAATATAGAGAGAGCGCCGTTTCATTGGAATTTAGACATCAATTAGGCAAAATGTATGCGTGCGTGCGCGCACGTGCGCGTGTGTGTGCGGGTATGGATGTCATTTTATGTGTGGATCTGTATGTTATGAGTTATATGTATACACGTGCATATGTTTGGTATCTATACATGTGTATATGATACGGTCACTGAGCTGCTTGCCAATTATAAGTCTCATGATGTGGTTCTGGAATGTAGAGAGCTTCTGAAGTGACCTTGTCGTCCAATTAACACAGTCAAAACTGGTAAGATGTAAGTATCAAAGATCTTAGCCTTCAAATGATAGGAAACTTGTTTTGATGTTAGTACTTCCTTGCTCTTGTTGAAAGCTGCTCAACCTAGAGGGATGCCATATTGCGCAGCAACCATTCCATTGTTGTTTGATGATTGCTCTTTAAACTTTGATCTTTAAACACTGCTGCTGGTGATCGAACTTTGTAGAGAAGAATATCTCATGTTGATGCGCAGTCTGCAACTGGTGGAGTTTAGCGTCACAAGATGTGTATATGCAGTTATTACATGTATGTATGTATGTATGTATGTATGTATGTATGTATGTATGTATGTATGTATGTATTTCAGGTCACCAGTTGGTGCTACTGGTAACATGTATCCCAGTACAACCTGTCTCATGGTCGGGTCGTTGGCGACTAAACTGGCAACCCCACCAAGGTTTCTTGGTGAGGAGGGTGACTTTGGACATCCTGCAGGACTAAAAACAAAACCTGTCAAAGGGAAAAGGAGCTCTTAAGAGTCAATGGCCATCCAAAATCACCGGGAGAGATGACCCCTTAGCCTTTGTCAAGGCAGAATTCTAGGAGAAGGAAAACTCTGATATAACACCTGCAACCATGATGGTATCCAATGATGTTGACTTGTTCTTCTTTTTGGTAAATATCATCTTGGTTAAGAGAGTGGGACTGGCTTTGTGCAGTGCCTTTGCTCACTATAAAAGCTTCACGGCACAGACATTGCTTTATATCTGGAGATCTCTCTGCACTTGTCATCTTGATGTGGAACTCTGGCTGGCCGTAGCCTAAAAAGGCAAACTACATTACAATGAATGTACCTAACACAATTGAAGTAAATGGCAATAAGGGCTCTGGATCAACATCATGTGAAAGTGTCTGTCCCGGCAGGTGTCCCAGGGCACCGCAGTCTGGGCCCGGTCGTCATCGGTCTACTGTGTGCAAAACACTCAATTTTGGGTGCTGGAATGTGCGTACTTTGCTTGATATTGAAACAAATGTACAGCGACCTGAAAGAAGATCGGTATTGGTTGCCAAGGAACTCAGACGTTTTGATATGGATGTTGTGGCCCTCTCAGAAACTCGATTTCATGGTGAGGGCCATTTCACAGAGAAATCCGGTGGATATACCGTTTTCTGGAGGGGAAGGAAGGAGGGGAGGAGGGAAGCTGGTGTCGCTTTTGCCATAAAAACAGTTATAACAGACCATCTTCAGGAGCTGCCGACAGGCGTTAGTGATAGACTGATCACTGTGAGAGTTCCTCTAGAGCGTAGAAGATATGCAACCGTGATTGGTGCTTATGCACCAACTATGGAATGCATTGATGAAGCAAAGCAGGCTTTTTATGACGAATTAAGGTCTCTTGTCTGGAAAGTGCCTGCAGCAGACAACATTTTAATTCTTGGAGATTTTAATGCTCGCGTGGGCCGTGATTGTGAGACATGGAGAGCTCTGGGCAAGCATGGGTCGGAAAGTGCAATGGCAATGGACTCTTGTTATTGCAAATGTGCACTGAGCTGGACTTGTTCATTGGCAGCACTATGTTCCAACAGAAGGACAAATACAAGACAACATGGATGCATCCTGGATCGAAACAGTGGCACCTGATTGATTATGTCCTTGTGAGGCGGCGGGATGTACAGGATCTGTGCAGTGTTCGTGTGATGTTGGACCGACCATCGTCTGGTGATAGCAAGAGCAAGAGCAAGAAGTGTAGTTCGTAAAAGGGAGAAATGGCGAGGGGTATCACTTCCGAAACGGCTGAACGTTGCCCGTCTGAAGGATCCTGAAGTCAGAGAAAATCTAGTTAAAAAGATGGATGCGTTAGAGTGCGGAAATGACTGGACTTCCTTTAAGGAGGCAGTTTATGGGGCATGTGCTGATGTTGTTGGATTCACGGATAAGAAGCATCAGGATTGGTTTGACCAAAATGACAAGCTTATAGACAAGCTTTTGGAGGAGAAACATATGCTCCACTCCTCATTGCTTGGTAGTGATTTAAGCACCGATCGGCAGAAGGAAATCGCTAAGAAGCTGAAGCTCGTAAAAGCTGATGTGCAACGAAAATTGCGTGAAATGAAGAATAAGTGGTGGAATAACAAAGCCGATGAAATACAACTTGCGTCGGATGTGAAGGACGCTAAGGCAATGTATAATCTTCTTCGTGAAGTGTATGGACCATCTACATCACCAGTTGCGCCTCTTAGGACAAAGGATGGCAATCAGCTCCTTAGAGATCCCAATGATATCCTGTTGAGATGGCGGGAACACTTTGACGAGCTTCTCAATAGGGATTCAGAGGTTGACGAAGAGTTTATCAGGTCCATACCTGATAAGCCAGTAAAGGAAATCCTTGCTGAGCCTCCAACGATCGAGGAGGTTAAAAGTGCTGTCTGGAAACTCAATGGTGGGAAATCGCCTGGATTGGATGGGCTGTATGCTGAGATCTTGAAGCACGGTGGAGAGAATCTCTTGCACTGACTTCATTCTTTGGTTCTGGATGCCTGGAACAACAATCATGTTCCCGATGACTGGAAGGATACTGTGATGGTTGTTTTGTACAAGGGAAAGGGAGACAGGAATAACTGCGGAAACTATCGTGGGATATCACTGTTGTCTGTTGTCGGCAAAGTTCTCTGTAGAATTCTGATGAAGCTCTACCAGAGTCGCAATCGGGCTTTCGGGCTGGACGTGGCACTGTGGACATGATCTTTACAGCCAGACAACTGCAGGAAAAGTGTGTTGAACAGAATGTGGATCTCTACCAAGTGTTTGTTGATCTGACAAAAGCGTTTGACACGGTCAACAGAAAGGCTTTATGGAATATCTTGAGGAAGCTGGGGTGCCCTGAGAAGTTTGTTTCCATTTTGCGTTTGTTTCATGATGACATGAAGGCATGGGTAAATGTTGGTGGAAAGATCTCTGAGCCGGTGACGGTCGAGAATGGAGTCAAACAGGGTGACATTCCAGCTCCAACGCTCTTTGCTTTGTACTTCTCCATTGTCTCCGAACAGGCCTATCGATCAACTGGAAAGCTGTTTAATATCAGGAGGTTCAATGCTAAGTCAAAGGTTCACGTGTCACTAATCAGGAATTTGCTTTATGCAGATGACTGTGACCTGGTAGTGCACACGGAGATTGATATGCAGCATCTCATGGATGCATTTTCTAATGCGTGTACTGCATTGGGACTTACCATAAGCCTGAAAAAGACAGTAGCCATGTACCAACCAGCCCCTGGGAAGTCATGTTGTGAGCCCAACATCTTGGTTTATGGTGAAAGGCTAAGGGTCGTTGGCAGTTTTGTATATCTTGGAAGCACTCTGAGTATGTCCTGCGATCTTGATGGGGAAATATCAAAAGCCAGTGATGCTTTTGGGAAACTGAACAAGCGTCTCTGGTCTCAACACGGAATTTCGGTAAAGATAAGGCTCAAAGTGTATCATGCGTGTGTGCTCGCAGATGAAGCGACTTGAGAGGTTCCACCAGTACTGCTTACGTCGGATCCTCGGCATAACTTGGCAGATGTTTGTCAGTGACGCCGAGGTTCTGGACAAAAGTGGCTGTGATAGTGTCGAGTCCTTGATTTTGAAACATCAGCTGCGCTGGACAGGCCATCTTGTAAGGATGAATGACAAGCGAATGCCAAAGCAGCTGCTTTATGGTGAGCTACAAATGGGAAAAAGGAACGCGAGCAAACCCAAGATGCGTTTTAAGGACTGCATCAAGGGGACGCTCAAGAAAAGTAACATCCCTTGTGAGCACTGGGAAGCATGCGCTAGCGACCGACCGCATTGGAGGAAAGCAGTGGCTAGTGGCAAGAGTCTATTTGAGGAAACAAGAAGAAGGCACACGACAATAAAAAGAGATGTCCGGAAAGGAATCCATGTTGGCCTTCCCGAAGGCACTGACAGACGGCTTGACCTGACATGTGAGACCTGTAATAGGGTTTGTCTGATCAAGACAGGTCTAAAGAGTCACCTGAGAGTGCACAAGAACAGGGAAGCAGGCACCTGTGGAGCTATAAGTGTTCATCAGACGACGACATGTAATGTTTGTGGAAGGGTATGCAGGTCGAGTAGTGATCTCACACGACACCTTGGGTCACATGGTACCATGGGCCCAGCACTAGGTGTCAATAATTGTCACAAGTG
>OZ024741.1:302950372-302957872 GCA_964016885.1 Eledone cirrhosa
TGTGTGTGTGTGTGTGTGTGTAGTAGTAGTAGTAAGGTATTCGATGCTGCGACAATAGCCACCAGCGATGTGTGTCAAATGGCTATTAAGATAAGTGTGTGTGTGTGTGTGTGTGTGTGTGCGTACATACACACAGCAGAGTCATTCGAAGGTCAAAAGATATTTTTCAGCTTTTGTCTTATACGGAGAAGTGCGTGTGTGTGTGTGTGTATAAGTCTCTTTGTATGTTGATGTACGCGTGTGTATGTGTCTGTGTATATATGTGTGTGTGTGTGTGTGTGCGTGTGTGGGTGGACCAGTATTTTTTCCCCCCCCTGGTAAAATGGTGTACATTATTCGATTTTTTCAGTAAAATCGGTTCTCTTAATAGAACATCAACAATCTTAACAATAAAAGGTGTGAAATGATATTCACTATATACACATATATACACACACACACACACACACATATATATATATATATTTTCACTACATACATATATATATATATATACATATATACGTACATATATATGCACATATATTTTTTTGTATTGCACCATAGAGCATGTGTGTTTACGTGTGTCATTGTGTTTATATGTGGGTAGAGATGTGTGCTGATGTAGGTATGTATGTTGACGTGTGTATGTTGTGGGTTCGTCTTAGGGAGAAGTGTTTAGACGGGGTCCGTATTTGTTAATGAAGTAAGATTCCTTGCTGATGCGCTGGGTGTGGGTGGCATTATCTTTAAATTTGTAGAGGGGAAAGATTCTGAAGTTGGGATGATTTTGGGCGGCGCAGGTATCAATGTGTTCACTCAGTGGTATTTTCCTGTATTCCCGTATTTTAATTTGGGATCTATGGACAGTCATGCGTTGGCGGAGGCTGTTTTTGGTCTGGCCTATGTATTGTTCTCGACAACCTGAACAAGTTAATACATATATTAAATTTTCCGATGCACATGTGAAATTGTGTTTTACTATAAAACGTTGTCCATCTTTGAAATAGAATTCCGAACCCTCTATTAGGTTGATGCAAATGCCACAGTTGGGTCTATCGCATTTTTTTACTGTGGGTTTCGTTGTTGTGGTTGGCAGTACTTTGGCATGTGTTAAGATGTTTTTCATTGACTTGGATTGTCTTTTGCTTTTTATGATATCGTGTGTTCGTAGAATTTGGTTCATTCTATGGTCCTTTTTCAATACAGGGATGTTCTGGAGGATGGTGTCAAAGGCCTCGTTGTTGAGGGGGTTGTGTGTGGAGATGTATGGAAGAGCTTTTAGTTTTGGTTGATTTACTTTAGGGTGTCTAAGGTCCTGGGTACTGAGTTTTAGGGCACGTTGGATTCCATTGTCAATTAGTGATGCAGGGTAGTCCCTGCCTATGAGTGTGTCCTTTAGTTCTTGTAGCCGTAAGTAGCAGATGTTTTTATTGGAGACTATAGTACAGATTCTCTTGGCTAAGTTGTAGGGAATATTAATTTTAACGTGTCTAGGGTGGCAAGAGTTGAAGGGGAGGTATTGCTTGGAGTCTGTGGGCTTGTAGTATATGTCTGTTTCTATTTTTTTGTTATGGATCTTAATGAGGATGTCGAGGAAGGGGAGTTGTTGATGGTTGTATTCCATTGTGAAGTTAATATTTGTGTTGAGCCCATTTATAAGGGTGTGAAATTCTTTAAGTTTTTCGATGTTTTCGTGCCAAAGGATGAAGCAGTCATCAAGATATCGCTTCCAGTTCCTTTCAATGTGTAAGTGGAGGGTGTTTCCAAATTTGTTTAGGACTTTAGAATTTTTTATCCACATGACCTCTACCGACCAATCAAAATTGTTTTGACCATAATCTTTGCTGGAGCCACTTTTCTAACATTTTAACATAAAAACAGTCTTGGCGCAAAATCAACTTTTTACATTCACATGACCTCTACCGACCAATCAAAATTGTTTTGACCACAAGCATTTTTACAACACAAAAATAACGCTGGAGCCATTTTTTTAACATAAAAACAGGTAGAATTCCCAAAACTAATCAGATCAGAGCAAACAGCACGGACACTCTATCTCAAAATTATTTTTGAAAAGCATTTAGAAATGCGCAACCGGTAAAAACTTAAAAACTTAAAACCACAACTGAATACTAACCCATACAATCACTAATACTCTTTTATTCCTAATTAAACCATTTTTCAACTGTGAACAATTTGTCAGCATTTTCTATTCCGTTTACCAATATATAATAACTTGTGTGTTACACCTCTATTCTTTTAACTATATATATATATATATATATATATATATAAAATGAGTGAAAACGATCAAATTTTAGTTTAGAACATTTATTTGTTGACAATTGTTTCTTCCGGAGGGAGGTCTGGAATCATCGGAGCATAGGGAATGTCGAAACATGTGACTAAAATCCTAGTCATTCAGACATTTAGGGTACATACTTGTTGTTAGTGTCATAGGCCGTCATGTGGAGAGTCAGGAGTTAAACAGATATGCTTGAGAGAACACAATTACAGGTATAAGCAAAAAGTACAGGCAAAGAAGTTAAAAGTTATAAGCAAGGAAGAGTGGTGTACAATGCAGGAGTCAATGCCTTATTGACTGTATTGACTCCTGCATTGTACAATGCAGGAGTCAATACACACACACACATACAATAAAATTATAAAAACACATATATAAGTATGTACACATAAGCCTGTCTGCATATGCGCCCACATACAATCTTATGTGAGTACACTTAAAAACCTAGTGGGTAAGTAATGGCAAGGGGGAGTAAAACTGAGATCAATTAATAAAAACCATTTATAAGAACAGGTAAGGGAGAAAAGAGGTGTAAAAGTTGTAGTAGAGAGTGAGTGTTTGTGATGAGATCTGGATATGGGTATATAGTTAAAAAGTGATCTGGGTGAAGGTGGTGGGTGTGTATGTGTTAAAGGTATGGTAGAACATGGGGGGGGGGGGGGGTTATAAGTCAAATGAGAAAAAAAAATAGAAAAAGATGATGGAGAAAAAGTATATATTGGTAGAAAGTATGTGTTTATAAGGTGATGATATTGGTAGTGAGTGGAAGTTAAGGACATGGCCAACTTCGAAATAGACCTAGTTAACTTGATTAATGAATTAAAATACCGTAAGTACAACAACAATTTTCAATCCAAATTCTTTAACGACATTTCTAATGTTAAACACTCTACAAATACTTTCGCTTTTTCTGACAAAACCAAAAATCTTTTTGAAGTAAATAACAATTCGCATAACCAACTATTAACAGATAGCATTACGGCTAAATATCAAATAGCTAACATTAAAACTTACAATACCATTAATAATGAAGCTAAAGCCCTACTTTAAAAATTGATAACCGGATTGAAAGCCTAGTTAAACGTAAAGCATATACTACCCCTAAAGACCATAAATTAGACTTTACTAATCGACCCGTTTGTAGACTAATCAACCCTGCTAAATCTGAAATTGGCCTTGCGAGTAAAAAAGTCTTAAGAAAAATAATACTTCAAATAAGAACTATGACTGACTTATCTCAATGGTTAAATACATCCTCTGTTATTTCTTGGTTTAATAATATACAAGGAAAAAATAAGTGTATATTTACCCAATTTGATATTGTTGATTTTTACCCCTCTATCACAGAATCCTTATTAACTAAAGCCTTAGATTTTGCTAGACTTTTCATTAATATTTCTAAATTAGAAGAAGACGTTATCTTTCATGCCAGGAAAACACTACTCTTTGCTAATGAAGGCACTTGGGTTAAAAAATCAAGCCCTGAAAACTCTTTTGATGTTGCGATGGGCTCATATGATAGTGCCGATGTGTGCGTCTTAGTAGGATTATTCCTCCTCCACACTCGTAAAGAGAAATTTCCTTTAAAACTGAGACGATGGTTTGGCAGTTTCTCATACCACCAACGGCCATAACCTTGATAAATTCCGTAAAGACTTAATCAATAACTTTGTTAACCTTAAAATTACTATAGATACGAATCTTACTAATACTAACTTTCTTGATATCAATCTTGACCTACTTACCGCCTCTTTTAAACCTTATCATAAACCTAATGAAAATTTAAGATATATACACAAGGAGTCTTGCCATCCCCCTATAGTCTTTAAAAATCTTATTCCTAACATTAGCCGTAGGATTTCTACCTTATCTTCGTCTATAGACATTTTTAACAAAGCCGCGCCTTATTTTAATAAGGCTCTCAATAACAGCGGCTTCGCCGAACAAATTAAATATTTACCTACTCCTCTTTCTAACACTAAACACAATAACAGGAAAAGAAAATTATTTGGTTTACACACCCCCTTCTCTCTAACTGTTAAAACTAACGTAGGAAGAAAATTCCTCGATCTTCTAGACAAACATTTTCCCCCTAATCATAGATATAATAAGATATTCAATAGAAATGTAGTTAAAATCAGCTACTCTTGCTGCCCATCAATAAAAACTAAAATTACCAACTCTAATGGTACTAGAGTAAATCCAGGATGCAGTTGCAGGAAGCCGGAAAAATGCTCATTACAGGGTAAATGTAATACCAAATCTATTGTGTATGAGGCTAAATTGACACCGATGATTAATAACCAGCCAGCCAGGAGTGAACGATATGTTGGCATGAGTCAGGACAGATTTAAAACTAGGTACTATGCATATGTCGCTTCTTGCAAACACCCTGAAAAAAGAACAGCAATGGCGCTGGCAAATAAAGTGTGGGAGTTTAAAGAAAAACATTCCGTACACTATTGATTGGTCTATTTTAGACCATTCAAGAGAATACCAAAGGGGCACAAAGAAATGTTCTTTGTGTACTACGGAAAAATTTAGAATTCTCCAAAACTTGAAAACCCCTCCCACTTGTCTCAACTCTAAGACCGAGATCTTTAGATGTTGTCCGCACCTGAAATCGCATCTACTTTTTAACTGGATTAACACACCAACGATTACTCAACCACCTTGAGCTCCTTCTTTACTTATCACGCCTTCCACTCACTACCAATATCATCACCTTATGAACACATACTTTCTACCAATATATACTTTTTCTCCATCATCTTTTTCTATATATATATTTTTTTTCATTTGACTTATAACCACCCTCCCTATTTTCTACCACACCTTTAACATATACACACCCACCACCTTCATCCTTTACCTAGATCACTTTTTAACTATATACCCTTATCCAGATCTCATCACAAACACTTACTCTGTACTACAACTTTTACACCTCTTTTCTCCCTTACCTGTTCTTATAAATTGTTTTTATTAATTGATCTCAGTTTTACTCCCCCTTGTCCTTACTTACCCACTAGGTTTTTAAGTGTACTCACATAAGGTTGTATGTGGGCGCATATGCAGACAGGTTTATGTGTACATATACGTGTTTTTATTATTTTATTGTATGTGTGTGTGTGTGTATGTGTGTGTATATATATATATATATATATATGTATGTGTGTGTGTGTGTGTGTATATATATATATATATATATATATATATATATATATATATATATATATAATAGGATATGTGTTCCTTCACGCACAAGGCGCTAAGGGACGCATGTATTGTCCAACCAAATGCCAATGTGGTTCAATGGCAGGTTAATAAATTAACGAGCCAGAACATATATAAACAAGGTTTAGCAAATAATGAAAAAGTTTCAAAATAAATTGCTGCTAGTGATAGTGGCGGCCGATTTGACCTACCTCCCTCTGCCTCTATCTTTACTTCGGCCCTTGAAAAAATTGATTCCACTTCATTCACTCTCATTTCGGGAACAGTTTTGGATAGCGCTAGTTCGTAATTTAAATTCAAGAATTTTATATTCTTCGAATGAAAAGAACCTTCCGACGAGAATCTTTCTTTGCAACGAAGGCCGTATGGTCTCCGTTTATTTTTGAGATTCGAAACCGATCGGTAAAGGTAACTATAGTAGGTAAAGTCAATTTTTTAAAATTTATTTTGAAACTTTTTCATTATTTGCTAAACCTTGTTTATATATATATATATATATATATATATATATATATAGTTATATATATGTGTATATATATAAGTGTGTGTGTATATATATGTATGTGTATGTATACGCGTATTTATAAGCATAGGGATATGTATTTTGTCGGTTATTCAACAAAAATATATAATTTTAACTGATTCGAAACAGTCGACAGATCTTCTGGAGTATAATATCATTTGTTCATTCTTTCATTTTTTCATTTATTGGTACCCCCCCCCCCTTTTTATATTCCCACCTGCGAGCGTGTGTTTATTTATAGTTTGTCTGCCTATATGTTTATGCACACACACACACACGTGTATGTGTGTGTATGTATACATGTGTATGTGTATATATATATATGTGTGTGTATATAAGTATATATATATATATGTGTGTGTGTATATATATGTATATATATATATATATATATATATATATATATATATATATATATGTGTGTGTGTATGTATATATGTTTTTGTATATATGTGTATGTGTGTATGGATTTACGTATATGTTTATATGGTTGCGTGTGTTGATTTTTTATTGCGTGCGTATGTGCGCGCGCGTATATATACGTATGTACGTGGGTTATGTACCTTTGAGATTCATCTATCTAATTTATTGTAGGTTTTTTTTGTATGTGTATGTATGTGGATGTGTGTATATGTGTGTATGTATGTGTATATATATATGTGTGTGTGTGTGTGTATATGTATATATATATATGTATGCATATATATATATGTATGTATATATATTTTTATATATATATATATATATATATATATATATATACATATATGTGTGTGTGTGTTTGTGTGTGTATAGGTATATATACATGTATATGTGTGTATATATATATATATATGTATATATATATATAGTTATGTAATAAACAACATAAGATAATTATTTCATTTACCAGTGGTTTCTTGAAGATATTATGTCTGTCTTCAGTCGTCAGAATGAATAAAAATGAATAAAACACACACACACACACACACACACACACACACACACACACACACACACACACACACACACACACACACATATATATATATATATTGAATTTTTTGTTCTTATTTATTTATTTAGTTATTGTTGTTTCTAAACTACTTCCCAATGATTCGTACATATTGATACGTGCTTGTACATGTGTAGATATGTATGTATATGTATGTATGTGTATGTATGTATATATATATGTGTGTGTATATATGTGTGTGTATATATATATGTATTTGTGTATGTGTGTGTGTGTGTATGTGTATATTAAATGATAGCGCAAGGTAAATTAAAATGATAAAAGGTCTTCAAAATATTTTTAATTAAACATACGGTATATTGCCAAATATACTATACATACATTCATGTATACATCGCTATTTCAGAGCACCAATTATAATTTTTAATTTTCCTGGACCGGCAATCGCTCTGTATAATCAGTTCTTGATTATTACTGGAATTCTATAAGAATCCAGCC
>OZ024741.1:302960372-302965372 GCA_964016885.1 Eledone cirrhosa
GCGTGTATTTATGTATGTGTTTGTGTGCACGCAAAGTGTGTGAGTGTGTATGTTCTATGTGTAAAATCAGACAAATAAGTTTGTAAATAAGTAAAATCTCGAGAATTCAAGGAGCCGAGACATTTAAAAACAAGACATTTTTTGGTAGAGTTGTGTCGTCTGTTTATAAAGAAAAACTCACTAAATTACATGTGATTTCAACTTTTCATTTTGCTTTTCTATTTTTTCGTCTTTCGAGAGAATAATAAACCCTAAAAGACAGTTGAAGTTCTTCTAGTAAGACATGTTTTATAGTAGTTGTGGTAATAGTTGTCATTGTTCTAGGCGGCGGCTGTCAAGTCTCATCGTCGGTTGAACCCACGAAGGAGGCTTTTACTAAGCTGTGGAATCTGCCAGAAATAACAGCTAAATTTCATTCAAATTACATCAGATCAGTGTCCATATATTTTGTCTTGCGCGATGTGTTCCCAATCATCACACCAACATTGTAACAATAATAGTATGTGTTGAGGTTCCCTTTGTAATTATCAGGTCCCGGGTTCGATCACACGGTGCGGAATCTTGGACAAGTGTCATTTACCATATTCTCGGGTCAATCAATGCCATGAGAGTGACATTGGGCAGACAGAAACTGTTTGGAAGCCTGTGGGATGGACTCTACCTGTAATTCAAAGGGCCAGTCCTATCACGCACTGTCACACTAAATTTCCCTGACATTAAAGATACATATATCTGAGGAATGCTCAGGCACTTCTGGATTAATTTCATGAGTAGGCTGTTCCGTTGATTGAATGACTGGAACGCCCATTGTCGAAACCGACGAGACTCCATCGTTCATTCGTGTTCTTCCATCAATTATCGATAATGATCACGAATTTGGTTACTTGATTGATTGGGCTTTATCATCCATATCCAAATATGGTTGGTGAGTAAGATCTTGGTAATGACTACATTTTGGACACATGTAGTCTGCGCTTTTATTTGAAGAGCCAGCTGAAAGGGCTATGTTGAGCTCGCGTTTGGTTTTCGCCATCTATATGTGAGTATCTTGCAAAACATTTGAGGCTTTATGAATGAGGATGCGTCTTCGGGGTTATTCTTCGCGATTATTTCCATCGTTGTCTATCAATACTTTTAGGTTACCTTGGTAGCTCTTTTTCCAGCCGCCGACTATTCTCTTCCCTGTAGTAAGCTCACCATAGAGGAGTTGATTTAGTATGTGAATGGCCTATCCAGTGAATTTTATTCTTGTCCAAAAAGGTTTGTATTGAAGAATGTTTTGTCTGCTGGAGAATTTCCGTACCAGCGACTTTATAATGCCACTTCTGCGAAGACGCGTTGTGAAAATGAATAATCTATTTGGCAATGGCTGCTGCAAATAGTTACTATCCTGAGAGCATAAATGAATATCGAGGGTACGACTGCTTTGTAGATATTCAGCTTGGTAGTACGTAAGACAGATAACTCTACAATTCCAAACTGTTGGCTGGAGTCTTCCAATCACTGAGCTTCTTTTAATTCTCCTAGAATACTGGAATTGACATCATCATCATCACCAAGACAGACGTGTTTCGAAAAAAGGCTACCTAAGCCAATGAACTTCTCTACTGCCCGAAGACATATACATTTAGCCGTTATTCTCGTCACGATGTATTCGTGGTCTGCTGAGCTTGGGAACATCACTTAATTTCTTTTGTTTTTGTTTGTTAGTCAGACCGGAATTTGTCGTAGGCCATAAAGAACTGATCTATGGCTTGATGCGTCATTGGCAGAGCTGGTATTCAGTGCACAATCATTTGTAAAGAAAATGTAAGGAATATCAAGGGTTTAGAGTTTAGTGACCACTTTCAGGCGTGCAAGTTTGTGAAACATATCGTTAAATCAGTAATAATATATCCGTGTCATAAAAGAATATGACAGTTTTTATTAGTTATAACGAAAACTCCCCAAAATTGGAAAAATCTTTTCGCAATTTGGGTAATCGTCTGGAAATATTATCTTCTAAAAACATGTAATATACAGTAGATACATACATCGTTACACTGTTAATAGACACACACAAACATATATACATGCACTCGCACACATAACAACGCAAACACAGACACACACACACACACCTCCCCCTCCACATATAACTATGCCCGTCTATTACCTTAACCTGAACGTAAACATATCTACAACAAACTAATGCTCTCTACGTACTCAAGCAAATATACATTCAATCCCTACGACCACACATTAAGGGAAGAAGACAGACACGCTTTCAAAATCATACCTCAGCCCTCCCAGCATAACAATAACCAGTCTACACCAAATACAGGAAGGAAGCAACGGGCGCCATCAGGTTGCAGTCTTATTACGTAACTGGTTTATATATATATATATATATATATATATATATATATATATATATATATATATATATATATATATATATATATATACACACACATATATATATATATATATATATATATATATATATATATATATATATATATATATATATATATATATATATATATATATATATATATATACATATATATATATATATATATATATATATATATATATATATATATACATAAAGTATGTTCCATCGAATCATTTGATAAAATATATACACGATCTCCTCTCCCAATCAGCATAATCAACCACACAAAAAACCAATTAAACCAGGCTTTAAGATTAAAAGGCACCCATGAAGAAATAATAGATAAATAAACGACAGCCATCTATTCGCGATCAACAGCTATAGAATATTTACCCAGCATTTCAATAGCACGTGGAAATCGATTAAATATATCGTCAACCATACATAATTAGGTATAAAATCAAAGTTAGAAGAAAAAATGTATTTAAACATACCAAGATTACGTTTCTACTCCATGGGGTTTCATTCGCTTTTGGAAATATCCGATCAAGGATAAATTCACGAGCTTCGAAATCATCAGGAAACAAACTCACTTGGACGAAGATTTTTCTTAAATGATCCCCACCAGAAACGAATTCAAAATGGCTATACATATATACATATATATACACACACACACACACACACACACACACACACACACACACACACACACACACACACATATATATATATATATATATATAAATATATATATATATATATGTGTGTGTGTGTGTGTGTGTATGTATGTATGTCTGTGTATGTATGAATGTAAATATACACACACATATATATATATATAACGAAGGAAGTGTGATAAGGAACCAGATGGACCATAACGCACCAGAGTACTCAATACTTAGGATACTAGAGTGGGTAATAGAAAACTGTTCAAGACCCCGACGGCAGAGCTCAAGCCATTTCGACGGCAATTTTTGGACTAGCTGCCCTAAAATAGCCGTCGAAACGGCTTGAGCTCTGCCGTCGGGGTCTTGAACATTTTCCTATATATATATATATATACACATACAATGATATTAAATAAATGGAAACTATATTTATAAAACCATATTTATTCTATTATATATATTTCAAGGGTACCAACATTTTGGTACGCTTTCATCAGATAAAATACGAAGTGGGTTTTATAAATTTTGACATAACCAAGGAGAATATACCTTAACGGTTCAAGTTATCTTTGGATTTAATATCATTGTATATTATACCCCAGAAAACTTGTCAAGTGCTCTGAATCAGTTATAAACATTTATATTTGTTGAATTACCAACAAATTGAATATCCCTTCTGCTTATATATATATATATGTATATATATATATATATATATATATATATATATATATATATATATATATATATATATATATATATATATATATATATATATATATGAAAGACGTAAAATAAGAACATTTTAAAAATTAACTTTTTAAGTAAGTTAATTTTTAAAATTTTCTTATTTTACGTCTTTCATATAATTGTTCTGCATCCCCCTGCATAGAACCACAAAGGTACTAAGACATAACATATATATTTGCTAGCATGGGTATACATCTGTATACACATGTTGGTAGATATACTAATTCTCTCTCTCTCTCTATATATATATATATTAAATTCGTTTCCTATTCAAAAAGTATACACATATTTACATTTGAGAAGTGACCTCAAATCCTCACATTCGAAGAGCTATACACCTAGTTAACACTTGATATTAATTGTGCCGTATTTTAATTTAATCTCGTAATATTTCACACCTCAACAAGTTATAATTCATACTGCCTCTAGTTATCACTTTCTGTCAATTGAAAGCCTACTTAAATCTATGTGGATTGGTTTCTAGTGACGTATATCTCAGCAAGGCGAATTGGCAGAGTCATTAGAACGTGGGATAGAATATTTTGCGGTATTCATTCCGGCACTTTGCACTCAGAGTTGAAAACCTGCCGAGCTCAGTTCTCCCTTTCCTTCTTCTGAGGTCAATACAAAATGTATCCGATAAATACTGGGGTCGATTTTTCCTCTACATCTCTTTCTCACTTACTCTCTATCATTGGGGATTCAACCAGATCAGTTGGATCTGATCTGACAGGAGGACCCGCTGGAAGGAGTGTTTGAGGACTCTACCCCCACCACCCACGATCCTCTCGGGAATAAGTGGGCAAATAAGAATATATATATATATATATATATACAAATTTTAGTACAGCATTAACGAAGCTTTAGGCTGCGGCTAAGCTAACGAATGCAAATTCGGAATGTAGCTTTAGCACTCGATAGAGAATAATACCCAGAGTAATAACAATACGTTTAGACAGCTTTGCAAATCAAATATAGCGACCGACAGTCTGGCCGTATTGCCATAGCAACGAAAATGGTTGGACTCAGGAAAAGATTTTATATATATATATATATATATATATATATATATATATATATATATATATATATATATTGTTATACTTTGGGAGGGTCATGCTGCCAATCTTGCAAAACAAATTTAAAAGCGAAGTATATATATATATATATATATATATATATATATATATATATGTAGG
>OZ024741.1:302972872-302982872 GCA_964016885.1 Eledone cirrhosa
TAAATACACACACATACACATATACATATATATATATATATATATATATATATATATATATATATATATATATATATATATATATATATAAGAAGAGGGAGAGAGAGAAGGAAAGAGAGAGAGAGAGAGAAGGGGCGAAAGAGATAGAGAGAGTGTGAGAGAGTGAGAGAGAGATGAATCTGTGTGTGTGGATGTAAATGTTTTTATACACATTTGTATATATATGAGAGAGAGAGAGAGAGAGAGAGAGAGAGAGAGGAGAGAGAGAGAGAGAGAGAGAGAGAGAGAGAGAGAGAGAGAGAGAGAGAGAAAGTGTGAAAGGGAGATACATCTGTGAGCGTGTATATGTGTATGTATATATGATGGACATCAATATTGTCAACTTAAAAAACAAACGCCCATTCTTCCCAACAAAAATAAATATATAAATAAAATTAAAAAAATCTACATTTGCGGAACTCTATTCTTACATATTTATGAAGATGTATGTAATATAATGTTATCTTTATGGCAGATATTCTGTTCGTGTGTCACTGACTTTAATGGAATGGAATGACTATATTGCAGACTAAAAAAGAACAAAAGAGTAATGTCAGCACTACATCAATTAATTTGTGCCCCCCCCCCCCCCCCTCTCTCCCTCTATCTCTCAAAGGCTATAAATCATAAACCGTCACAATACGACCACTCCCTCTCTCGCTTATGATTGAAGTTCCAGTTTTTTCCTTCTGCAACTGGTGAGGAAAAAGGACGGAGGTGGGGGTGAAGAAAGATATAGTCCCTCCCCCCCCCCCAAAAAAAAAATTGACTGTATCCTCCCAAAATCTGGTCCGGCTGATAGGTAAACACACACTTAGCAAACTGTAGCTTAGTTAGGAGAAAGAGCAGTACCCATGTCCCTTTTCAATGTTTCCGAGCTTCTTTGTAAAAGAGTGGAGCTCACTAAATGCTTTCAAGACTCAGATATGGTTTAAACCGGGCGACAGATTACGTCTACCACCAGGTTATGTAATTGTCTTTAGTTCAACAGCATGACTAGGCAACAAAGTGAATGGTTACCGAAACATCTAGGTCTCTTACCGAAACATCTAGGGGAAACTTGTAGTGAGTGTCTCCTATTTTTTTCTGTGGTAGAATTTCAAGTTCATACTGTCAGTTTGTTTAATTTGCAAACATAAAGTCTCCGAATTGACGAATTGAGAGATCACAGTTCCGATACTAAGGGGACGGGGTTAGAATGTCTCAGAAAAGAATGGCTGGACAGATTGTTTTTACGGCAAAAACCAGTCGGAGGGAGATCCAGGGTTAAATACAGAGCAAGATGGCTGGATAACATCCATGAGCTCGGGTGGTCTCATTTGGGGATCCAACCAGCTCAATTGGAGACGATTGCTTCTGACAGTACCTGTTGGAAGGAGTGTTTGAGGACTCTGACCCCATGACCCATCAGGAATAAGTGGACGAAGAAGAAGAGAACATAAAAGTAAAACTGCGAGGTTTTAAGCACTAAAATTGTCTGTCTGTCTGACACACACACACACACACACACACACACACACACACACACACACACACACACACACACACACACACACACACACACACACACACACACACACACACACACACACACACACACATATATATGTATATAAATGTGTGTGTGTGTGTTTATTTGTGTGTGTGTAAAGCGTTTATTCTGCTTTAGTAAAAGCGAGAGAAGAGAAAGAGAGAGAGTGAGAGAGTTAGAGAGAGAGAGAGTCAGACAGACAGACGATTTTACTGCTTAAAAGGTAAACAGAAATAACAACACAATCGGTACAGTATATTGAAGGTATATATTAGGTTAACGCTTGATATAGCAGGAAGAGGGTCTTAACGTTTCGGACGCTAGTCCTTCATCAGAAGAAAGAATGAGAAATAAAATAGATTAAGGACGGGCAGGATGGAATTGGAAAAAATGTCTTTAGATAAAAATAATAGGTCCATTCATATTGACATCTCTTATATATATATATATATATATATATATATATATATATATATATATATATATAAAACAAAGAGGTTGTGGTAAGATACCAGTTGGACCATAACGCACCAGAATACTCGATACTTGGGGTATATATATATATATATGTGTGTGTGTGTGTGTGTACGAAGGTATGTATGTATGTATGTATGTATGTATGTATGTATGTATGTATGTATGTATGTATGTATATATGTATGTGTGAATGTGTGAATGTATGTACGAGTATGTGAGGAAATAACTTGCAATCTAATTAATTATAGCATTAATTATAGAATTCTTGATTAAATCGATTAATTATTCAAATGAACGAGTTTTGCTTTGTTCTGCTTTGTATATTTAAATACCAGTGCATATGTGTGCCTTCATTAAGAAATAAAATAATAATTGTTTCTACTTTTGGCACAAGGCCAGCAATATCCCAGTGTATTACTGGTACTTCATTTTATCGACGCCGTAAGGATGAAAGGCAAAGTTAACCTCGGCGGGATTTGAACTCAGTCCGTAAAGGGACGTAACTGTGCGGCAAAGCATGGCGTGGATTAGCAGTATCGGTAGACCGTCGGACTCCATGCTTTGTGGCATAGAGTTACGGCCCTTTATGATCTGAGTTCAAATCCCGCCGAGGTTAACTTTGCCTTTCATCCTTACGGGGTCGATAAAATAAAGTACGAGTCACGCACTGGGGTCGATTTAATCGACTTTCCCTTCCCCTAAAATCGCTGGCCTTGTTCCTACATAAGAAACCATTATTATTAATGGATTGGCAGTATCAGTAGAGGGTCGGACAGCATGCTTTGTAGCATAGAGTTCCGTCCTTTTACGGTCTGAGTTCAAATCTCGCCGAGGTTAACTTTGCCTTTCATCCTTACGGGGCCGATAAAATAAAGTACCAGTAATACACCGGGATAATTTCTGGCCTTGTGCCAAAAGTAGAAACAATTATTAATGGGTTGCAAAGGCCGGTGGATTAGCAGTATCGGTAGAACGTCACACTCCATGCTTTGCGGCATAGAGTTACGGCCCACTATATTCCGAGTTCAAATCCCGCAGAGGTTAGCTATGCCTTTCATCTTTACGGGGTCGATAGAATAAAGTACCAGTAACGCACTGGGGTCGACTTGTCTCCCCTCTCTAAAATTCTTGGCTTTGTACTTATATCAGAAACCATTATTTTGGCAGTATCGGTTGAGGGTTGGACGCCATGCTTTCTAGCATAG
This sequence comes from Eledone cirrhosa, assembly GCA_964016885.1. Taxonomy (NCBI): domain Eukaryota; kingdom Metazoa; phylum Mollusca; class Cephalopoda; order Octopoda; family Eledonidae; genus Eledone; species Eledone cirrhosa. Next base: position 302,976,125 of record OZ024741.1, read on the forward strand.
TTACGTCCCTTTACAGTCTGAGTTCAAATCCCGCCGAGGTTAACTTTGCCTTTCATCCTTACGGGGTCGATAAAATAAAGTACCAGTAATGTACTGGGTAACTGCTGACTTTGTGCCTAAAGTAGAAACAATTATTAAAGATATGATTTTTTAAATTTACCACGAGGGTGTATTTCTAGTTGCCCAAAGAGGGCTCTCATGCTAGTACAACGTATGACTTGGCGTTACAATAATGTTACTTATAAACTTATATAGAATCAAAAACCATATACTATGTACAAGTATGTGGAAGAGTTAATCTTTGGAAATTACAGAGTCCATAGTTCTTTCTCTTTTTTGTGGTGGTTGTGGTGGTGGTAGTGGTGGTGGTGGTGGTGGTGGTGGTGGTGGTGATGATGGGGAGCTGGGTCATCAGGGCCGCGTAGGTACCAAACGAAAAAAAATTAACCCCCACCCCGAAAAAAAAAAGTACCATTGCTACAACACACCACGACTACAACTATCACCAACATTCTCACCTCCGCTACATCACCATCTCCATTTAAACTACTAACAATAACAACATCAAAACCAACACACACACACACACACACAAACACTCACACACACACACAAACACACAAACACTCACACATACACACAAACACAGAAACACTCACACATACACATAGAATAATTAGGAGGGAATGTAAAACACATTGTTTGAAAGATATTTGACACTTTAAATACAGTAACTTTCATTTATATACTAACTTAAATATATATATATATATAAATATATATATATATATATATATATATATATATATATATATATATATATATATATATATATATATATATATATATATATTCAAGCGCAATTTTTTTTTATATATTTACACATATGTACGTACATACGTATGTATGTATGTATGTATGTATGTATGTATGTATGTATGTATGTATGTATGTATGTATGTATGTATGTATGTATGTATGTATGTACACACACAGACACAGACAAACACACACACACACACACACATATATATATATATATATATATATATATATATATATATATATAAATAATGTTTACATACCTGACAGGCATATATAATATAATATATATGTATATATAAAAATACACATAAACACATATATGTATGTATGTGTGTATGTGTGCTTGTGTATATGTATGTATGTATGTATGTATGTATGTATGTAAGTATGTATGTATGTATGTATGTATGTATGTATGTATGTATGTATGTATGTATCTATGTATGTATGTATGTATGTATGTATGTATCTTTGTATGTGTATAGCACGATAACTATCGACACGCTGGCAGACAATGAAATTAAGTTTAGACTAACAAAGGAAATTACATGCCGTTTTCTAATGACTTGCAATCACTCTCTGTCCTGCCATCTCTAGTAGTAGTAGTAGTGGTGGTAATAGTAGTGATCCTAATAGTGGTGGAGGTGTGGTAGTGGCAGTAGTAGCTCCTGTGGTGGTTGTGATGGTGGTAGCGATAGTGGTAGTAGTGGTTGCAGTGATAGTGGGGGTGATAATGGTGGTAGTAGTTGTAGTTGTGCCAGTAGTGTTAAAGATTGAAATAGTAATGTTAGGTTGTTATGGTGGTGGTAGTATTAGTACCGGTAGTGTTAGTGGTGTTGGTGCTAGTGGAGGTGTTAGCGATGGTAGTAATAATTGTTTCTACTTTTGGCACAAGGCCAGTAAATACCCAGTGCATTACTGGTACTTTATTTTATCGTCCCCGTAAGGATGAAAGGCAAAGTTAACCTCGGCGGGATTTGAACTCAAGGACCGTAACTCTCTGCGTCAAAGCATGGCGTCAGACCCTCTACCCATACTGCCAATCCACTGCCTTATGGTAGTAATAATACTTATGATAGTGCTATAGATAAAAGTGGTGGTTATAGTTGTATATAGGCATGTAGGTCGTTTGTTATGGTTTAGAATCAGGTCAGCTTTATTCAAGAAAACGTATAATCAAAAGCATTTTAGCCATGACTATCCTGTCGTATTGTATAACAATATTACGAAGCACGAGGCTAGCAACTAAAATTGCTACAGAAACGACGAGAAAATATCTGGACTGTGAGCAAGCCTGTGACAAGGCTTGGAACCGCGTGGAATGGCAATCCCCTGTCGTCCAATGCTCAATAATGAGCAAAAAGAGCTAAAGAAGAAGATTGTAGATGTCATTTCGTTTTTATGACGGCAGAGCGTTATTTGAGGGAGTTTGATTGTTAACTGTAGATGACAGAGCAACACAGTGTCAGACATACCAACATCTAAAAACCCAAATGGGGAGTACCATGAAAAATTGCCCTCAAACAGGGAGAAATGAGGCAAAATATGGATATTTTACATAATTGTTTCTACTTTTGGCACAAGGCCAGCAATTATCCCAGTACATTACTGGTACTTTATTTTATCGACCCCGTAAGGATGAAAGGCAAAGTTAACCTCGGCGGGATTTGAACTCAGAATGGCAAGGGCCGTAACTCTATGCGTCAAAGCATGGCGTCCGAACCTCTACCGATACTGCCAATCCACCAATGAAAGCTATATCCATTTTCACAAGAGAAGACATATCTCACCCAGCCCAAAGTGGGTGGGAAATCTCCCCGTCGGACGGAGAGGGTTGACAGGTCTGCAGATAGGGCCATCCCCACTCCTGTTGGTACAAGTACAGACATTGGTGTCAGTGTTGTTGTTTATGGTGGTGTTCGTTTGATTTGGGTGATGTTCGTAGAGGTTGTTGTTTACCGGAGATTCTGTTGGTGTTGTTGTTGATAATGATGATGATAGTGTTGATGGTGTTTGGGAGAAATGTTAATATCGATGTAGAATGCACGGCTGAATAGTTAATAAGCTCGCCTCGTAATCATAAGTTATCGGGTTCGATTCCACTGAAAGTGTCATTTACTAGACCCACGAGTCGATCTATGTGAGTGAAATTGGGTTGACGGAAACTGTTTGGAAGCCTGTCTGATGGACTGTACTAGTAATTCAAAGGTCCAGACACAGTGTTTCCCGTTGAATTTCTCTGAGGTACACGTGTCTGTGATACACGCTAATATCATGAGCTGGCTGTCGGAGGGACTGTACCTATGATTCAAAATTCCACCATTGTCACACGCTTATTAACGCCGAATCTCCCCGAGAATTACGTTGATCGAACAAATGAAAAAATCATTATCGTTTGTTGTGTTGTTGTTGTTGTTGATGATGTTGTGTAGCCCATGGATAGCTCTGAACATGCATGTAATCATAGGCTGTCTGCCTAATCATCAGGTACGATCTACATAGCATTAAATAAAGTACCAGTAACGCAGTGGGTAATTGCTGGCCTTGTTCCAAAAGTAGAAACAATTATTGTTTGGCAGTATCGGTAGAGGGTCGGACGCCATGCTTTGCAACATAGAGTTACGGTCCTTTACGGTCTGAGTTCAAATCCCGCCGAGGATAACTTTGCTTTTTATCCTTACGGGGTCGATAAAATAAAGTACCAGTAACACACAGGAATTGCTGGCCTTGTGCCAAAAGTAGAAACAATTATTGTTTCAGATATAACATGCATCATTACAGCAGGAGCATTAAAGAACAACAATCTAATATATAGAAATATATCAACATCTTTCAAATATCATGGTTTTGCAAAGGAACGAAACTCAGAGAATATAATTAAAATTATGTTAATTAAAATTCCGTGAAATTTTTAAGAACAGATACTCAACACGCCGTATCTAGGAAACTTTGGGTAATATCGTGGCTCTGGTCAGGCGAATAAACAGTAAAACTCCATCCGTCCATCCTTCCACACATGATGATGACCGCCCCCTCGTTATCGAGTATGGCCATTGCACGCTATAACATTATTAATAGTTATCAATTAATGCTATCGTGCAATGCCTGTGCGTGTAGAGTTTTTTTAAAGTGAGGAAAGACTGTGCACTGAGCCAATCCCACTCTCTGAGCGACAGTAGCTATAACCCGAAAAGAAGAAAAGAACAACATCACCGGTAACTACTGAGCCGCAGGTTTTATATCGGAGTTATCCCAGTTTCCTGAGTTGCCTTCTCCTAGAAGAATGCCCTGACAAAGGCTAGGGGTCCTTCATATACATACATACATTCAAGCATTTTCAACATCCATCTGTGTATGCCTCTATCTCTGTATGTGTAGGTATATATGCATGTGTATATATTTTAACACACACACACACATATATATATATAGAGAGAGAGAGGGGGAGACATAGAGAAAGCACGAGAGAGAGAGGGATAAATGGAGAAACAGAGAGAGAGAGAGAGGGTGAGAGAGAGAGAGAGAGAGAGAGAGAGAGAGAGGGAGAGAGAGAGAGAGAGAGAGAGAGAGAGAGAGCATTAGTTTGTTGTAGTTTATTTACGTTCAAATTAAGGCAAATGGCGGTCTTAGTTACACACACATAGACACATACATACATATAGACACACGCATACACCCACAGACACACACGTGTGTGTACCTGCAAAGAATGAAAGGAGCAGGAGAGAAAGAAAGAATGAATGAAAGAAAGAAAGAAAGAGAGAAAGAAAGAGATAGTAGGTGTTCCACACAAGTGTCCTGTCGTTAGTTGGTGCCGAAATGAAATATCTGCCAAAGTAGGAAAAATGTCAATAATTTGCTATATTTTAATTGGTTTTATGTAATCAACTGATTAATGAATTGCACATTTGTATATTTATTTATTTATTCATCATTATCACCACCACCATCATCATCATCCTCCTGCTCCTCCTCATTATTATTATTGTTATTATTATCAGTAGTAGTAGTGGTGGTAGTAGTAGTAGTAGTAGTAGTAGTAGTAGTAGTAGTAGTAGTAGTAGTGGTAGTGGTGGTGATGGTAGTAGTAGTAGTAGTAGTAGTAGTAGTAATGGTAGTGGTAGTGGTGGTAGTAGTAGTAGTAGTAGTAGTAGTAGTAGTAGTAGTAGTATATAACATTGTAGTATATAACGTCCTGACCTGAATTTGCTTTTTATTCTTGCAAGGGTGAAATAAGTAGCTACAGTATGGCCATACTCATACACAGTAAGGTTGGCATTTATGGCAAAGTTAAAATCATCATTATTATTTGCTTGCTTTAAGGGATTGGCAGTATCGGTAGAGGGTCGGACTCCATGTTTTGCGGCATGGAGTTACGGCCCTTTATGATCTGAGTTCAAATCCCGCCGAGGTTAACTTTACCTTTCATCCTTACGGGGTCGATAAAATAAAGTACCAGTAATACACTGGGTAATTGCTGGCCTTGTGCCAAAAGTAGAAACAATTATTAAAGATAATTAATTTTTAATTTGCCACGAGGGTGCATTTCTAGTTGCCAAAAAGGGGCTTTCATGCTAGTACAACGTATGACTTGGCGTTACGATAATTATTTGCCTGCTTCTTTTTTTTTTTCAGATCAGGCGTTTGGTCTCTCAAGGATGCCGTCTCTCCTCCCGTTTCTATGTACTGACTTTCGGGCCACTACTACGGAAGCTGAAGCTGTTGAAGCGTATCCCGCTCGAACCGAGATGTGGAAAGGCTGCGTCGGCATATGCTGTCGTCATCACTGTGATGGTGTCCAATACCTCGGAAATCGAGGTGATAGGTAACTTCTTAGCAGAATATGAAACGTTGATGGGAGCAAATATTAATTCAGAAAAGCCGGTGGGTTTTCAGCTCGGCATGTGGAAAGAACACTGGTCCTTCAACAGAAGTACAGTATACTGTACTGATAAAGGTGTCTGCAGTTCTGTTTGCATGCCAACACAAGAACAAGAATGACAAGAACAAGAACAAGAACAAGAATTATGTTGCATACCAACACAAGAACAATAATCATTTCACTGAAATGGCTTTAAAGAGGCTGTTTGCATAATTGCAAACGAATCGAATATTATTATTAATATTCGAAAATTGGTGGTGGATTGGCAGTATCGGTAGAGGGTCGGACGCCATGCTTTCCAGCATAGTTACGTCCTTTTACGATCTGAGTTCAAATCCCGCCGAGGTTGACTTTGCCTTTCATCCTTACGGAGTGGATAAAATAAAGTACCAGTAATGTACTGGTTAATTGCTGGCCTTGTGCCTAATGTAGAAACAATTATTAATATTCGAAAAACTCAGGTTACATTTATTATATATATATATATATATATATATATATATAAGTATGTATGTATACGTACATACATTTATGTATACAGACGAACAGTAGTATGTGTATATATACATACATGCACACATATATATATATATATATGTGTACGTATCGGTTTACCGAACCTTTATTATAATGTTCGGTTTGTAAACAAACAAACAGCCCGAATTACGCCGTACAGTGTTCAAGCAACCATCGTCGCCCTTTTGTTCAAGACTGACACAGGAACGATGTACTAGTTTCAAGCTTATTAGCTATCGTCAGCATCGTATACCTTTCTGCTAGATGATTGAATGCCTGAAAGTATATACTTTCCTTATGCATATTAACGGCTGAGCAGCCTAATTTGCATATCGAGTGAGTTAAGTATCAGCCGTACTAAGAGTGAGAAATGAAATTTCGTTTCATTCTTTTCCATTTAAAAATAAATATATATATATTTAATATAGAAAAAGCTTCTACAGGACTAGAACTGTTTCATTCGGGAGAAATCATCAGATTGAACCCGGGATAAACTTATATATATATATATATATATATATATAT
>OZ024741.1:302985372-302992872 GCA_964016885.1 Eledone cirrhosa
ATGTTTCTAAATCTGAGTGTGTACCATTAAAATTTTGAGAGCAGTGTTATCCAGTGACCCCCGCCCAATCCCATCATTGGCGATAGTTTCCGGTTTAATGCTGGAAATATCACAAAGTTAAATTAATGAATTAAGGTGTTCGCTCCAACATAGCTATTTACATATACGCCTGTAAAGTTTGATTATCGAATAATATACGATATGTTTACGAATAAACATTTGAAAGCCTTTACCGAGTTTCAGCAGAAGCAAGGGGAAGTTATCGACAACTGTTCCTGGCTTATCTGGCCGTTGTCAAAGTAATGCCCCCTTTACCTCACTTGCTGCTGAAACTCAAATAGGCTCAAACATATAGTTTTAACGCTTATGTATAAAGGCTGATTAGCCGCATTTGCGTACGGAGCTGTAGGATGGCTCATTATGGTTTTTCATTGGAAAATATGGCAGAAAATTATGAATTTTGTATCTTCACTGGTATGTATGTCTGTATGGTCCCGTAACTCATGATAGAGTCGTAGGGGCGCCGTATTGACATATGGCGTTCTTGGGCATTTTAAGCATGACGGAGCCCATCCCTCTCCAGGCCTGAGTACAGCAGATTTCATCCAGAGAGAGGAAGAATCGATACCAGTACTAGATTGGTACATCTTTTTGTTGAGTCGAAAGGAATGAAAGGCAAAGTTGACCTCGGCAGGATTTGAACTCAGGGAGCAAAGAGCCGGAACGAATACCACAAAGCCTTCTATCCGACGTTCTAACGACCCTGCCAATTCGCCGCCTATATCTTCACTGGAAATACGAGTAAATATACGAGTCTTTTAGTATCATCTTAGTCGCTATTGACAGCGAGGGGAGCAGGTACTGAACTATTGTTAGAAGAATAATAATGAGGAGAAGGGCATGGTGAACACAATCACAAGAATATGGTCCGAACGTGGAAGGGCTGAACTCCCACTGTCATCGCCTCCATCTCTCTCGCCCCCACCCCCATCTCTCCGTATGGTGAGCAAATAGGGTCCCACGAGCTGGCCTTCCTACAGCCCCGACGGGCAGAATGGAGAAGGCGTTTCTCCGGAGGATGGTAAGGGAGATGCGCTGGAAGAGCCATTCCAACTCGCGCCTATAGTGGTGAGTAGGGAGGTAGGCCTTTTTTAGTTGACTACAATTTCTACCCTACGAAAGTGATTTTTAGCTTAATCAAATGAAATACTTGATGTTATCAAGTCTATTCTATTTTTTTTTTTTTTGCATCGAAAATGATTTAACCAATCCATTTGTGTTATCAGATTCTTTCATCGCATTCAGTTAACCAGCTGTCAATTCTTTTTACTTCTCTTCTATTCAAACGAAATAACATTTGCTCACATTTTCGACAATGTTGAAAGAGATGATGTCAATACTATGCCACATGCCACATCTACGCTTGTACTGTTATGTCTGTTTTAAACTTTCTAGTACCCACACCCCCTTGCTCACTTTTATCTATCTATCTATCTACCTCTCTTTTTTTCTTTTTTCTTGTTTTCTTTCTTTCTTTCTTTCTTTCTTTCTTTCTCTCTCTCTCTCTCTCTCTCTCTCTCTCTCTCTCTCTCTCTCTCAAGACCTAACAGCTAAAATTTACCTAACTCTCCCTCGTATCTATCTATCTATTTCCGATATCATTTCGGAAGAAGGATCAGGATGGAGAGAGAAGTGCTGCACCCCAGTCGTTTTTATGAAAGATGGGTGAAAGTAGCGAGAATGGCCCGTGTGAATGGGCCTTCACTCTACATCAGACTGTAGGTGAGAAAGATGAAAGATCAAGGGAGCACCCTCTCTCTGTGCTCCTGAGGAGAAGGGTTGCACACTTTTTCGGGGGTGTGTGCGACCCCCCAAGGCGCCTCCTCCCTATTGAGGATTTTGTTATTCAATTTATTTTTGTTATATTTTATATTTTATATTTTTATATTTTGTTATTGCCTCCTCGTTATTGAGGACGCCTTTTTATGTAAACTCCCCCCATTGTACTTGTGCCACTCTTTGACGCCCTGGTGGCAAATAAAAAGAAAATTATCTATCTATCTATCTATCTATCTATCTATCTATCTATCTATCTATCTATCTATCTATCTATCTATCTATCACCACGAAGTGGGCAGAGTGCAAACTGTCTTTGAAAGGTCGAGCGGAGGTGGCGAACACTTTCATAGCGTCCGTCATCTACTACCGCTTGACTGTCGTACCTTGTCCCCGTGAATACCTCACCAAGATGGAACGCATGCTCTTCCAGTTCCTGTGGAAGAAGCAGGCTCCACTGGTGAGGAGATCCGTCTGCTGTCAACACCCTTCCAACGGAGGGCTGGGCATGCCGTGGCTAATGATGCACAAACATGCGCTGAGGCTACGGCATCTTCAGGTATTCCTCACCGACCAACCAGTGTGGGCACCGTTTGAGACAGGCCTTCCCACAACTTGTCTCGCTGACGGAGCTGCAGTCCTGGGTCAAGCGAAGACCGAAGATGGGCGCCTGGCACACTGAATGCGCCCAGGCTCTCACAGTCCTCTGTACACTGCTCGGGCGTAAGCGACCTGTGGAACTATGCAGAACAACTGCTGTCGCGTATGGGACAAATCCAGTTGACTGCCGATTCCATAGTAAGGATCAAACCGCCAGCCTCTTTCAAAATCGAAAGAGAGGCAGTTTTCTTCTGTACAGTGGCTATGGTGAAAGAGGTTATATGGTGGACGAGATTGAGAGGACTGAGGACAGATGCCTTTCTCTCCGGACAACGATTGAATCCCTTCTTTAAGTATCACTTTAGAAGAAGAATCAGAGTGGAGAGAGAGGCACTGCACCCCAGTAAATTTACTGAAAGGTGGGTGAATGAAGCGAAAATGGCCCGAGTGATTGGGCCTTCTCTGTTTATAAGCATGTAGGTTGAAGAAGAGAGCAAAGGAAGAATGGAGCACTTGCACAACACGCTCCTGAAGTTGAGGGTTGTTCTATCGACGGGGTATTAAACAACCCATTTGTAACGCCTCCCCCCTATTGGGGATTTCGATTGTTGAATTTGTTTGTTTTAAAAACCTTTTTTTTATACGATTGTATGTAAAATCCCCGGCATATGTCCTTGTATTGTCCCCTTTTCTTGTGCGCCCTTGTGACAAATAAAGAAATATATCTATCCATCTATTTATCTATCTATCTATCTATCTATCTATCTATCTATCTATCTATCTATCTATCTATCTATCTATCTATCTCTACCCACCACGCCTCTTCCCCATCTATCTCTCACTCCCTTTTCTATAATCCCCCATCTACGAATACTCAATATGTTTCACTCCATCAATCTTTCTAATTTTTTTTAGATTTCTTTCTCGTTTCTTGACACATTTACCTATTTTCTTCTTTTTCGGTTCTTTTTCTCTTTCTGGCTCTCGCCTTTGTTTCTTAATTATATTAGGTACCTTTCCTAGTCTGTCATGGCTTACCAGCTCTATACGGATTGATTAAATAAATAAATAAATAAACACCCTCTCTGTTTCTGCCCTTGTTATTGCCCTCATCAGTTTTCACATTTTCAACTACTACTACATCGTGTTTTTCATTCTCTCTCTCTCTCTCTCTCTCTCTCTCTCTCTCTCTCTCTCTCTCTCTCTCTCTCTCTCTCTCTCTCTCTCTCTCTCTCTCTCTTTTACTAAAGCAAAAAATTGCTTTACATTAAGGTAAGAATATGTGTCCAGGTGCATAAGTTATTGTTTTACTGTATTTTGCGTTACATAGTTACTGGCTTAAATGTATAATTGCTTATTAAAAAGAAAAAAAAAATGACGAAACACTTATTTCAGAGATGATGCTCTAACAAGAAATCTCTTGTACGACATATGGTTTATAATAGGAAAAAACTGTTAAGACATTATATAACCCTATAACGTTCCTCTCATATAAAAAGGAAAGGGCATAACAGTCATATGTACTAGTTTACTGTATTCTTTTCTGTCCTTGTGTTTGAACTTTTGGTGACTGAACTTTAAAAAAGCTGACGTTAAAAAACGCTCGATTTTCCATTTGTCTAAGGATTTCCATTCACAACTCAGGTTTTGTAGGGTTGTAAAGAAAATGTTAGACGGATTGTCGCACTTTCTATTTTAACAAGTAATACGCTAGAGATATGTACAATAAGTCAAAAGTAAATCGAAAGATATTTGTTGCTACGTTGTTTTTTAGCCCCAAACCACTTCTGATCAAATAGATATATGATCAAATTTATTCTAGAAGAAACCAACCGATCACTTTCTAACAATCATAGTGTGCTTAAAATGATATTACTCGATTTAGCGGGCTTCGACTGTGAATCGAAAGATGGTTGTACAGACGATGTACACATTCACAGATTAATGACACATTAGAATCATAATAATATAAGAATCTGTATTGCATCTCGGACCAGTGCCATTACCATATCAATGCCTTGTGAGTAAGATTTGGTCGACGGAAACCGTTTGGAAACCTGTCGAATGGAATTCAAAAGGCCAGGCTTTTATAAAAAATGTAAGTATCTATAAGAACATACATGCTCTGATGTTATAGTGTTAAGCAAATAAATCCATTCCTACCTAGGGTTAGAGGTAAGTCTACAGCAGATGATATATCTGGAGAACTAGGGTATACATTTCTGGACCATCGCCGAAATGGACGATGGTCCAGAGATTCGATCAACGTAATGGCCTGTTTATGAAATTAATAAGTGGCTGAGCAGTCCATATACATGTCTACCCTCAACGTAATTTCGAAGAGATTCGGTGTGATTCAGTGTGTGTCCAATGCTGGCATTTTTGAATTATAAGTACAGTCCCTCCGACGGGTTTCCAAATGGTTTTCATCTATCTAAATTCACTTACAAGGCATGGGTTTACCCAAGGTTCTGGTAATGACACTTGCTCAAGATGTTACGTAGTAGGATCGAATGCGGGACCTAGTGATTGTGATGCGAACTTTTTAACCATTCGACCATGCTGCGCCTATTGAGGAACTGTTTCATATTGAGTGTCAGCTAGACACAGCGGATCTGAACTTAAACCCACGTAGTAATGATTCAATAGCTTATCTTACGTTTTATTTTTTGTAGACATTTTATTTGTTCATTGGCTTTGAAACCGAATTTATTCTACAAAAAATATAAACTTTACGTTCTACTTTTTTTTTCTTTCTTTTAATATAAATTCATCGAGTGCAATGACGAACGCTTTCCTTGCCTACAATCTCTTGGGCATTTAAAACCAAACAGAGCCCATTCCCTTTCCAAATTCAGACACGGCCAATTTCTTCCAGAAAGGGGTATAGATATATATATATATATAGGAAGATATATATATAGAGAGAGAGAAAGAGAGGGGGAGTGAGAAGAATACATAGAAGAAGAATCGACTGCAGAGTGCACTGGTACTTAATTAAATGATGGAAGGCAAAGTAAGCCTGGGCGGATTGGAACCCAGAGAGTGCAGACAGTCGGAACGAATACCGCTAAGCATTCTATCCTATCTTCTAACGGCTTATTTGAGTTAAAATAGGTGTTTAATCATTGTCACCGATCTTGGTACTTGCATGGTACTTATAATGTAAAGATGGAGAGTCAGGTCAACCTCTGACACACACACACAACCCCATCCCTCCTAAAAAAATCTTTCTCAACCAATTTTATCCCTTCAACTATACCGCACCAAATGTTTCGATTAAGTGACTTGCTAACAATCAACGTCCTTGGGGTAAATTTATCAAAATACAAAAACAATAGAGAGTGAAAGCCAACTCTAATAACAGGCGTAGAGACAGAATCCCCCTTGACATGCAGACAACCCACAGCGCAAATAACATGCTATATTTTCAATTTTTACCCAGTGTGAACCCCACTTAGTGCAATGTGCATTAGTTTGATGCAATCTGATCCTATATCTTGAAATAGATCCTATCATCACACAATCACGGAAAAAAGAAAGAGTTGTGTTGAAAGACGGTTTCTTTTCGAGGTCTGACGATCTGTAACGTAACACATTTTTATATCGTTTTTCCTCCACTATTCCATCTCCCCCCTCACCCTCTCTTTCACTCTACAATCTCTCTTTTACTCACTCTTCTGGCTTTTCCCTATGCTTTCTCTTACATTCTCATTAATTTTATTCTCACTCCAATAGTCTCAGTTCTCCTTCATACTTCGTTGATCACAAATTAGCATACAACAAAATTAAAAATAAAGTTGATTTAACAACAACATGACAACAAAACATAGTAATAGTTTCTTATATAGGAACAAGGCCAGCATTTTGGGGGAGGGGCAAGTCGATTAAATCGACTCCCATTGCGTTACTGATACTTTATGTTATCGTCCCGTAAGGATGAAAAGCGAAGCTAACCTCGACGACGTTTGTACTCAGAACGTAAAGGGCCGTAACCATATGCCGAAAAGCATGTTATCCGACGCTCTACTGATACTGCCAAATCACAGGCCACAAGGTCGCATTCATGCAATGCAAAACGTCTTATAGAAAATAAGTCAACAAAGGCGAAGACGTGCGAATATATATATAGTCACTTATAGTCACTTATATATTATGAAATACTGTTGGCTTCACGCTCACAACAATTTCTATACTTTAATTTATATATATGTATATATATAGTCCAGAAATAGCCGTCGAAACGGCTTGAGCTCTGCCGTCGGGGTCATACTTTTTCCTATATATATATATATATATATATATATATGTGTGTGTGTGTGTGTGTGTGTGTGTGTGTGTATTAACGAGATGTGTGTGTGTGTGTGTGTGTGTGTGTGTGTGTATAAACGAGATGTGTGTGTGTGTGTGTGTGTGTGTGTGTGTGTGTGTGTGTGTGTGTGTGTGTGTGTGTGTGTGTGTGTGTAGGCGAGTTAAAAATATTTCTTCTTCTTGTTGAGAGGGTCGTGATGGCAGTGTCCTCAAACACTCCTTCCAGGGGTCCTGACAAAAGCAACCGTCTTCAACTGATCCGGCTGGATCCCTAAGTGAGACCAGCCAAGCTCATGGATGTTATGCAACCATCTTGCCCGGGGTCGACCCCTGGGTCTCCTATTGATTGGTTTTGCGTGTAAAATCTGTAGCGGCTCTACCTGGAGTGACCCTCTGGTCTCCGAGCTACGCACTCTATCAAGTAACGTTACCCCAAAGACCTTTCGGAGAAAACCCATTTCGGCCGCTTGTATTCTCCATCGTATTCTTTCAGTCTTTATCCAAGATTCATGACCATATGTAGGGGTTAGAACTTCTGCAAACTAAATGCTACGAAATTGTAAATCAGTTGTATTTTGTGGTCCTGTACTCGCCACTTCTTTGAAAATCATCGTACCATTTGTTTTGTCCCTTTTTAGACTCAATAAGAAACGAATTAGGCTTGAGCTCTCCTTTCGAATTACTGTGATGTTGAAGCACTCCGAAGTTGCATAGGCGCAGTCTTTTTGTTTTATTGTTGCCGACATATTCCCA
>OZ024741.1:302997872-303025372 GCA_964016885.1 Eledone cirrhosa
GTTTCTTTTTGCGCAAGGAAGAGATTGAACTCCGAACAGTCCTTACTAATTTAAATTAGCAGTTATACAATTCTATAACCGGGAGTTGTACCGTTCAACCACCACGACTGTGCTATACTGCAGCCATTTTTTAAAGTTATATTGCAAATATTAACCTTTGGAATCTTTATGGTCTTAGCGACTTTACACTTTACACAATTTATTTGCTGAAATATTTTATATCGTTGGATACCCGGTTCAGTTATTCCATCAATTATTAAAGATTAAAATTTACTTTTATTTATTTAATAAATAAAAGTCTCTCTCTCTCTCTCTCTCTCTCTCTCTCTCTCTCTCTCTCTCTCTCTCTTTCTCTCTCTCTCTCTCTCCCCCTCTCTCTCTCTCGTTCTCTCTCTCTCTCTCTCCCTCTGAATACACACGCGGACACACACACACACACACACACACACACACACACACACACACACACACACACACACACACACACACACACACACACACACACACACACACACACACACATATATATTTATTTATATATATATATATATATATATATATATATATATATATATATATATATCTATATATATATATATATATATATATATATAGAGAGAGAGAGAGAGAGAGAGAGAAAGATGGACTGAAATGCCTACACAGATATTCATAGATACGCTCGTGAGTGTTGTACAAATATAGCCGAATATACATATACATCATCTCCTTCCTCCTTGAATTTTAACCTCACCTTGCACCTTCTCCAAATCTCACGATATCACTTTTAGTAATTAGAAGAAAATCGAAATATATACGTGTCTCTACCGCCAGTACACGCAATATAGCGAACATTTATCACCCCCCACCGTATCCTCTCAACATCACATTGCATAACTTAATAGTTCCTCCAGTTCAAATTTTGCTCGGGTCTCCCTGTCATCCTTCCGGTGTTGACAAAATAAAATATCAGATTTTTGAAACTT
This sequence comes from Eledone cirrhosa, assembly GCA_964016885.1. Taxonomy (NCBI): domain Eukaryota; kingdom Metazoa; phylum Mollusca; class Cephalopoda; order Octopoda; family Eledonidae; genus Eledone; species Eledone cirrhosa. The sequence continues at coordinate 302,998,856 of OZ024741.1, forward strand.
ATATTCTAAACATTCATCTCTGAAACCTTTATCGTTTTCCCTACTTTTTGGATCCCATTAAATATCAATATAATATCCTTCCATACAGGCTTCATTTATTCTATGATTTGTCAGACATTACTTTTGATATTATTTATTTTCATATTTTCCCTTACAAACAACTAATGGTATATATATATATATATATATATATATATATATATATATATATATATATATATGTGTGTGTGTGTGTGTGTGTGTGTGTGTGTGTGTGTGTGTGTGTGTGTGTGTGTGTGTGTGTATTTAATTTTATGCGTCTAAAGAAAGTGTACAAGGACAGAAATGTTATAAAGATTGCTGCTTATAAAATAGGGTAAAGACCCTTAAAAGACGGAAAAGAATTTGCCAACGACCGCTATGAGGAATTGAATCCCATATCTTCCAGATATCTTCTAGCCGCTATCTGGAAAATATGGGGTTCAATTAATCATAGTGGTCGTTGGCCAATACTTTTTCTGTCTTCTAAGGTTGTTCACCCTATTTTATAAGCTCTTAAAGCACTTTCTTTATACTTATATAATTACATATATTCTCATCGCTTCAAAAGCCGAAAATTCGGCTCAGTACATTGTTTACACCCCCCCCCACATATATATATATATATATATGTATATATATATATATATATATATACAGTGGTGGACTGGGTCTAAAAATATTGGTTGCCAGATCAAGGAGGCCCACCTAAATATAGAATGCTATCATTTAATGTTTACAATAAATAAATAACATTTTCGAAAAAAGACATAAGTGGAAACAAAACAGTACAATCAAATTTTTGCGGAAAAATATCTGACCTTTTCCAATAAAAAATATTATGTATTTTGCGAAATCCAGAGACTTTCAATATTGACCAGACATGTATATATATATATATATATATATATATATATATATATATATATATATATATATATATATATATATATATATATATATATATAACGAAGGGAGTGATGTAGGGAACCAGATGGACTATAACACACCAGAGTACTCAATCTTAGGGTAGTAGAGTGGGTAATAAGAAACTGTTTAACCCCGACATCAGAGCTCAAGCCGTTTCGACGGCTATTTCTGAAATAGCCGTCGAAACGGCTTGAGCTCTGCCGTCGGGGTTAAACATTTTCCTATATATACATATATATATATATATATATATATATATATATATATATATATATATATATATATATATATATATATATATACAAGTTATATATTAATATATATGATAAACACAAAACGTGTTTGTATTGTAACAGACAAAGTTAGCTAGCAATGAAATAAACTAATTAAAGTGAATACAATTTGTCTGTCTCGATATGAGTCAATAAAGACAAGCTTATATTGGCAAAAGCCGTGATTCCTGGACAAATTTAAATTTCAAAATCCAAACCCGCTCCGTAGATGAATTTGAACTTCGAAACCCAAATATGTTTCGCAACGATGGTACATGAATTGAAAAATAAAGAGAATCGAAATAGAATTGAAATAAAAAGTGGAATATCCAAATCTTCTGTGCTTATCAACAGGAATCCAGTAAAATTAGTACATTTCACCTTCAAAAATTTTGCAGGTCTGATTACACGTGGTGTAGCCAGCCAAACTAGCCTATCCCGCATTCCCGGTGCTAAAAATAACAGCCGTTTATACGGGATTAAAGATCAGCTCTACAGTTAAGGAGCAATATACTATATTATATTTAGAGATTAAACTCTTAATCGTTTACAATTAATCAGCTCAAAGAAAGAGGCATTTCTGAGCAGTGAAATACAAGTTATATATTAATATATATGATAAACACAAAACGTGTTTGTATTGTAACAGACAAAGTTAGCTAGCAATGAAATAAACTAATTAAAGTGAATACAATTTGTCTGTCTCGATATAAGTCAATAAAGACAAGCTTATATTGGCAAAAGCCGTGATTCCTGGACAAATTTAAATTTCAAAATCCAAACCCGCTCCGAAGATGAATTTGAAGGTGGAATGTACTAATTTTACTGGATTCCTGTTGATAAGCACAGAAGAATTGGATATTTCACTTTTTATTTCAATTCCATTTCGATTCTCTTTATTTTTCAATTCATGTACCATCGTTGCGAAACATATTTGGGTTTCGAAGTTCAAATTCATCTACGGGGCGGGTTTGGATTTTGAAATTTAAATTTGTCCAGGAATCACGGCTTTTGCCAATATAAGCTTGTCTTTATTGACTTATATCGAGACAGACAAATTGTATTCACTTTAATTAGTTTATTTCATTGCTAGCTAACTTTGTCTGTTACAATACAAACACGTTTTGTGTTTATCATATATATTAATATATAACTTGTATTTCACTGCTCAGAAATGCCTCTTTCTTTGAGCTGATTAATTGTAAACGACTAAGAGTTTAATCATCTAAAGGTACAATACAACCAATACAACATATTTCTATATATGCATATATATTATTCTAAAGCTCATACACGTAAGAATCTTCAGAGAAGAAACATTGTTGTCTTTAAGTGTGTTGCTGGAGGAAAGTCTGTACGATAGCAAATCGAAGTTAGCCATTTATGGTATAATTATTCCTTCACAGTTCTTTCTCTCTTCTACTCTTATGATATATGTCTCTTATATATATATATATATGATACACTCTCACACACACATATATATATGATATAGTAAATGGCAGAGAGAGGGAGAGAGAGAGAGAGAGAGAGAGAGAGAGAGAGAGAGAAATTGATAGATATCCACATGTAGTTAAATTGTATTCACACATGTGTATGTGTATATACATATGCCTATTTGTTTGTGTGTGTATGCGGTTGTTTCTATGTATAAATATTTCTCTCTTTCTCTCTCCCTCTTTCTCCCTCTCCCTCTCTCTGTCTATATATATATATATATATATATATATATATATATATATGATGCATGTATATATATATATATGTGTGTGTGTGTGTATGTGTGTGTGCGTGTGTATATATATATATATATATATATATATATATATATATATATATATATATATATATATATATATATATATATATACATACATATATATATATATATATATATATGTATATATATATATATATGTATGTATATATATACATGTATATATATATATATATATATATATATATATATATATATATATATATATATATATACATGTATATATATATTATTTATATATATATATATATATTGTTTTATAGGTTTGAATGTATGTATATATATATACATATATATACATACATTCAAACCTATAAAACAATATATATATATATATATATAATATATATATATATATATATATATATATATATATATATATATAGAGAGAGAGAGAGAGAGAGAGAGAGAGCGGGGGGAGGGGAGGGGGGGGAATGAATAATTAAATAAATAAAGAGATTCAAGTGAACTGCTGAAATTCTAAATGAAACTACTTAAAATATCTTTCGCCTTCCGTTTTCGTTCTTTTTTTTGTCTGCTTAATGAACTATCGTATGAGAAAAGATAATCCCTGCGGCCGAACGACCCACGGGTGATATAAGAGCCTTTTGTTTATTTATCTAGGTTTCATTCTCATGTATACGGTGGTGTAAGTTTGGAATGGGTGTGGAACTAACACCGCCGCCATTTACCTAAAGCTGTCACCACTACCCCAGCTATTCCAATCATCGAAAGCCTCAACTTTACTACTCAATGCTGGCTTTGCTACCAAAACAACATATAACATACTAACGAGTGAGCCTCTATGTTGCCATTGTACTAACTAGAAATATAAGTCAAATATCTCTTAAATCACATCCTTATATATATATATATAGAGAGAGAGAGATTATTTCCTTCGAGTGAAACAGTTCCAGTCCTGTAGAAGCCATTTCTATATTAAATGTTATATATATATATATATACATATATATATATATATATATACATATATACATATATATATATATATATATATATATATATATATATATATATATATACATATATATATATATATATATATATATATATATATATATATATATATATATATATATATAAAATAATGATTGGTTTTCCGAAGAGGAACGAAAAGAGACCACAGTTAAATATGTTATTCAATACATTAAGTTAGAGAAGGTGTATTTTATCGCATTTTGGGCGTCAACACCTAATTCTACTCTTTGGTGTAGGCATAATCATTGAAATCTCTCACTGACACACTGTACTGTACAACAAACAACACCAAAACGCAGTTTCACCCTTTCATGACCATATTTTCAATGAAAGACATTGTATTTGATTTTCACTCCTTCGTTACAATATTTTTAATGAAAGACATTAAATCTAAATTTCACCCTTTCGTTACCATATTTCAAATAAAAGACTGAATGTGGTTTTCAAATAATTTTGGAAATAATCAATTACTTGGAAGGATTTAGTAATATAACTAACTTTCTCCTTAACTTGATTTTCTCTTGGAATATAACAAAGATTTTTACATAAAAGTATTATGGAAAATCTTTAGATAAACACTTTCAAACAAACGGATAGTTTTATATGGTTTGGCAGCAAAATAGTTCGAGCACTCCCGTTCAATTTCGTAGATTATTTCTCAATGAATATTTCTCGACATCAACTAGTAAGTAGTTCATAGTTTACTACTACTACTACTACTACTACTACTACTACTACTACTACTACTGCTACTGCTGCTGCTGCTGCTGCTACTACTACTACTACTACTACTACTACTACTACTACTACTACTACTACTACTACTACTACTGGTGGATCTTACTCCTCTCTAGGTCGAAACAGTTAAATTCCCCTAAAGTGAGTAAAGATCGAGCCCAATACTGGATTGGTATTTTATTTATCGACCGCGAAACGATGAACGGCTGAAAGGCAAAGTTGTATACAATTAAAATGTATAAAATAGAGTGTGAACTATATAAAATAAATAAAATAGTGTGTAAACTATGTAAGAAGGCGGCGAATTTACAGAGTCGTTAGAACGTCAGATAGATGACTTTTTCAATATTCATTCTCGCTCTCACCGCTCCGAGTTCAAATCCCAGCATGGTAAACTTATTTTTTTCATCGTTTCGAGATCGATAAGTGAAGTACCATCCCAGTATGTATATATATATATATATATATATATATATATATATATATATATATATATATATAGTTGTAGAACATTGGAAGGTAATATCCGTAGTGGTAGAGCACTCAGTCCATGGGACGAATTAGGTAGACATGGTTGTATAACCATGTCCATTACGAGCTGAGGATCCGCTAAGGCGAAACAATTGTTCTCGGTAGTGTGAACTAACTGTTGTGTAACTTATATATATATATATATATATATATATATATATATATATATATATATATATATATATATGCAGAGTCGTTAAGACGTCGGATAGAATGCTTTATGGCAGGCATGTCAAACATGCGGCCCTTTACAAGCACACCTGCGACCCGCACAAAGGATTTTGTTTTGCGAACATGTTTTGTTTTCGTAAAATTTGTTGTAATGTGCTCGTAAAATTAGTTGTCGAGTGTGGCCCTCAGACAACACATATGTGACCCATGTGGCCCTCGAGGGACCCTCAGTTTGACATGCCTGATTTACGGTATTCGTACCACGCCATTGCGAGCTCTGAATTCAAATCTCGCCGGGGTCAACTTTGCCTTTCATCCTTTCGAAGTCGATAAAAAAGTATGAGACCAGTACTGGGGTCGATTCTTCCTCTATAGAGAAAATCGGCTGTGTTCAGACATAGAGTGGGTTGGGCTCCGCCAGGTTTAAAAATACCCTAGACCCGCTGTTTGACGATGTCTCTACGACCCCACAAGGAGTTATGGGATCTTTATCCTTTTATATATATATATATATATATATATATATATATATATATATATATATAAATTACACAATTATCAAAGTTATGTTCAAATCATTTTATTACTGACAATCGTTTCTTCCAAACTTTCGTTTGGAATCATCGGAGCATTAGCAATGATTTGTCAGCAATAAAATGATTCGAACATAACTTTGATAATTGTGTAATTTATATTCCTACTCTGTTAAACACCTGATGTTCTTACATTGAGCTATTTCTCTTACTGGTAATACGGTAGTAATAAATTACTTACCTTTCCTGTTTATAGATGTTTATAGTATATACATAACTATAAATAGTATCATATATATATATATATATATATATATATATATATATATATATATATATATATATATATATAGTAGATGAGTGAAGAATAAAGTGGTTGGCTGTTTTACTTAAAGCATCAACACTTGTTTCATTAGTCCGGTGTGTCTAAAAATCGCTGATCGCTAGAAGCTACTCACTCGATTTTAATTACAGTCGATACCCGAACAAATCATCAGAATGTAGAGTATTCTGATGATTTGGTCGGGTATCGACTGTAATTAAAATCGAGTGAGTAGCTTCTAAGGATCAGCGATTTTTAGACACACCGGACTAATGAAACAATTGTTGAGTCAAACAACGCCGAACGTTAAAACTATCCTTGATACAGAGTACTCATAACCTCTATTTGGATTACCTTAAACGATATCTCGTTAAGACACACACACACACACACACACACACACACACACACACACACACACACACACACACACACACACACACACACACACACACACACACACACACACACACACACACACACACAAACACACACACACACACACACACATACACACACACACACACATATGTATATATATATATATATATATATATATATATATATATATATATATATGTATATATACATATATATATATTAGGATTGGTGCTCTGAAATAGCGAAGTATACATGTATGTATGTATAGTATATTTGGCAATATAACGTATGTTTAATTAAAAAGATTTTCAAGACCTTGCGCTATCATTTTAAAGTAGTAACTATTTCACTTCTTTTTTCGGCAAAGAAGGGAGAGAAGCTGACAGATTCTGTTTCACACTGTTGGTGTTCCTCAGAGCAACGCAATCAGTTCCTGACTATTGCTGGAATTCTATAAGAATCCAGCCTCTATAATTTACGTTGTTCTGAGGAACAGCAACAGTGTGAAACAGAATCTGTCAGCTTCTTTGCCGAAAAAAGAAATAAGTGACATAGTCACTACTTTAAAATGATAGCGCAAGGTCTTCAAAATTTTTAATTAAACATACGGTATTATTACCAAATATACTATACATACATTCATATATATATATATATATATATATATATATATATATATATATATATATATATATATATATATAGGGTGTCCCCCCAAAATGGGACATATATATATGTATATGCGAATGTATCAGGTACATAATGAACTACGGTGTCGTGGTAGCTTACAGTGGTGCGTGATCTAACATAAGCACATACACCAAAATAGAAGTAAATCTTTTTTTACGAATGCATATACAGACACACACATGCCCATGCAAACGCAAGCAAAAATAGAAACACTCTCATAAAAATGTCTGTGCATACTCCCCTCCCAGCCCAAAACTCTCCCATAAACTCACGCACATACACACATATACGCATACCTCGCAAAATCAAGAAAAACAAACATATACCAATATCCACTCCTTACCCCCTCTCTCTGTGTCTATCTATCAGTCTCTCTCCCCCTCTTTCTCCCCCCTCTCTCTCCCTCTCTCTCTCACTCTCCTTCTCTACGTCTCTCCCCGTCACGCCACTCATTAAACAAACGTACATCATTGTCTGTTCAATGTTGAATTGTTGAAATAAAAGTCTAACACATATAGCGAGATATGAGTATAGTATGCACGATATCAGATGTCGTGCAGTTATCATTTTTATTGGTTAATTCTGGTTTATCTCATAGTCTCAGCCATGCGCCAACCCGCCGACTGACACATAGACGACCCCACCCACGTCAACACTGCATGTTATATAATACAAAGCCTTGAGTGTATGACATAGCGGTGATGGGTAGAGGAATAGGGATACATGATAGATAAAGATAAATGAAGATTGGGTGAAGGAAGGTGGGATAAAGGAAGAGGGAGAGGGGGAGAATACCGGGTTTTTAGTTGAGAAGTGTAGTTATGTGTTCTCTTTGCAGAGTTGTTTGGTCCGGGTTCGATCCCATTATCAACACCGCATGTTATATAATAGAAAGCTTTTAGTGTATGACATAGCGGTAGTGGGTAGAAGATTGGGTGAAAGAAGGTGAGATTGGGGAAGAGGGAGAGGAGGAGAATACAGGGTTTTAATTGAGACGCGTAGTTAGGTGTTCTCTTCGCAGAGTCGTTTAGTCCAGGTTTGATCCCAGCTTAAGCAAGTGTTTTCTAGCATAGTTCCGGGGCGACCCACGATTTGTGTGTGAAATTGGTTACACTGACACTCACCGGCTGAAGTGTGTGTTTTTCTGAGTGATTGAATTAATCAGATGTCCGTTAAAACACAGGCACATGGCGGCCAGTAGGTGCTTGTGGCGAAGGCCGCGATGTTGTAAGAATTTTGACAGGGTCTCTGGGTGGAGTTTTTTTATTTCGGTAATCCATTGCATTTTTACCTCTGAATAAGTCATAAAATAACGATGGGGTCATGAAGGAGCTGGTGTTGCTTATCTCCTCTACAGGTCTGAATTTCTTGCAGAGAAGGAGAGAGAGAGCGAGAGAGAGAGAGAGAGAGAGAGAGAGAGAGAGAGAGAGGGAGAGAGAGAGAGAGAGAGAGAGGGGGGAGGGGAATGAGAAAGAAATATAGAGGAAGAATTGACCCCAGTACTGGATTAGTTTATTTTTATCAACTTCGAAAGGATGAAAAGCAAAGTTGGCCTCGGCAGGATGTTGACTCAGAGCTCAGAGAGCCAGAACGAATACTGCAAAACATTCATTCAGGTAGATATGTTACACTACACCTTTAGTTGTGATGATAGGCTGCAATGTGAAGGATATTTAGCTGCTATTACTAGGAGCCTTCCTTGTCGGCTATATATAAACACTAAATCGGTTGACTTAAGAACCACCATACATATGAGTACACATATACACACATATGTTACGTACATACATATATACTTATGCATACATACAAACATATGCAGACATATTCACACATATACACTTATAGTATCTGACTATCTCTATACCACTAACTTACTTTTCCTCTTTATATATTTGTCAATCTTCTCTTCCCTTTCTTTCCTTTGATTAATCTCTTTCTTTTCTTCACTTCTTTTTTTTTCCATATCCGCCATTTTTGATTATTGTTATTCTTAAATCGTTGATGCTTGTAAGTTAAAACTGTTAATTCTACTGGGATAAATTGACCTCCACGCTTAATTTCAGTTGTAGCTCAAACGACAAAAATTCACGCATAGACTACCTCTATAAATCTGTCATATCGTGTGTATATAAGGAATCATTGGCAGAGATTTGTCAGGTGAACCAAGTCCACGACCCGGTTTCGATTTGCTGTTGAAACTGTTTCACTTATGTCTCTAAGATTCTTGGTACAGTACAAACGTCCTAGCTTTTCAGATAGATTTCTTTTATTTGCCACTAGGGCATCAAAGGTGGGACAAGTACAAAGGGGGGAGTTTACACAAAAAGGCGTCCTCAATAGGGAGGAGGCAATAACAAAATATAAAAATAAAATAAGATATAACAAAAAATAAAATTTTTAACAAAATCCTCAATAGAGAGGAGGCGCCTTGGGGGGTCGCACACACCCCCGAAAAAAGTGTGCAACCCTTGTCCTCAGGAGCACAGAGAGGGGGTGCTCCCTCGTTCCTTCCTCTCCTCCACCTACAGGCTTATGTAAAGAGAAGGCCCATTCACACGGGCCATTCTCGCCACTTTCACCCACCTTTCATAAAAACGACTGGGGTGCAGCACCTCTCTCTCCATCCTGTTCCTTCTTCCGAAATGATATCGGAAGAAACGGACCAGTTGTTGGCCAGAGAGAAAGGTGCCTGACCTCAGTCCTTTCAGACGCGTCCACCATACAACCTCTTTCGCCATGGCTATTACGCACAGAAACACCGCCTCTGCTTCATCTTTGAAGGGGGGAGGCGGCTTGATCATTACAACCGGATCGGTCCCACCCTTGACAGCAGTTGTTCGACATAGCCCCACAGATCGGCTACGCCCGAGCAGTGTACCAATGCGTGTGCAACGGTTTCCTCGTCGCACACGCATCTGGGACAGATCTTTTTGGCGGGGTCCCTACCCGGGCGCCCGTGTCTGTAGAGCCTTTCTCGAACGGGTAAAGCCCCTCGGTAGCACTGCCAGGCCAGGGACTTCTGGAAGTTGTCCATAGGTCCCGGGCTGAATGTCCTACCGAACAGGCTGGCCAGTTCGTCCTCCTCCATGTCTAGGGCTTCTCCGAGGGCGTCGTCGCACCTGCTGCGTACCAGCCCTCTATAGAATGTTGCGGTGGAGTCTCCACTGACAACCGGATCCGCCTGCCAGAGGGCGGTGAGCGCCTGGGCACACTCAGTGTGCCAGGCGCCCAGTTTTCTCGGTCTTTGCTTGACCCAGGATTGCAGCTCGGTGAGTGAGACGAGTCTGGGAAAGGTTCGTCTCACAAACGAGGCCCACACCGGTTGTCCGGTGAGGAATACGTAGAGGTGCCGTAGCCTTAATGCGTGTTTACGCATCATTAGCCACGGCATCCCCAGCCCTCCTTTCGAAGGGTGTTGACAGCAGATGGATCTCCTCACCATAGGAGCCCGCCTCTTCCAAAGGAATTGGAAGAGCGCGCGCTCCATCTTGGTGAGGGTTTCCCTTGGGCAGGGCACTACGGTCAGGCGGTAGTAGATGACGGACGCTATATAAGTGTTCGCCACCTCCGCCCGACCTTTCAGGGATAGTTTGCAACTGGCCCACTTCTGGGTCAGTGCAAACACCCTGTTCGTAACCTCCGCCCAGTTTTTCTCCACCTGGAGGTCCGGTCCGAACCAGACCCCGAGCAACTTCACCGGGCCCTCCGTCCAGCGTCCGACGACGCCATCAGAGGGCATCGGTCTGCCCCTCCACGTGCCGAGTTGCAAACCGATCGACTTGTCCCGGTTCAGCTTAGCCCCTGTGAACTTTTCGTACTCCTCCAGTAAGGTGCCTTTCAGATAGTTGGTCTTCTAGAGGAACACATTTAAAACATCCAGCGAGCCATATCTGTGAGATTCCTAGTTCGAAACGTTTCAGGGTGTTTTCGTTATTGTTTTCATACATACATCCATACATGATGGCTGCTCCCTCGTTATCGAGTATGGCCATTGCATGATATACCATTATTAATAATTATTAATTAATTCTATCGTGCAATGCCTGTGCGTGAAGATATTTTTTAAAATGAGGAAAGACTGTGCACTGAGCCAATCCCACTCTCTGAGCGACAGTAGCTATAACCCGAAAAGAAGAAAAGATCAACATCATCGGTAACTACTGAGCCGCAGGTTTTATATCAGAGTTATCCCAGTTTCCTGAGTTGTCTTCTCCTAGAAGAATGCCCTGACAAAGACTAGGGGTCTTTCACTCCCAGTGGTTTTACCGCGCGATCGGGTGTCCAGCCCAACTATTTCTATGTCCCCGCGCACATACATACACATACACCCATGTATATACACATATACATACATATGTACATGTATATATACACATTTACACACTTTCCGATGGCCATTGACTCATGAGTTCTTCCGCCCTTTGTCAGATTTTGTTATTTGTCCTGCAGGGTGTCCAAAATCACCCTCCTCACCAAGTAAACTTGGTGGGGTTGCCGGTTTAGTCGCCGCCGACCCGACCATGCGACAGGTTGTACTGGGTTACATGTTACCAGTAGCACTCAAGAGTGACCCGACACACACACACACACACACACACACACACACATATATATATATATAGTTAAAGAAAGAAGAGTAACATGGTTGGCTGTACAATAAGGGCTTTATTCAAAGTGCTGACAATTGTTTCGTTGATCTGGTGCGTCTAGAGTTCGCTAATCGCTTGACGCTGCGTCAATCGATCTCCAATACGTTGTTTACAACCAGTCAATACATCAGAGCAAGTGGATATGAGAATAATACGCAAGGCATGGCTTTTATAGAAGAGTGGTGTTAAACCAAAACAATATCATCAGTAACAAAATATCTAGATAGTGAATAATTAAAACAATAACATCAATAATAAAACACGCATGGTAAATACACAGAGATGATACAGATGTATGAAGTGGCATGCAAAATTTAAGATAGGGTACATTAAAAGTAGTAGTAATATTAAGAGAATGAGGAAAAAAAAGGAATAAAATAATTGTTTCTACTTTAGGCACAAGGCCAGCAATTACTCAGTGCATTACTGGTACTTTATTTTATCGACTCCGTAAGGATGAAAGGCAAAGTCAACCTCGGCGGGATTTGAACTCAGATCGTAAAGGGACGTAACTATGCTGGAAAGCATGGCGTCCGACCCTCCACTGATACTGCCAATGTACTTAGAGTCAGATTTTAGGATCTCTACTGTAAGTGCAATTATGAGAGATTTAGATACACATGAGCTGTAGGGCTGAAAAATGAACAACAATAAAACGGAGATTAATTTATGGTTTAACAGATAAATGCTTGTAGTAGATATTTTCCTCTGTTGTATTATCCTAGTGAGATTGATGGAAGGAGTGTATAGAGATTTATGGTTCTATGGTAGCTGGTATTAAGTGAAAATTGTGGATTCAGTATGTTAAGGTTTAGGTGGTTTAGTCCAAATTTTGGGATTGCTGGTTCGAATCATGGAGGTTTAAGTTTCGTAACATAAATAACAAAATAGCGTATAATTAAAACAATAACATCAATAATAAAACATGCATGGTAACTAGATAGAGAACATGGCGAATAAAATCAAGGATAGGGTACATTGAAATGATAATAATAATAAGAAGAAAAAAAGAGTTACAAAGGAGTATAAAAGTAATATGATAATGTACTTAGAATTAAGTTCATCTGTAAGTGTTCATGGGTGCTAATCTGAGGTATGTAGATACAATTGTGTGGTCCGAAAGAATGAACAACAGTAAAGACGAGATTAATTAATGGACTGACAAGATAATTGATAAATGTTTGTAGTAGACATTGTGCCTGCTGTACTATTTGATGGTATTGATGGAGGGAGGCTGGAAGAGGTTTACAGAAATTTATGTTTCTGAAGTAGCTGTGTGAGAGTGCGGATTTCATACGTTAAAGTCTAAGTGGTTTTCTATTAATTTTGGGAATGCTGGTTCGAATCACGGTGGTTTTAATTTCGTAAATCTAGTAGCAATCTTATGTCTGCAGAAAATGGATCTTTCTATTTTGCTGTTAAGCAGCATCCTATCGTACCTTAAGATATGTAGCAGTTCCAAGTTACAGAGCCCGCAGTGGGAAATACCGTTGCTATAGGCTTTTGCTGCCGCTAATTTCAACCAGCTAATATTGTATTCAAGGTTTTTGTCCTTAAGCTGCCAGATTTTATTGGCGAGCGTTGTAGAATTCTCCAGTGCACGGTTCCTCATGGAGTGTCTGTGGACGTACCACCTTTTTTTAAATCACCCCGCTGTGGATCCTATGTAGTGCCAAGTGGAATTTCCTGAATTTACAGTACACAGGTACACCAAGCTAGAATCCAGGCATCTATTCCTTAGTGGGCACTTATCTGGTAGGTGGCAATTGCAGTTTGAGGTATTATTCTGTGCAGCTTCCTCATTGCGGTTTTGTAAGTAGTGTGTGGGTTAGGATTTAGGCCTATTGATGTTTTGCTGTGGTGTGTTCAGATGCGTTTGTGGTTGTGATGTTGTTATGTGTTTGTGTTTTGTATTTGGTGCTATGGTGCGCGTTGGTGGGGTAATTTCCTTAGAGATATTTTTGTGGTTGATCTTACGTACCGTATGTGCGATTCTATGTTGGCTGCAGTAGAGTATGAATGTTTTATAGTTTTTCTATTGAAGATTTTATGGTATCTATGTAGTGTAGGGAAGTGTTTATCTATTAGTTTAAAAAACGTAGAAGGTAGTTTAGTTCTTATAGATGAGTTGAAAATCGGATTGAACCATAGGTACTTTCTTTCTCTGGTTCTTCTATGGTTTTTGGGGTTTCTATTATATATATATCCGTATGTGGTTAACGGCTGAGAGAAAAGTGTACATAATATCGAAGTAAGACCAACTATTTAGCTTTAATAAAATGGATATATATATATATGTATATATTTCTTCATTTAATTTGTTTATCACATTTGCAACAACACAGCACGCCATTTTTCATTCCTATATGCTTTCCTCTTCGCTGTGACCTGTCTTTTTCTCTTCCCTTACTGCTACCCTCTTTCTCTCTCCTTCTCCCTCTTACTCTCATTCTCCCCCTCTGTTAGCCACTCTCTCTCGGCTAGCCTCTTCCTTACATTTTCACTCACTCAATCTCTGCTACTCACTCTCTCTCACTTGCTCCAACGTCCAGCACCGTACGGAATTCTTTTCTCGCTCACACTTCGCACGGTACGGATGGTCTTTCGTCTTCTCGTCACTGTTCGCAAGTTCTTATGTTCAAATGAATCACTGACTTGATTTTCTCATTTTCCTCTCTTTACGTTGCCTCACCATTCATATTTGTTCACCTGTCTCTCTTTCTCCACCCAATTCTTTTTATCCCAATAACTTATTTTAATTATTGTTCGCGCTCGTCGGAGGTATCTGGTCTTTAATGCGAAGAAATACCTATGATGGCTAGTAGATCACTGATGACGGATAGTCCTGGCTTCTATATCTAATTCTTCATTTAATTTGTTTATCACATTTGCAACAACACAGCACGCCATTTTTCATTCCTATTATATATATATATATATATATATATATATATATATATATATATATATATATATACTTAGGGTAGTAGAGTGGGTAATAGGAACGAGTAGGACCCCGACGGCTGAACGGCTAATTCTGGACTGAATTAGCCGTCGAAACGGCTTGAGTTCAGCCGTCGGGGTCCTACTCATTCCTATTACCCACTCTACTACCCTAAGTATTGAGTACTTTGGTGCGTTATGGTCCACCTGGTTCCTTACCACATTTCTTCCGTTATATATATATATATATATATATATATATATATATATATATTTGATTACCTGTACAGGCAATATTTATTAGAATGTGTTGAAGTGTGTATACATTTTTGGGGGACGCCCTCATGTGTGTGTGTGTGTGCAATGTGTGTATAGTTAGTTTGTGTATGTGTAAGTAAAAAGTAAACAGAAATAACAAAGCAAACGATACAGTACACTGAAGAAAAATTATTATTTTAACTCTTGGAATAATAGGAAAAGAGTTTTAACGTTTCGGACACTAGTCTTTCATCTGAGGATAGAATGAGAAATAAAAGATGAAATAGAAACGATAAAAAGCGAGAAGAGGAAGGAATGGGAAAAACTTGAGAAACACACACACACACACACACACACACACACACACACACACATATATATATATATATATATCTGGTGGTGGTGGTGGGGGTGAAGGTTAGTGGTATTGCGATGATGCTGATATGGTGGTTAGTGGTAATAGTTACTATAGTGGTGGGGGTTGAATGGGATGATCGAGATAGTGGTGCTGGTAGCAACAAAATGACGATGAGGTTTAACGTAAGCTACAGACAAAACAATATTTGGAGTAGGGTGTCAACAATTAAATCATTAGTGCATTTTTTAACGCTGGAAGGATAACAAAGTGAACCTAGGCTGGATTGATCTCAGAATATGCGTGTACGCTCGGGTCTCGAGTAATCGTCACGTCCACGCTTATTGATTTTAAAGATTTTTTCAACCCACTCCCCGCTCTTATCCAAACACCATCTCGCTTATTAAATTTTGCTAATCTATCTTAAAATTTTATTTTAAGTCGAACATTCCTGCGACAATTAATTTTATTTATACATTTAAAACATTATACATACACAAAAAAGAACATTACTAAAAATCTTTTACGCTATAAAATAAATAGGATGGGTTGGGGTCTCAATATGTAAACTAAACGACTAATTCTGTTTTTTTTTTTTAAATCAACGGAGACAACCTAGAAAAATCACCGATTTTCCAACCACCGTTTATTGCCCCCCCCCCCCCATTATTTGGGACCCGAGAGTACGTAAATAAACCCCTCAAAACATTTTATTTAACGTTTCACCTACTCCTTTATTCGACATCAACGACGACGATGATGATAATAATGGTTTCTGATTTAGGCACAAGGCCAGTAACTTTAGTGGGAGGGGGGATTATCGATTAAAACTACGCCAGTGTGTGACTGGTACTTTATTTTATCGACTCCGTAAGAATGAAAGGCAATGCTAACCTCAGCAGGATTTGAACTCAGAACACAAAGGGATGTAACTCACTGCCACAAAGAATATTGTCCGACGCTCTACCGATACAGCCAAAATAATGATTTTAACTATAGGCACAAGGCCAGCAATTTTTTGGGAAATACAGCCAAAATAATAATTGTGTCTTCTTTTGGCACAAGGCCAGCAATAACCCAAGTGTATTACTGGTACTTTATTTTATCGACCCCGTAAGGATGAAAGGCAAAGTTAACCTCGGCGGTATTTGAACTCAGAACGTAAAGGACCATAACTCTATGCTGCAAAGCATGGTGTCTGACGTTCTAAATAATTTTTGTTGTGGTGATGATGATGATGATGATGATGAAGATGATGACGATGATGATGATGATGATGATGATGATGATGATGACGATGATGATGATGATGATGATGATGATGACGATGACGATGATGATGATGAAGATGGCGTCATACCCTCTACCGATACTGCCAATCCACCGCCCATGATGAAGATGATGATGATGATGATGATGATGATAATAATTGTTTCTACTTTTGGCACAAGGCCAGCAATTACCCAGTACATTACTGGTATATTATTTTATCGACCCCGTAAGGATGAAAGGCAAAGTTAACCTCGGCGGGATTTGAACTCAGAATGGCAAGGGCCATAACTCTATGCGTCAAAGCATGGCGTCCGACCCTCTACCGACACTGCAATAATGATGATAATAATAATGATAATAGCGACGACGGCAGTAAACAACGATGATGATAAAGATTTGCTTTATTTTTTCTTTATTATTTTATGTTTTCTTTGCTACCTCCACCGCTAAACTGTTATGTTTTTTTTCGTTTTTGTTTTGTTAATACTTATGTACTTCTTCATGTTGTTGTTTTTTTCTTGTTTTGCGGTTTATTTCTGGAAAGGCAATGACCGTGAAGCGAACCCCCATAGCAGACATCAGTAACAACAGTTTAAATCACTTCTGTCACCCTAGAGCTTAGTATACGTCAACAAAACAACTTACGTGTGTATGTATGTGTTTATTAATGTATGTATGTATGTATGTATGTATGTATGTATGTATGTATGTATGTATGTATGTATGTATGTATGTATGTATGTATATACGTGTGTATATGTAGGTATGTACGTATGTATATATGTATGAGTGTGTGTCTGTGTGTGTATATATGTATGTGTGTGTGTGTGTATGTAAGTGTCTATGTGTGTATGTGTGTATGTATGTATGATTGTATATATGAATGTATATGTGTGTGTATGTATGTGTGTGTATGTATGTGCGTGTATGTGTGTGTGTGTGTATGTATATATGTATTTGTGAATGTATAGATGTACGTACGTACGTATGTGTGTATGTATATATGTATGTATATATGTGTGTACGTATGTGCGTATGAATGCATGTATGTATGTATGTATGTATGTTCTTCTGGTTTTATAATTTCACAAAGTTTTACCAATAAAGAGAGAGTCGGTTTCTAACATAGACACAAGACTCTCTCATTAGAATTTACACAACATCAACTAGGTAGATATGTATGTATGCATGCATGTGTAGATATGGATGTTATTGTATGTGTGGATGTGGATGTTTGAGTTGTATGTGTGTATGTGTATATGCTTTGTATCTGTACATGTGTATATGCAGTTATTAGATGCAACATTTTTGGAATGTTTTACATATTTTTACTGTTCCATTAATGGATTGTACTTGTAATTTCCTAACTAGTTGTATTCTTTCTGTTCCTGTGAAGCCTACCTTCTCAAGATTTGTATTGAGGCAGTTACTAACATACCCCAGTGCCCCAATAATCACAGGCATAAATCTGAAGGTGTAATCAGGGTGGAGTATCTGCAGATTTCTCATCAGTTCTGCATAAATATTCTCCTTTTCACTAATCTTTGATATTATATTGGCATCTGCTGGGCAGCTAATTTCCACTACTGTGCATGTTTTCTTCTCCCTGTCCCATATCATAATATCTGGTCTGTTATGCCTGCATTTTATTGGGGTTTTTACTGTAACATTCCACCAGTACTCTTTCATATTATGTACATGGATGTCCTCCACATTGTTGTAGCTTTTAATGTGTTTATTATCGGGGCTATCTTTTTTACGAACTGCATTGTACAGTGTTTTATCCACTACATCATGCCTCATAGGTAGATAGTACCGCGATGATATCTTTGGACAGCTGCTGATGACATGGGTGATATCCTCGATGTTAGTTCTGCAGAGTCTGCACTTGTTATCACATCTAGGTGTTTTGCCTGCATCCCTATCTCTTTTGTGAATCAGGTATTTCGTGCTAATCTCCTGTTCCTGGTTTGCAAAAGCGTATCCTTCAAAGTGGGAGCCAATATAGCGGTTGTTGGTCCAAGATAGACTACTTTCCTTATCTATATTACACTGACTCTGGAGCTTCCTGGCAACATATCCATGCATGATTTTTTGTTGATCAGCATGCAGTTTTTCATCCATGGATTCACTGCGATACTGCTGAGCGATATCCCTGGGTGTGAGTTTTTGATTATCACACAGGGAATATCTCTCAAGGAGTTCCTTCCCAACTCTCATGATCTTATCTGTTTCATGCAGATAGACTTGCTCGAGAAACGGGCTCCTACGCTTCGAGGTTCGTAGATGTTGTCGGAGAGATATGATGTGACATTCAAATGTTGTCTGGACTGATGTTAGGCCTCTGCCTCCCTGCTTACGTTTCAAGTAAAGGCGGTCTATGTCTCTGTTGATGTGGAAGTTTCCGGTGTTGTTCAGTATTTTTCGAGTTCCAACATCAATTGAGTATTCCAAACGTTGGTGTTAGGACAGGCACAGCAAACACATTGTGAGCCACTGTTTTGTTTTGCGCAGAGAGTTCCGATGACTAGATCTTTCTTAATCGGGTGTAGTATTCCCTGGTTACGCGTTCTTTATTACAGATACCATTATAGGATATGTTCTCATCTATCCCCAGGTATCTGTAGCAGTCCTCATCAGATATCGGTGAAACAGTTAGGCCATTGATGACAATGTTGCTAGATTGGGTTGTTGTTTTTCCCCGCTTTACAGTCATGTATGAGCATTTATCTTGGCCAAACTCCATTCCTATATCCTTTGAGAACGTTGTAACCAGGTCAAGATTTTTCTTCATGCCTCCATGTTTTTGGCATAGAGTTTCAGATCGTCCACAAAGAAATTATGGGTTAGGTTTGTATTTCTGTCCTCCTGTGAGCCAATAATGTATCCCTCACATTTCTTGAGCAGAAAGGACAAGGGGGTTTAATGACAAGATGAATAATATCACAGAGAGACTGTCCCCCTGAAATATACCCCTGCAATATTTTATTTTATCAGTGAAAATAGAGTCCTCCCTCTCTGTCTTTAACCTTATGATAGTAGCCCAAGAAGAAGACAGCCTCTCTATGGCTCTGACAATAATGTCTGGGACTTTAGCAAGTTGGAGGGCCTCTATCATCCAAGAGTGGGGAACAGAATCGAAAGCTTTCCTGTAGTCCAGCCAGACTGTAGTCATATTCCTCCTAAGTTGTCGCACCTCCGACATCGCAGTTTTGTAGATTAGGAGTTGTTCAGTACATCCCCAAACCCTTTTCTTTCCAGCTGCGTGTTCATCTGTGATGATGTTATTATTTTCACAGTGATCTTGGAGGAATAGGTTCAGGCAGGCTGTATACATCTTATACATCAGGTTCTGGCATGCAATGGGTCGGTAGTTTTTTGCCAAGTGGGTGTCTTTGTTCTTGGGGACCAGTAATGTTTGTGCTAATGTCAACCATTCTGGTATAAGTGTATCTCCCTTAAGAACTTGTTGGTAGAGGTCAGTAAGATACCTCCGATAGAATATCAGTTTTTTGTACCATTAGCCGACAATCATGTCTCTTCCTGGTGTTTTCTTATCTTGGAGTTTTCCTATCACAGTCTCAAGGGTACCCTCACTTGTTTCGTATGTTTTTGTTGTAGTGTAGGAGCAATAGTTCTTTCGGATTTCTCTTAGCCACACTGCATCTTGGTTGAAATTCTTCTTTTCACCCCATATTTTTCTCCAAAAGGAATCTATGTCTTTCTGGGATGGGGCCTCAGTGACACTTATTATTTTGCCCTTCATATCTCTATAGATTGATGTTTGGTTTCGTCTGAATCTTTTATTAAGTACTTTTCTCTCATCTGCCTTCTTCAGGTATCGGCGTTTTTCGCTAACAGCTCTCAATTCTTGTTTGAGGGTGATCAGCTTATATTGGAGAGTTCTGGTTCTACTGTCACCAAACATCGTCTCTATTTTATTTTTCACTCTTTGTTAGTGAGGAGTGAGGTTTTTGTGTGTTTGTTTGCATGTAAGGAGCATTGTCACATATCCTATGTTTTTTCGTAGGTCAGCAATCTTTTTTTCTATTTTAGTTATATATGATGGTATTTTTGGAGGGTGTTTTGTTCTTGTTAATATCTCTGCTATCACCAAGATAATGCTTCACTGTCATTGCTAGGGCATATAAACAGGCGTTGATTTGCCAAAATGTTGGGGTTTTTATCCGTCGTAAATATTCATCCCCTATTTCGTCAATAACACATAGTATTTCATTATTTGTTTTTTTTTTTATTCAACAT
Source organism: Eledone cirrhosa (assembly GCA_964016885.1). Classification (NCBI taxonomy): domain Eukaryota; kingdom Metazoa; phylum Mollusca; class Cephalopoda; order Octopoda; family Eledonidae; genus Eledone; species Eledone cirrhosa. The sequence goes on from OZ024741.1 coordinate 303,019,961, forward strand.
TGTCGTTTTAACACGTTCAGCCAGAGAGATATTTATACATGAGTTAATTTCTCTCTGGAAGATTTCGTTGAGGGAAATTTTCAATTGTTTATACTTTTGATTATCATTATCGATAGTATTTTCCATAACAGTCAAGGTAGACTCGGATGGTACACGTGGTGTCACATTTATTCGATTATTATTATTATCGATAGTGTCTTCCCCAACATTCGAGGTAGACTTAGATGGTACAGGTGGTGTCAAGTTTCTTACAGGCATAGTTGTTTCAAGGCGTTGTTCGACCTGACTGCTAGGAAGTCTAGTAGCATGGCGACCTGTAGCACGTGTTGTTGATAACATGTTTGTTGTTGGGGACTTACAATTAATAATATTTATCTTATTTTTACGTTCAACAAACGTCGCTTGTTGGCGTAATTGTTTCGCTGTGAAATAATTTAGCTCTGGGTGCATTTCGTCCCAGTGTAGCTTCATTCTATTCATATAGCCAATGGCGGGATTGTTTTTTGCCATTTTATAGCTGGCTCCGAGTGACGGAGGCGAAAAGTGGCAACAAGTCCACGATTCGGTCTTTGAAGGACTAAGACGGACGCGTTATACGTGAGCCGAAGCAGATGTGCGCGGCCTTTCAGCGGCACTTTGCTCAACTATTCGGGCAGGGCGGCGCGCCGGGAGGGGCTATGGATTTCAGTCCATACCTGAACGACCTGCCGCGACTCTCGGACAGCGAGGCGAAGTTCTGCGAAAGGCCGATTTCGACCGCTGAGATAGGGGACGCGCTGAGTCAATGCGGCAAGCGCAAATCTCCAGGTTTCGACGGTCTACCCTACGAATTTTACGTAGCAATGCCGGACTTGTTCTCCGATCTCCTGGAAGCGGTCTACTGCAACTGGCCGTAGAACGGGAGAATTCCCAGTTCTGTGACCAAGGGCGTAGTCACGTTAGTCAGGAAGGACGAGAATAAGGGGGATGACATAGGCAACTTCCGGCCCATAACTCTGCTAAACACAGAGTTACAGATTTTGGCCAAGGTGTTAGCAAAGAGGCTGGCGCTTGTCGTCGAAAACCTGGTGGGAGAAGCGCAGACATGCGCAATCCCGACCAAGTCCATACACGGCAACCTCCACCTCCTGCCATACATCATAGAGAGGGTATGGTGTAAACCCGGCTTCGGTGGAGCCCTGATCAACTTGGATCAGTCTAAGGCTTTCGATAGGGTTTCCATCGTTACCTGGATGCGGTGCTCGAGGCGGCAGGCTTCGGACCCGTGTTCAGGGGATGGATTGCTGCAGTGCACAGCAGCAACATCTGCTCACGGTCAACGTGAACGGCTACCTCTCGGAGCCGTTCCATATCACGCGATCCATCCGACAGGGATGCCCTCTCTCCTCCCTTCTGTACATACTGACTTTCGAGCCACTACTGCGGAAGTTGGAGCTATTGCAGGGCATCCCTTTGGAACCGAGACTGCGAAAAGCGGCGTCAGCCTACGCCGACGACGTGACAGTAATGGTGTCGACCACCTTGCAAATCGGGGAGGTCGGCACCTTACTGAAGGAATACGAAAGGTTCACAGGAGCGAAGCTGAACTGGGACATATCCGTCGGTTTGCAACTCGGAACGTGGAGAGGCAAACCGATGCCTTCCGATGGCGTCGTCGGACGCTGGACGGAAGGACCGGTAAAGCTGCTCGGGGTCTGGTTTGGTCCGGACCTCCAGGTGGAGAAGAACTGGAACGATGTGACGGCCAAGGTGTTTGCGCTCACCCAGAAGTGGGCCGAGTGCAAACTATCCTTGAAAGGTCGAGTGGAGGTGGCGAACACTTTTATAGCGTCCGTCATCTACTACCGCTTGACCATCGTGCCTTGTCCAGCCAAAACGCTCACCAAAATGGAGCGCGCGCTCTTCCAATTCCTTTGGAAGAAACGGGCTCCTTTGGTGAGAAGATCCATCTGCTGCCAACACCCTTCAAACGGAGGGCTGGGGAAGCCGTGCCTGACGATGCGCAAACACGCGCTCAGGCTGCGGAACCTCCACGTATTCCTCACCGGACAACCGGTGTGGGCCCCGTTCGTGAGGTGAGCCTTCCCACGACTCATCTCGCTGACCGAGCTGCAGTTCTGGGTCAAGCAAAGACCGAGGAAAATGGGCGACTGGCACATCGAATGTGCTCAGGCGCTCACAGTCCACTGGCAAACGGACCCGGCGATCAGTGGAGACTCCACTTCGTCATTCTATAGAGCGTTGGTCTGGGCGTAGAGGAGGACGAACTGGCCAGTCTGTTCGGTAGGACCTTCCGCCCGGGACCGATGGACAACTTCCAAAAGTCCCTGGCCTGGCAGTGCTACCGAGGAGCTATACCAGTTCGAGACAAGCTCTACAGACACGGGCACCCGGGCATGGACCCTTCGAAAAAGATCTGTTCGAGATGCGTACGCGACGAGGAAACCGTCGCGCACGCATTTGTACATTGTCCGGGCGCCACCAATCTGTGGGGCTATGTAGAACGACTATTGTCGCGAGTGAGACCAATCCAGTTGACCACCGAGTCCATTGTCATAATCAAACCGCCATCGTCCTTCAAAAACGAAAGAGAGGCGGTTTTCCTATGTGTTATGGCTATAGTGAAAGAGGTTATATGGTGGACGAGGTTAAAAGGGCTGAGGTCAGACACCTTTCTCTCCAGCGAACAACTGATTCGTTGTTTCAAATATCATTTTGGAAGAAGAATCAGGATGGAGAGAGGTGTGCTGTACCCCAGCAAATTTTATGAAAGGTGGGTGAATGTGGCAAAGATGGCCCGAGTGGTTGGGCCTTCTCTCTATATAAGCCTGTAGGTCGAGGAAAAAGAGGAACAGAGGAAGGGAGTACTCAATCTTGGTGCTCCTGGAGATGAGGGTTGTACATTTTTTCGGTATGTGTACAACCCCTGTGTAACGCCCCTCCTCCTATTAGGGATTTCAATTGTTATTTGTTATTTTATTAATAGTTTTATTTTCATATACCTGTATGTAAACTCCCCATCTGTATTTGTCCCCTTCTTTTGTGCCCTTGTGGCTAATAAAGAAATTTATCTATCTATCTTTCTATCTGTCTACTTACCTATCTATCTGTTTAGTGGATATATGTTTGATAATTACTAATGAAAATATAGAAGAAATATTTTAATTGATTTAAATGAATGTAAAATGAAATGCGGCGATAACCGCTGAGAGGGTTCAGGAAAATTTGAGAACTGAATCATCTTTACATAGAATGTCGTAAACAAAGTATTGTTAAATTAAATACTTTTTTTTACAATAAACCCTGTCATTTTTGGCAGGTACTTTGTTAGTATATATATATATATATATATATATATATATATATATATATATATATATATATATATATATATTTATTAAAATAACAGATTAAAGTTTAAGCAAAGAATCGCCGCTTTCACCCTTAACGGGATCTTCTGAAACTAAAAAAGTCAATCTGTGAACGCAGAAGTAAATAATTCAAAAAACGTTGCAACCGAATATACATTTGTATATATATATTTGTATATATATATATATATATAAATATATATATATATATATATATATATATATATATATATATATATATATATATATATATATAAACAAACATCCTGTATACGGGAATCAAATCTCATATCTCCCGGATACCTGGAGATATGGAGTTCGAGATCTCATAGCTTCCGATGGCAACTTCTTTTCCGTCTTTAAGAGCCTTGACCATATTTTATAACCTCATAACATCTCCACGCAGGAGCACACTATTCTTTACACACACACACACACACACACACAGATAAGGAATTAAACCAATTTTAAATTAGTTAGACCATTTTTCAACAGAGTATTCGATACTTGCTTGGAGTAGTACAGTGTCATGATATTAGAAAGAGTTGGGTCCCGACGGTTTAGCTCTTGCCGTTTAGACAGTTAGTTCCAGACTCGAGTTTTGAACTAGCTGTCGAAACGGCAAGAGCTCAGCCCTCGGGCACCGACTCTTTCTAATATATATATATGAGGGTATGTATATTCAGAGAGAGATAGAGCGGGAGGGGGGGGGGGGGTGAAAGAGATGGAGAGAGAGAGAGAGAGTGGGAAGTAGAGAGAGTGGGAAGTGAGAGAGAGAGAGAGAGAGAGTGGGAAGTGGAGATGGAGAGAGAGAGAAATAAATAAATAAAGATATATGTATATATATATATATATATATATATATATATATATATATATATATATATATATATATATATGTGTATATATATATATATATATATATATAGATATATGTATATATATATATATATATATATATATATATATATATATATATAGATATATGTATATATATATATATATATATATATATATATATATATATATATATATATATATATATATATATATATATATATATATATATATATATATATAGAGAGAGAGAGAGAGAGAGAGAGAGAGAGAGAGAGACAGAGAGAGAATAGATATAGAACGACAGATATAAAACAAAATATTGAAAGCGAGAGAAACAAGAGGAAAATAAAAAGCAGGAAATAGGAATGTGGAGAGATAACGTCAGGAAAGACAGGAAAAAGAAAGAATGATTAAGACATACAAAGAGATAAGCAGTCAGCGGTACAGAAAAAGAAATAAAAAAGAAGATAAGCTTATGAAAAGAAAATGGCGACCAGCCAGACAGATAGATAAACAAAGCGGCTGATAAAAATTCAGTCAAGCGAGAGAAATCAATTATATTTAGGCTGGTTCCAGAGATTTGCTTTAACATTTTGGCATTGAACCAGTCTTTTAAGAAGCTAGAAATATGGGGCTTAAGCGTTTCTTGTCTCACCCAAAGATGTTCATAGTGTCTGCATCTTGTGTGGTAAGTTAGAGTAACGTTCTGTTGGGAAAAAAACCCATCTATCATCCTTCGTAGTTTGTTTTAATATATGAATCAGTGTAAATATGTATAAGTATGTATGTATGTATGTATGTATGTATGTATGTATGTATGTATGTATGTATGTATGTATGTATGTATGTATGTATGTATGTATGTATGTATGTATTTATGTATGCATGTATGTATGCATAAATTTGTATATGCCTGTGTGTATGTATTCATACATTTGTATATGCGTGTGTGTGTATATATAAAATCATAAATATTTATGCATATTAACATATATCACTAACCTAACAGGATCCAGGCGTACATGAAAGCACACACACACACACATACACTCATTGAATTAGTTCATTCTGGATAAGATTTAACCTGGGTCTTTGTAGTTACGTAACATATACTTCACAGCGTAGGGGCAGCGATTAAAAATAATCGGTCTTGTGTAGAGACAAATACTATTATGTAATCTCTGCAAGATATTCATTCTTT
>OZ024741.1:303030372-303052872 GCA_964016885.1 Eledone cirrhosa
TAGAAGGTTCCCCGCCAAAGCACAAGTCCAAGCAAGGTTGTTTGTGGAAGACCAGCAGTCGCCCATACATACCGGTCTCCCCTCTCCACGCCACTGATCTTGTCCAAGGGAAAGGCAATGGTCGATACAACTTGGCACCAGTGACGTCGCAACTCATTTTGAACTGGAGCAATGTGAAATAAAGTGTTTTGCTCAAGAACACAACGCAAAGTCCGGTCCGAGAATCGAACTCACAACCTCATGATTGTAAGCCCAATGCTCTAACAACATATATATTATTAGTACAGATTAAAAGCTTAAGCAATGAATTTTTGCTTTTACCCTAAGCGGGATCATCTGCTTAGGGTGAAATTAGATATTCATTGCTTAAACTTTTAATGTGTACTTATAATAAATAGTTGCTCCTCGGATTTATATATATACTTATATATATATATACAACCCTTATCGTGTCCTCTTTGGATTTTGGTCCTTGTATTTATTATTACTATATACATATCTTTGTCTAACGCCTCCCAAATGTACATAACGGTCATTATTTAGTAAACTGAAATATCGAAATGTAGAACACACACACACACGTATATATGTCTAAAAATACACTCACACACACACACACACACACACACACACACACACACACACACACACACACACACACATATATATATATATATATATATATATATAAAAATAGGGAGACACAAGCAAGCTTTGTTTAGAAACGGTTAGCGAATTTCAAAATTAGGTAGTAACATGTGCTTACGCCGTATTTGACTAAATAGAATTAGTCTGTTAGTTGGGATTTTAAAAAACCCTTCTGACTAACAGACTAATTCTATTTAGTCGAATACGGCGTAAGCACATGTTACTACCTAATTTTGAAATTCGCTTGCCGTTTCTAAACAAATCTTGCTTGTGTTTCCCTATTTATATACATATATATACCTGGTATGGTTATATAGCTTCTAATTAAATAGATAGAACCATGGGTAGCGTGTTGGTGTAATGGTAACACATTGGCCAGGCAAACCAAAGATGTGAGTCCGTGTCTCATGTACTTCAATACTCATCCTTTTTTCCATTCAGAGGTTTTTAAAAAAATCCCAACAGACTAATTCTTTCTCCCCCCCCCCACTCTCTCTCTATATATATAGTAGTTGTAGTACAGATTAAAGTTTGAGCAAGCAATCGCTGCTTTCACCCTATTACGGGATCATCTGAAACAGTTTTAGAAGATCCCGTAATAGGGTGAAAGCAGCGATTCTTTGGTTAAATTTTAATCTGTACTAATAATAAATATTTGTTCTACGGGTTTATATATTCTTTATATATATATATATATATATATATATATATATATATATATATATATATATATATATATATATATATATATATATATATATATATATATATATATATATATATATATATATATATATATATATATATATATATATATATATATAAAACAAGAAAGAATACTCCGTCTCTAAGCGAATTCCAGGTGCCAGTTTGTAATTAGTATACCTACCACATTCACACAAGGCTTAGAACAATACATTGAGTAGCACAACTGGCATTTGAACCGGAAATGTTACTATTCCCTGATGAATGTCCAACTGTTTTCCGGTCTCTATCATTTATATTACTTTATGTGTGGTTTTTATTCATTGAAATGATTTGTCTGATTGTATATTTTTGTTTCTATTCTATATTATTACAATTTAAAATGACTTAGAAGCCCAGGCACTTAGCATAAAATATAACAGTATTTTATTCAACATTTTCTGTTTTAAAAGAGTTTATACTCTACTGAACGTGCAAAACTACTGAACATGTGATGCTGCTAACTGATTCTGTCTTTATCTCTTTGGTAAATCAGTCCGTATTTTTTTTTTTTATAACTTTTTTATTCTATAAATTGAATTATATAATGTTTGCAATAAAATTGTAATTGGTTTTGTAGCCAAAAAGACAAGATTGGAAGCGGAAAATATGTCGCAACACGTACTTTCCCCAGATTAAAGATTTAATTCTCTCGAACAGGAAGAGGTTTATCCCGACTGGGCGATTACCATCACCTCGGTCAAGGCCGGCAGGCTTCAGTTGCAATGCAGAGCTGTCAACCTCTAAAAACCCAAACGGGGAGAAATAAGGCAAAATGAGTAGATTTTACATAATGAAAGCTATACCCATTTTCACAAGAGAAAACATCTCTCACCCACCCGAAAGTGGGTGGGAGATCTCCCCGTCAGACGGGGTGAATTGACAGGTCTGTGCGATGGGAAACCGACAGATAGATGTCTATAACTCTAACTTGTTCAAATTTCACCTCTGGCTTCCTCAGCCGTTAACCAACACTACAATTTTTGATGTGAAAAAGAATCTTATGCCGAGTCACTGATGAAAGTTTTTCAGAGTTCTAAAGCATTAAAACTGTTTAAATTATCACATTACTTTCAAAACTGCTCTGCATCTCCATTCATGTATCTATTGTTTATGTGTTTGTATTCTCTGTGTGTATATGAGTGTGTATTCTGTGTATTTGTGCGTATGTATGTGTGTGTATTAGTTGGTTTGTTTTGTGTGAGTTCATGTATGTATATATATATATTGTGTATTTTGTGTTTTGTTGGTGTGCGTATATTCTTTGTATTTTAGGTGTATTTATGTATATTTGTCTAATTGTATGGGAATTTGTATATTCGAAACTCACGTGCATCTATTTTATTTTTATGAGAGTATCGACTAAAAAGAGGGAATGGGTGAGAGAAAGAGAGAGAGAGAGAGAGAGTGAGGGAGAGAGAGGGTGAGATAGAGAGAGTGAGAGAGTAGTAGTAGTAGTGAGTGAGCGATTTAGAGATGCTTGTGATATGTGGGTATATGATATGCAAGAAAATATTTCTACAAGTCTCTTACATTCCCCATTCTTTCGTTATGTACACACACACACACACACACACACACACACACACACACACACACACACACACACACACACACACACACACACACACGCACACACACACACACACATATATATATATATATATACATGTGTGGATGTGTGTGTGGGGGTGTATATGTGTGTGTGTATGTGCTTACTTGCAGCAGGTCTGCTATCAACATGCCACCTAACCACGGTGGCATATCAAAAACATTACAAGTTAACACCTGTCTGATGAAAACACTTCAAAATGTCATTATGCAATCACATTGATGTCTTTGAAATACGCATAACAGGATTATATAGTAAACAGAGGACGTATACTTAAATCCGTCTCCCTCCTTTATAATATTGACACTCCGACTGATAGCTTATTGATAATGCATCAAGGGAACTAAGTCGTGGAGTGCTTTACGTCTTTTTACACCACAGACGGTCCATTAATTGATCAACCAACGTTTCTTCACCTGTATAATATTATATATATTTATATAATAGTAGAACACTGGAGGGTTATATCCGTAGTAGTAGAGCACTCAGTCCATGGGACGAGTTTGGTAGAAGTAGTTCCACAACAGTTAGTTCACCAGACCGAGCTGAGGATCCGCATAAGGTCAAACATTTGTTCTCGGTATGGTGAACTAACTATTGTGGAACTACTTCTATATATATACATATATATATATATAAACGAATAAAAAACGGAGGTTATAGACGGTCAGTAGACCTGATACAAAAAGAAGCTAAACCTCCCTTAAATCATACATTGAACAGAACTACACACTCAATCCTTCTGTGTTTCTAGCAAAAAAGACGTTTCATTCGGCGCAACGTAGTCGATTTTGAAAGAGAGGAAAGAAGGAGAAGAATTGGCTTCAATTCTTGAAGAATGATAGGTGAAGTTGAATTCGGTGGGATCTGAATTCAGAGAGTGGTGAGCCGGATTAAATGCCACAATCATTCCATCCAACGCTCTGACGACTCATACAATTCACCCCTTTCATCCTGAGTATGATATGCCTGAAAATAAGATGGGATCATGGGATCATGGGATCATGGGATCATGGGATCATCATGTCAGGAATACATCTGATCACGTTTATATTCTCCCACGAAATTTCCTTAACCAACACATCGTACCTGTCAAAGATGTTACTAATGATCAAATCATCCATCGATCTGATGGCCCTAAAAAGGAAGGAAGGAAACACGAATATACAAAATGGCAGGGTGGTCACGGATTTAACATGTTTGATCATATCTCTGCTTGAGTGGATCTGACCACCGACTATCTCGATGAATTATAGATTTGCTTGATCAAAGTTGACTTGAGGCTGCATACCAACGTACGCCTCCTAACGCCATTGTACCGAGTAGCCCTACATACCTAAACCAAAGCATTGTCTTATTTTCCAGCTAATGAATGAATTCTCAGAAATAAAAATGATCTTACTTAAGGATCCCCAAACTTTTTAGATCTACTACTCCTTCATGACATTCCTTGGTCCGTCATCGATCCCAGACATGTACAAAAATAAACAAGTAAAGAACCAGTAGACAGAACATAAAATAAATAGACAAGAAAGGCTAAAAGATATATAAGTCAGAACACCTGCATAAGCATATTTTGTTTATTTTCGTTTCTTATACAAACGTTCAATTCGCCCTTTGGTCAGTCCCATCGACCTCTGATCTAAAATTTTCAACTATTAACATCCTGTACCACAGGAAATCACATTAGCAACAGATAATTGAAAAGAAGAAAGAAGCACCATGATTGCGTCACATTAAAAATTAAAGCCTTTAGTCTCATACTGAAAATTTTCCAAAGTATCTGTCCAATAGTAAAGATGCTATAAACATTTTAACTAACAAAGCTGTCTTCAGGTATTTTCTGGTAAATCATTATAAAATATTAGAAGTTAAACGAATTTGAGAGAGACAAAAGAAACACTCACAGGCGGAACCTAAACCATATATTCCATTCCCAGCAAGTGATAGATGCGTTGTCCGGCTCCCATTAACAGATTAGCCACTCTCCTATGCCTGAAATTGCTTTTGTTTATAATGTCTAATAGTTTTCCAGATCTATATTGATTCAACTATAAACGTTGGTAAATATTGGCTTTGACTCTTGTCAAAAAGTAGTCACACTCACTCATTATAAGTGTGTGTGCGTGTATATATATATATATATATATATATATATATATATATATATTGTACATATGTATGTATGTATGTATGTATGTATGTATGTATGTATGTATGTATGTATGTATGTATGTATGTATGTATGTATGTATGTGTGTATGTAGAAAATATCCGTAAGTGTGAAAAGAATTAATGAAAACGGTGCTCAATCTTGAAGAGAGTTTATATATTATATTGTTTATAAACTCGTCTAAGGGACTGAAGATTAGGTTACACTATTGATCCCTTTTTCATTCCGGAGTATTGGGCCTTGAAACATTAGGTAGCGCTTTTGTTCCGTGTATCAACGTAAATAATATAATATAATATAGTATAATGTAATATAATATAATATAATTGTTTCTACTTTTGGCACAAGGCCAGCAATTATCCCAGTGTATTACTGGTACTTTATTTTATCGACCCTGTAAGGATGAAATGTAAAGTTAACCTCGGCGGGATTTGAACACAGACTATAAAGGGACGTAACTCTATGTTGCAAGGCATGGTGTCTGACCCTCTACCGATACTGCCAATCCTTGGCGGGATTTGAACTCAGAACGTAAAGGGACGTAACTCTATGCTAGAAAGCATGGCGTTCGACCCTCTACCGATACTGCCAACCCACCGCCCTTATATAATAATATATAATATAATATAAAATATATATATATATAATTATAATATTTCCTTTGTTTAACACTTCGAATCTACCCGCCAAAACCGAGGGTTGCTTCCCTTGTTGGAAATAACACGTGATAACTAAATGTACGATCAGCTCGCTCATAGCGGCAGCATTTAGAATCCACCTCGCTTTTGGACAGAACGGAACTCCTGCTGATGAAATGAATCCTCTGTTCGTCATGGAATACCACGAGCGTGTCTGTTACGTAAGTCGGATATTTGATTTCGGATTTCACAGAAACACTTTAAACGTATATCGTTTAATTTGTCCAGGTGTATCTTTTTTAACCTGTTAGTTTTTTCGTTGCTTTGGTATTGTGTGTTAGGTTTTGCCTACCACAATGTTCAATTTGTCAAGCTATTTAAACGTATGTTGTTACTCTAAGGACCTACCCTTACTGAGTGCTTTGCTAACTCATTCATATTGTAGGTCGACTTTGCTTGCCCACAGCCAAAGCTTCGATTTTACTAAGCTTCCACATGTATATATATATATATATATATATAAGGCCCAAGTCCGAGCATGTGTAGGGTATCGGTCACGAATGACATGCAATTTGCTTTGCAGCTAGAAAGTTTCCCTTTCCAAGCAATGAGGACAAAGTGTTTTTGTGGAAGACCCTCTGTCGCTTATGTATACCAGTCTCCCCTCTCCACGCCATGTTGTCCAAAGGAAAGGCAAAGGCCGACGCAACTTGGCACCAGTGACGTCAAGATTCATTTCTACAGCTGAGTGAACTATAGGAACGTGAAATAAATTGCCTTGTTCAAGAACACAATGCATCGTTCCGTCCGGGAATCGAACTCACAACTACACGATAGGGACTCGACGCTCTAGCCACTAACCCACGGTCTTTGGCATACACACACACACACAGACACACACACACATATGTATATATATATATATATATATATATATATATATATATATATAACAAAGGAATTGTGGTAAGGAACCAGATGGACCATAACGCACCAACCAGAGTACTCAATATTAGGGTAGTAGAGTGAGAAATAGGAAAAAGTATGACCCGGACGGCAGAGCTCAAGTCGTTTCGACGGCTATTTCTGGACTCAGAAATAGCCGTCGAAACGGCTTGAGCTCTGCCGTCGGGGTCATACTTTTTCCTATATATATATATATATATATATATATATATATATATATATATATATATATATATATATTTATATATATATATATATATATATATACATACATATATATACATATATATATATACATATATATACACATATATATACATATATATATACATATATATATATCTGTGTGTGTATCTGTGTGTTTACATATATAAACACATTTATATAAAACTTGTTTTTATGCACATGTATTTATATGCATACATACACACACACACACACACACACATATGTATGTATAAGTACGTGTGTGTGTCTATGCGTGTACGTATGTGTGTGTGTGAGCGTGTGTATATATGTGCATGTGTATACACATAGTGAGTGAGATTGAGTGAGAAACATGTGGAGGTGGAAGCAAGAAAATGCAAAATGCCACTTATCGCTAAAGACAACAAAAAGCATTGGAAGAAAAATACAAAAATAAAAAATGACAAACCCCCCAGAAAAACAGAACAGCCATTTATAACTACAGTTAAGCAAAACACCCATTAACGAATATGAAACAATAACTACTTCAACAACAACAACACATACGACTGTGCAAGAACAACTGCTATTATTACTACAATTGCAGGGCGGTGGATTGGCAGTATCCGTAGAGGGTCGGACGCCATGCTTTGCAGCAAAGAGTTACGGCTCTTTCTGATCTGAGTTCAAATCCCGCCGAGGTTAACTTTGCCTTTCATCCTTACGGGGTCGAAAAATAAAGTACCAGTCACGCACTGGAGTCAATTTAATCGACTTTCCTCTCCTCCCAAATTGTTGGCCTTGGGCCTATATAAGAAAGCATTATTACTACAATTGCATAAGGCTGGTGGATAGGCAGAGTTGTTAGAGCGTCGAACAAATTAAAAGCAGTATTTGTTCTGGCCCTAACTTCCTCCGAGGTTAGCTTTTCCTTTCATCCTTACGGGGTCGATAAAATAAAGTACCAGTAACGACTTTCCTCTATCCCCAAATTGTTGGCCTTGTGCCTAAAGTAGAAATCATTATTAAAAAGGGCGGTGGATTGGCAGTATCGGTAGAGGGTCGGACATGCTTTCCAGCATAGTTACTTCCCTTTACGATCTGAGTTCAAATCCCGCCGAGGTTAACTTTGCCTTTAATCCTTACGGGGTCGATAAAATAAAGTACCAGTATTGTACTGGGTAATTGCTGGCCTTGTTCCAAAAGTAGAAACAATTATTATAAAGGGTGCTGAATTGGCAGTGTCGATAGAGCATCGGGCATCGGACACCATGCTTTGCGGCGTAGATCATACCCCTTTACGTATTGAGTTCAAATCCCGCTTTTCATCCTTACGGGGTCAATAAAATAAAGCACCAGTAATGCACTGGGGTCGATTTAATCGACTTTCCCCTCTCCCCAAATTGCTGGCCTTGTGGCTATAGGGGGAAACCATTATTACTATAATTCCATAAGGCTAATGGAAGGGCAGAATCGTTAGAGCTGAGTTCAAATCCCACCCAGATTAGCTTTGCTGTTCATCTTTCCGAGGTCGATAAAATAAAGTACCAGTAACGCACTGGCGTCGATTAAATGCCCCGCCCCCCCCCAAAAAAAAATTACCGGCATTATGCCTATTATTGCTACACTTGCAGAGGGAGGTGGATTGGCAGAATCTGTAGGGCACCGGACAACATGCTGTGTGACATAGAGCTAAAGCCTTTTACGTTCTGAGTTCAAATACCGCCGATGTTAGCTTTACCTTTCATCCTTCCGAGGTCGATACCAGTTAAGTAATCTCTCCGCAAAAAAAAAAAAAAAAAATCTTGGCCTTAAATGCAGTGAATTGTCAGAATCGTTAGAGCGTCGAATAAAATCCTTTGCGGCATTTGTTCCGGCTCTTTACGTTCAAATCTCGCCGAGTTGAAGTTTGTCTTTCATTCTTACAGAGTCGATAAAACACTACAAGCTATTTTGTCCAGTGTTTCATCTATTGCTCTCATTCTAACAAACAAAGGGCAGTGGATTGGCAGTGTCGGTAGAGCTGTATATAGTTAATGCCTTTTGCGTTTTGAGATCGAATCTCGCTGAGGTTAGCTTTGCCTTTTATCCTTACGGGGTCGATAACATAAAGCACCAGTGATGCACTGGGGTCGATTTAATTGACTTTCCGTTTCCCCAAAATTATTGGTCTTGTTTCTAAATCAGAAACCATTATAACAAACAAACAAGATGTAAGCCAATGTCATGAATTTGGTATAAGTGTTGCTGAGGGTGGTGGGCTGGCAGTATGGGTAGAGCGTCGGACAACATGATTTGCAGTATATAGTTACGGCACTTTATTTACTGAGTTCAAATCCTATCGAGATTCGCCTTGCCTTTCATCCTTACGGGATCGATAAAATACAACACCAGTAATTTACTGGGGTAGATTTGATTGTGAGGTTGTGAGTTCAATCGTGAGGTTGCGAGTTCGACCGGACCGGGCGATGCTTTCTTCTTGAGGAACACACTTTAATTCCCGTTGCTCTTTCTGCTAGTAACTGCGATCGGTAGATAATATCAGCAGTGGAAATACTAATGGAAACATTGTTTCCTTGGTCTGATTTGGCGAGTTCCACCCTACTCGGTAAGCGACTGAAGTCTGGGATCTTGTCGATCGTTTAAAAGAAAAAAAGAAAAGTATTGAATGCCATATGCAAAAATATTTTCAATTAATCGAAAATTCTTCTTTAATTGGAGAAAGAAAATACTTAGCTACCTCAAAAGAAAACGGGCATAACGTACCAACAACAATAGGATTTGATTTGTTAAAAGGTCATCTCGTAACTAGAATATCTTGTATTTATTGTTACTGTTGTTTGAATATAGGAACAGGGATTATCAATTTAATCGCCTCCAGTAATTGACTCCAGAAAGATGCAAAAGAAATTCGACCTCAGCACGAATCGAACTCAAGAATACAAAGAGATGTAACTAAATTACCACAAATCATCTATTTTTTAAAACCATCATTTACCAACTTCGCCATCGGAACGGTGGGCATTATATCGATTCTAATACATTATGATTAGAATCTTTAATCTAGGTACAAGGCCAGTGATTTGGTAAAAAGGAAAGTTGATTATAACAATTTCAGTACATTAATAGTAATCTATTTTATCAACCCCAGGAGGATGAAATGCAAAGTTGAATATGGCTAGATATGAACTCAGAACGTAAAAAGTATTCTGTCCAGTGCTCTAACGATACTTCTAATCCGCCGCTGGCATTCTACCGATTCTAATAATAATAAATATAAATGCTAAACAACAGCAGTTAACACAGTAACACCAACAACAACATAAGCAAACAAGAACAGCTAGAAAAACAATAGCACCATTAGCTGGGGAAAAATAAATACGGAGGGATGGTAAAGTGAAATGATGAGAGAACGGCAAATAAAAATACCCAGCTGAAGGAAGTAAATAAAAGAAGAAAAAAAATAGGAAAGTAAATTGAGGAAAAGGTAGCGAAGGTGAAGTAGAGAAAGAGAAAGTAGAGAAGGAGACGGTAGAGAAGGAGAAAATAGAAGAGATGGTTGAGAGCAACACAAGCTGCAGATGCAACTATCACAACACGTACAATGATAGCAACAGCGAAGGTAAGAAGGCAAACCAGAGTTAAATATTGACATTTAAACCAAGAACAACAGGAGTTGAAAATGAGTACTAGCAATAGCTGGGTGTTTACCCCTTCGGACTACTAGCGTCCTATCCAGAGGGAAACCATGTACTCTCAGTCGCTTCACATCACGAAACCGGAATAAACACCGACTTAACGAACCTCCTGGCTTGAGACATACTTTAGGCAAGACTAGTATCTAAATGGAAAATATAAATTTGATTCAATCATCCACCCAGCCAACCAACCAATCAACTAAACAATCAGTCAGTCAATGAAGTTCCAGCAACTGGTTCAGTCAGTCGTTAGGGTGGCATGTTAGTGGGCCTACGAAATGCCCAGCGGCACCCATCTCCTCTCCAAGCGTCCAGTGCCTTACTAAGTTTAACCTGATTGAAGAAGCAGTTACTTGTGTATGGCTGAAAAATGTTTCGGAGCCAAAGCTGATGGCACCCAAATGACAGGCTTTACCAATTGCAGAAACATGATTGATTGATGGTATTTGATCAACTCGGAACGTAAATACCGCAAGGCATCATGACCAAGGCTCTAACAATCCGGCCAATCGACATGACTGGCCTGGTAGTACTCTGGAAGGATACAAGTCAAAGTTGAACCCAGATGGATTTGAACGCAGAATGCAAAGAGCCGGATAAAATAGCACTTGTATATATACATATATACATATATATATATAATAACAGATTAAAGTTTAAGCGAAGAATCGCTGCTTTCACCCTTAAACTTTAGTCCGTTATTTTAATATATATATATATATATATATATATATATATATATATATTAAAATAACAGATTAAAGTTTAAGGGTGAAAGCAGCGATTCTTCGCTTAAACTTTAATCTGTTATTTTAATAAATATTTGCTCTAGGGTTCTTATATATTTTATATATATATATATATATATATGTGTGTGTGTGTGTGTGTGTGTGTGTGTGTGTGTGTGTGTGTGTGTGTGTGTGTGTCTTTGTGCAGATATAA
This sequence comes from Eledone cirrhosa, assembly GCA_964016885.1. Taxonomy (NCBI): domain Eukaryota; kingdom Metazoa; phylum Mollusca; class Cephalopoda; order Octopoda; family Eledonidae; genus Eledone; species Eledone cirrhosa. The sequence goes on from OZ024741.1 coordinate 303,041,980, forward strand.
TAATTATATGATTGCATTTAGATTTGCGTGTAAATATATATATGTATATATATGTATATATATATATATATATATATATATACATATATACAAACACATACATACTTATACGCAGCCAAATATATATATACTACATGTATGTATACCCTCTTTCTGCTATTTCAAGCGTTAACCTAATATATTCCTTCCATATAATGTACTGATTGTGTTGTTATTTCTGTTTCCCTTTTACACACACACACACACACACACACACATGTATATATATATATGTATATATATATATGTATATATATATATATATAAATATATGTATATATATGTATATATGAATATATATATAAATATATATAAATATATATGAATATATATATAAATATATAAATGTATACATATATATATATATATATATATATATATATATATATATACATGTGTATATATATGTTTATATATGCATATATATATATATGTATATATATGCATATATATATATATATATATATATATATATATATATATATATATATATATATATATATATATGTATATATATATATATATATATATATATATATATATATATATATACATATATATATGTATATATGTATATATGTATATGTATATATATATATATATATTTATATATATATATATGTATATATATATGTATATATATATATGCATATATACATACATGCATATATATGTATGTGTATATATAATAAAGTAGGATTTGATGAAGGTTTAACTAAGCCTAACTATATATTGGCAGTATGTAAATGTGACGCAATACAAACCTCAAAGGAGCATTCTTCCTGATTTGTAATATATTTTTTCTTAATCCTATGATGAAAAAGATTTAATTCGTGTCATCTGGCGAGGTATTAGTGTTAATCCTTTCTTCAGACGACTGGAGAGCTGCTAAACAAAGACTAATTGACATACGGTTTTAATTAGGTCCACAGACCTTAAGAAAGATAGGTTATGGCTCGCTAAATAACAGTGAAGCCAATCCATGAAACTTGTTTTCATTACGACACGTCACATCATATTATATATGCTGTGAACTTTTGCAACAGACTCATTAGGCACAGACATATATATATATGTATACAAACATACTTACATACATACATACACACGTGCACATATCTACACACACACACATACATACACATATACACGGCACATATCTACACACACACATACATACACATACACACGTGCACATATCTACACACACACACACATACACACACACACACGCACACACACATATATATATATATATATATATATATATATATATATATATATATATATATTGTGAAGGCGTGTGGCTGAGTGGTTAGAGAATTGGATTCACAATCGTAAGGTTGTGAGTTCGATTCCTGGACCAGGCGATGCGTTATGTCCTTGAGCAAGAGCAAGACACTTTATTTCACGTTGCTCCTTCTACCTGGAGTTGCGACCGATAGATAGTATTAGCAATTGGAAAGACCAACGGAAACTTTGTTCCCTCGGTCCGATTTGACGAAAGTCGATCGTCTTTCTATATATATATATATATATTATAGTTAAAACAGAAAACAAAAAAACAAAAACAGAGCGAAGAGGCAGTACAAAGTGTTAATATTAGGTTCAAGCTTGAGAATGGGGTGGGGGTGGAGGACATATATATATATTCAGAACTTCTGTATATATTATGACACTACGGGTGTGCACCAGGAAATTCTAGGCGCATGCGTAGTCACGATCATTTATTTTTTGCGCGTGATACCAGAAGTTGGCACATCATATGCAAGTTTCCCTCCCACACCACTAATGTTATCCAAATAAAAGGGTCTATTGAGCTTGACCCCAGTGTGTGGTCGTATGCATCGCCGTCAGTACCTTGTCTAACTTTAAAATTGTACTAATCCACTGTCCTATGTGCCGGACAGTGTGATCGAACACAAAATAACGTAGTTACAAAGTGAACTTCTTAACCATACAGATATATCTGCCTCCAAATACACACATATATACATACTCTCACCTTTTCTTGTAGACAACTTGCATTATATATTAACCCCATCGAAAAGTAACGAGACTTCATTACTAAAATTTCTATAGACTTCAGAATTAAATTTGGGTGATCCAAGTGGAATATTTTGGATGGCAAAACGTAGAAATCCCTGTCTCACAGAATTAAGCATCAATGATTTACATTTGGAGGTCTATGAATATCTTAGAAAGAAAGGGAATGTAAGGCAAGGTGGACCCATTAATATGCATGCATGCATGGTCCCGTAACTTCTGAATGAATTGTAGGGGCACCATATTGAAATACGGCGTTTCTTGGCCATTTTAAAACCTGGCAGAGCCCATCCTTCTCCTGGTCTGAATGAAACAGATTTCTTCAAGAGAAAGATAGAGAAAGACATAATGGAAGTGCAAAGGAGATATAGAATAAGAATCGACCCGAGTACTAGGCTGGTGCTTTTTTATCGACCTCGAAAGGATGAAAGGTAAAGTTGACCTTGGCGGGATTTGAACGCAGCGAGCAGAGAGCCGAAACGAATATCGCAAAGCATTTTAACCGACGTTCTGACGACTCTGCCTATTCGCCACTTTCCTCATTAATACAGAGAGGCTGAAAAATAAATACTCTAGGTGAGTCATGGGCAACCTGCGGCCCACGAAGCTTTCTGAATGGCTCGCCTAAGTCACCTAAGTGAAATCTTTCTGATTTTTTACCCCAACTTTTCAGTCGTAATTTATCTTTCTATGGTTTTTATGATCGAGGAAAACAACGTGTACGAATTCTGAAGAAACAAATCAAACAACCTGAGTTACTACCCCTTTTTTTTAATGTGGGCGCGAATGTAAATTAGCGCTTGCGGCCCGCCTGGCTGAGACATATCTCACGCGGCCCGCTTCTCGAAAAAGGTTGCCCATGCCTGCTTTAGATAGTAAAGAAAATATTGTGATCATAACTTTCAGCCTACAACCACCATACCATCCACAAAATCTATGCAGTGCCTATGCTGACATCTACATTTGGACTTCTGAATACAACAGGATGGATATAAGAACTCGCAAAATGGTCAGTGATATCTTTGCCTGTCCGTCTGTCTGCCTGTGTGTCTGTCTGCCTGTGTGTCTGCCTGTCCGTATGTCTGTAAGTTTGTTTATCTGTCTGTCTCTCTGTCTGTCGACGGAGGTAGACGTGTATTATCGAGCTCTGTGTTTTACGTTGGTTTTACCTTGTAAAGAGTGAGTTTTTGGATTTATTTTTCTATTGTGATATACTTTAACCCCTCGTTTGGGCCTGCAGACGTTGGGGTTATTATTATTTTCGCCCCTTTTTTGGGTGAAAGTTTTCTTCTTACAATTTTGTGAACTCAGCTTGTAGTAATGGACGACATTAATACAAGTCATGGTGCCACGCTCCCCAAAGAAAAAAAAAATCTTCGAGGAAAAATGAAAGCACTAAGTGCCCAGCTCCCCCCCCCTTCCTTTAACGGAAAACGTTAATAAGGAACAACAGACAACAACCGAAAAGACAAAAATTGGAAATAATACCAGCAACGGAAAAATTATCGATACCAATACGAACACCAAAGTGAACAGCGACAACAACAACAATAACAAGAAAGACAGCGACAACAAAATTTCCTTTGCGGAAACTGTAAAAAAAACACAAGTATTCCTACTTTTGGATTTAACCAACGCAAAGCAAAAGTTGGAAGAAGCAAAAAGGTATGTGACTTTCGAACCCGATGGTTCATTCAGCATTAATTTCCCAGAAGAAATAAAAAGAGAAATTGCCACGAGCACGGTGGTGTTCAGGACAATCTAGAATGCTACAAAAAAACCAGTACAACCGTCTCAGAGTGAGATAGAGCTGGTTTTAAGGAACCAAATGGAAATCATTTTGTTTATTCAAAAAGGCAAACTCTTCGGTAGCATCTCGGTGCTTATGAAGGATCAAGAAACGGCGCAAAAACATTCTATTGCGCCCATTGTATCCACCCACTTCATCTTTTTTCCCGTCTTACATGGGAAGAAGGTCTCAAAAAATAAAATTCAATTGCATAAGGCCCAAAGTAGACACTTGGTGGCTACTTTGTGACGTTTTAGACCTTGACCAAGACATTGTAATCTCGGTTGGAAAGTCCCCCAGAGAGGTCTTTAGTGGGACCAGCGTAGAACTTCTGGTGCAGATTAGCCCAGAAAGGATAGCGAAGATCCCACAGAGAATTCATTTAGATGGAGAGACCTACATAAATATTTCAGTTGAGGGTAGGCGACCCGCGTGTTACCACTGCGCAAGCAGAGGTCACCTGAGGGTTGCATGCCCTCAACTGATAAAAAAGAAACCATTATTACAAACGCCACAAACAATAACATCACCAACACCACCACAACCACCACAACAACAACATCAACCACAACAGCTCAAGAAAACAACCCAAAACATGGACCCACCAAGCCCCTCCCCACAGAACACAAATACATAAACACACGCAGTGCAAACACAACCTGGTAATATACCCCTCCCCTCCAATACGGAAGAGGAGCTCATATCCTCGGAAGACGAGGGGGCTCCCTTCTAAAAAGTCAAAAGAAAAAAAACGTACACGCACCACACAAACAAAAATAACCCCACCTGACAACACAACACATACAACAAAACGCAAGCACACTCAAGAACAACAAACAAAAACAAACACAACAACACAAAAACTCTACATAAACAAAAACAATACAAACTTAATAGACAAAATAAACAATAGCCCTTCGGTACAAACCGAAGAGCCGAATTTTACAATGGCAACGGGACTCCCTAACCTGAAAATGGTGAATGTCCCACTTGACATTTTTAAAACATTGAAAAACATTTACCCTGAGGACGTGGGGCCACCCTGGACCAGGCCACTCAACCGCGTCCTCCTGAAAGGTCCCCTCCTCCTCAAACACCCACACAATTCCAAACACCCCAACCCCTCCACACACTAATAAACACACACACAACCCCCCACCCAACAACCCCTCCACCACCTCCATGGAGACTGAACAGCCCGGACCCCGGGACGCAGAGAGGTAAGTGCCTCTTTCTTTACCACCAACATGGCTGTTTTAAGAGTAGGTTGTCTAAATGCGCGTGGCCTGGGCTCACCTTGGAAGCAAGCTAAACTTCTAAATGATCTCAAGTCACGATGTATAAATGTGATGGTTATTTGCGAGGCCCGGATCAGCAGCGTGCGACAACTATCCCCCACCTTTGATGACATTGAGATGCACGCATCTCTCTATCAGCCCGGAGGAGGGGTGGGGTTGTCGTTCTGCTGCAAAAACATCTGGGTCTCGCTACACAGACGGTACACTTGGACCCGGAGAGTCGACTAGTGGTTCTGGACCTTGGCAGTGGTGAAGGCGAAGCTTTTAGGCTGGTCGCCGTTTACGCCCCTTTTGGGGCAATGCGGTCGGACTTCTTCCATCGTCTGGAGACTTTTCTAGGGACGTCCTGCTCCTTGCTTTTAGTGGGGGACTGGAATGGCATCCTAGATGCACGTTGGGACTATGTAGGGGCATGTCCCGATAGAGGGTGGGGGTGTAACAACCTCAAGGGGTTAATCGGCCGATTTGACCTGGCCGATAGATATCGACTAGATTTTCCGACTGTGCCAACCTGGACTTGGACAAACCACAGCGGTCAATCTAGATCGTACCTAGGTAGGTTCTTAGTTAGAATTAAGGATAGGGACTTTTTAAGTTGTCCAGAAATGTTCATGGTTGGCTATTCAGACCACAAGTTAGTGACCTGCATAGTCCACCTTGATAGAATGCATAGGCAGGGACCCGGTTACTGAAAGCTCAACTTGTCCTTACCGTCAAGTAGAGCTTACAGGGACCGGATTAGAACCTTAGTTAAGGAGCGGTTTACGAGCGCCATCGTCAACAGCAGGTGGTGGGGCTCTCTGAAAAGATAGATTAGAGTAGTTTCAATAGGAGTTAGTAAGGAGTTAGCCTCAGATAGAAATAGGAAGGAAAGGGAATTGGTAGTTAATGTTGAAGAGGCAATTAGAAGCGGCAACGTGACTAGAGTGAAAGCGTCGAGAACGGCCTTGAGCTAGTTCTTCGACGCGAAACACGAAGGCTGCGTTGTCCGAAGGAAAATACGTGCTCTGGGAAACGAGGGGACCAAAGCTGTTAGCTGGGCCCGCGTGACAGAAGCCAAAAGTGGGATTAGATCCACTATCCGGTCTTTGCGAGACCAGGATGGACGGATGATCCTTGAACCTAAGCAAATGTGTGAGGCCTTTGAAAGGCACTTTGCCCGATTGTTCGGGAGGGGCGTGGGGCCGGATGGGGATGTGGATTTCGGTCCATACCTCGACGGCCTGCCGCGTCTTTCGGACGAGAAGGCGAGGTCCTGCGACAGGCCGATCTCAGCTGCTGAAATAGGGGACGTGCTAAGCCTATGCGGCAAACGCAAATCTCCAGGCCTCGATGGTCTGCCCTACGAACTATATATTAATATGCCGGACTTGTTCCCCGATCTCCTCGAGGCGGTCTACTGCAACTGGCAACAGAACGAGAGAATTCCCTGTTCTGTGACCAAGGGCGTAGTCTCGCTAGTGAGGAAGGACGAGAACAAGGGGGATGACATTAGTAATTTTAGGCCCATAACTCTGCTAAATGCAGAGTTAAAGATTTTGGCCAATGTGTCAGCGAAGAGGCTGGCGCTTGTCGTGGGGGGGGAGGGGGGGGGGGGGCTGGTGGGATATGCGCAGACATGCGCTATCCCGTCCAGGTCCATCCGCGACAACCTCCACCTCATGCGATACATCATAGAAAGGGTTGGGAACGAACCCGGCTTTGGTGGGGCCCTGATCAATTTAGATCAGTCTAAAGCTTTCGATAGGGTGGACCATGGTTACCTGGGTGCCGTGCTAGCGGCGGCTGGTTTCGGACTCATTTTCAGGGGCTGGATCACTGCCATGCATAGCAGCCGCATCTGCTCTAGAGTTAAGGTGAACAGCTACCTCTCGGAGCCGTTCGAAATCACCCGCTCCATCCGACAGGGGTGTCCTCTCTCCTCCCTTATGTATGTATGGCTCTCGAGCCACTACTGCGGAAGTTGGGAGTTGTTGCAGGGCATCCCTTTGGAACCGGGATTGCGCAAAGCGGTGTCAGCCTACGCTGATGACGTAACAGTAATCTTGTCGACCACCTCGGAAATCGGGGCAATCGGCACCTTACTGGAGGAGTACGAAAGGTTGACAGGGGCTATGCTGAACCGGGACAAGTCAGTCGCTTTGCAACTCGGCGAGTGTAGGGGCAAACCGATGCCGTCCGACGTCTATCGTCTGAAGGTGGACGGAGGGCCCGGTAAAGTCGCTTGGGGTCTGGTTCAGACCGGACCTCCAGGTGGAGAAAAACTGGGGTGAGGTAACGAATAGGGTGTTTGCACTGACCCAGAAGTGGGCCGAGTGCAAACTATCCCTGAAAGGTCGGGTGGAGGTGGCGAATGCTTACATAGCGTCCGTCATCTATTACCGCTTGACTGTCGTGCCTTGCCCGGGTGAGATCCTAACCAAAATGGAGCGCGCTCTCTTCCAATTCCTTTGGAAGATGAGGTCTCCTCTGGTGAAGAGATTCATCTGCTGTCAACACCCTTAGAAAGGAGGGCTGGGGATGCCGTGGCTAAAAATTCTTAAACACGCATTGAGGCTACGACACCTCCAGGTATTCCTCACCGGTCAACCGGTGTGGGCCCCGTTTGTGAGGCGAGCCTTTCCGAGGCTCATCTCGCTCACCGAGCTGCAGTCCTGGGTGAAGCAAAGACTGAGAAAACTGGGCGACTGGCACACCGAGTGTGCCCAGGCGCTCACGGCTCTCTGGCAGGCGGACCCGGCTATCGGTGGAGACTCCACCTCGTCATTCTATAGAGAGCTGGTGGTTAGCAGGTGCGACGACGCTCTCGAAGAAACCCTAGGCATGGAGGAGGACGAACTGGCCAGCCTATTCGGTAGAAAATTCGGCCCGGGACCTATGGACAACTTCCAGAAGTCCTTGGCCTGGAGGTGCTACCGAGGGGCTCTGCTCGTTCGGGATAAGCTCTACAGACACGGGCGCCCGGGTAAGGACCCCTCGAAAAAGATCTGTCCCAGATGTGTGCGCGACGAGGAAACCGTCGCGCACGCATTGGTACACTGCCCCGGCGTTGCCGATCTGTGGGGCTATGTCTAACGACTGCTGTCACGGGTGGGACCAATCAGGTTGACCACCGAGTCCATTGTAACGATCAAGCCGCCTCTCCCCTTTAAAATTGAAGGAGAGGCGGTCTTCCTCTGTGTAATAGCCATGGTAAAAGAGGTTGTATGAGGGACGCGTCTAAAAGGGCTGAAGGTCGGACACCTTTCTTTCCGGCCAACAACTAGTCCTTTTCTTCCGATACCATTTCGGAAGAAGGATCAGGATGGAGAGAGAGATGCTCCACCCCAGCCAGTTTTATGAAAGGTGGGTGAAATTTGCGAGAATGGCCCGTGTGAATGGGCCTTCTCTTTACCTCGGCCTGTAGGTGGAAAAGGATGAAGGAAGAAGGGACCACCCTCTCTTTGTGCTCCCGTGGAGAAGGGTTGCACATTTTTTTTCGGGGGTGTGTGTGACCCCAAAACGATCCCTCGCTATTGAGGACCTTTTCGTTATAATTTTATTTATTACATTTTTTTACTCGATTTTTATGTAACCCCTCCCCTCCTTTCTTTTGTGCCCTCGTGGCAAATAAACAGAAATTTATCTGTCTGTCTGTCTGTCTGTCTGTCTGTCTGTCTGTCTGTCTGTCTGTCTGTCTGTCTGTCCACCAGTGTGTCTGTCTGTCAGTCTGTCTGTGAATATGTCGGTAAGTATGTGTGTCTGTCTCTTAACTACATTAAATCATTTAACAAGTCTCCGAAAGCGGTCTGTCATCGATGGTGTATCAAATGTCTTAAACTAGTAACAGTAGTACTAGTAATAGCCATAGCAGCAGCAGCAGCAGCATTAGTATTAGTAGTGGTAGTAGTAACAGCTGTAGTAGTAGTGGTAGTGGTAGCAGCAGTAGTAGTAGTGGTAGTAGCAGTAGTAGCAGTGGTAGTAGCAGCAACCGCAGTAGTAGTAGTAGTGGTGGTGGTAGTAGTAGTAGTAGTAGTAGTAGTAGTAGTAGTAGTAGTAGTAGTAGTAGTAGTTGTTGTTGTTGTTGTTGTTGTTGTTCTAATGGTAGTGTAATAGTTGTGGTAGTAGTAATGATAGTGTAATGGGGCAGCATCTATAAAATCTGATAGAAATATCATCGAAAATCCTCCTCAAATCACATGCTACCATCTTTAAAAAAGGAAGAACACATGTTGATTGGTACATCTTTGATAAGTCTGATCGATCAGGTTAAACGAACAGAATAGAGAAAGTGTTATCCCAAAGGAGACGCATTGAAACACCTATTTCATCTCACGGGTCTCACCTTTGCATGTGGCCAACTCTGTCCTGATAGAATCGAATAGGGAGGTGATACAGGTACCAAGTACGCCAGAAGTCTCCACCACTTCACGTTCAACGGCAAACCCATCGAAAAGCAACCGTTGCTACAGAATCTTGTGATCGTCAGCTTGACGGGCAACAAAACCTGGATCTGCGACCGAATGTACCGGCTTACCGCTGCATGTCGTGTCTCAGATGAGGGGATAAATTACATTATGCAACACAAGAGGACATAAACCGTAACTCAGTCTATCAAAACTTTGGAATGGACCACCGGTGGTCCGTATGGACCATGTTGTGCATCACAGCCTTATATCATAAATTTGTGCACTCAGGATTGTGCACTCCCGAGTCAACGAAAAAACTCCTAGATAATAGCGTGACCTGCTAGAAATAGCAGACAAACCTCCTCCATATCATAGGACACCATTAAAAAGATAAAGAACATACATTGGACGCGATGGAATGACTTTGTTCATTAGGTCTATTCGATCAGGCCTGCCTAGGGCTAAACAACGATAAAAACAAGTAGAATGTGTAGGAAAGTGATGAAAGTAATAACCACAACTACAACAACTGTAACAGCAATAACAACTACGACAAATTGGATTGGTGGTCATGACAACTATAATAAACATAGCTACCACGTGACACTATGTTTGTTACACTTAGCTGATCTATGAGCTCGAGTTACACATTACTTCCTCGTACACACGCCAGTGCACAGACACACATACACAAGCAGATATAGACATGTATATATATATATATATATATATATATATATATATATATATATATATAAATATACACACATATATATATATATATAAACGTTCATATTTAGACACCTCCACTCAACACACGTATTCTGTTACCACTTGACCTAGCTCCTCTCTCTCCCTCTTCCCCCTCTCTCTTTCTCTCTCTCTTTCTCTGCCCTCTCTCTCTATACATATATGCCCTTCTTGCAGAGCGTTCCTCTCGGGCATTTGCATCATTACCCTTTGTAGACGCACATAATCAGCACATAATTCGTTCGCCTTTTGCTTTATTTAATTGGTCGTTATATATTCCTACGTAAATATGATTTGCTAAGGAGATCTAATAAGATCTAAACATGTCCATTGCTTTCAACTAGTTGACTTATAGATAAGGTCCACTCTCACTGCATTGTCTTAAATTGTTCCAAATGACTTGCACCTGGTCAGGTTATAGAAAGTATCTTCCTTGTTTGTACACTAAAGTCTGTCTCAAGACAAGAGGCTCATCGGGCCGGTGCTTATCCTGGTTTTGTGGCGTGAAGCAACAGAGAGTAAAAGATTCCTCCCTGGATAGGATGCCAGTCTATCGCAGAGTTAAACCCCCAGCTATTGCTGA
>OZ024741.1:303057872-303062872 GCA_964016885.1 Eledone cirrhosa
TGAGTAGAATTGGTGAATCGGGTTAGTAAACGATGATGCAATAAATTAAAGTACCCGGCGTTATGCAAATCCTCCATTGCAGATGTGGTAACCCATGGCTGGTGCTGCAACGGGGTTAAATATTCATTAAAAACAACAAAAGGCTGGACTGGAAACTTTCTTTAAAATTTTCATTCCGCGAAAACACTATACACGTTTCAATGGCCTAGTTTCATCATCCGATCGGTATACAAGATTTAGACGATTTTATCAGGTGTTGATTGCAGAATTAGTTATATAACACGGCGAACACAAATAGAGAATAGATAATAGAGGATAGATTTGATTCGAAGATGGCCTGCCAATTCGCCCAAAACACACGAAATTGAACATTACATATAATCTAGCTAAAAGAATTTGCACAATAGTATCGGACGAATTAGAAAGGGCTAAAAATATAGATATCCAAGAGACAAGACCAATAAAAAACAAAACCAGGGAAATTGTTTACTATATATCAACTTTCAACTCCAAAAATATCGAAATGTTTGACCACCTTCGCAAAAATCTTTCTATTTTACATGAAGATGAAAAAATCAAAAAGGAAAAAAAAAAATCAAGAAACACACCAAGTCATCAAGAATAAAAGACAGCCCCAAACTCTAAAACATATGCTTACTGAGGCATAAACCCATAAACATCTTTAACCCCAAAAAGCGGTACCTGCTTATACCTAATTGAAGAACCGGGATTCAAATTTAAGGCTTCACAAACCTTCCCAATAAATGAAAATTTCATCTGCAACTCAGAAAACCTAATATATATGGTTACATGCAATGGATATCTGCAAAATTATATAGGACATACAGGAATTTCATTTCGCAAAAGAATGACCATACACCGCCAGCAGATCCGTCATGAAAACACGAGATAAATCCCCTTAAGCATATAATATACTGTATGTTTATTTAAAACATTTTGAAGACCATTCGCTATGAGGCTGGACCGGCAACTGCTCTGCTTAATCAGCTCTTAAACATCGCCTGAATTCTATAAGAGTTCAACTTCGATAAGTCTCGGCAGAAGCGAGGGGATAAGCAACCTTGATAACCGTTAACAAACGAGAAACAGCTGTCGGTTGCTTCCCTTTACTTTTGCCGACAACTTTTAAATAAACATACAGTATATTATCAAATATACTATACATACATTCATATATATATATGTATATGTATATATTTTATATGTAGAAGTAGTTCCACAAAAGTTAGTTCACCATACCGAGAACAAATGTTTCACCTGATGCGGATCTTCAGCTCGGTCTGAGTGAAGTTGTACGGAAAAGGAAAAACAACCGTATGAATACGCATGCGTACAACTTCACTCAGACCGAGCTGAAGATCCGCATAAGGTGAACATTTGTTCTCGGTATGGTGAACTAACTGTTGTGGAACTACTTCTACCAAACTCGTCCCATGGACTGAGTGCTCTACTACTACGGATATAACCCTCCAGTGTTCTATTATATATATATATATATATATATATATATATATATATATATATATATATATATATATATATATATATATACGCAACAGCATATGATACACTTTAAACGTGATGAAAACGCATCAAACGATCAATAGCTACAAAATATAAAATTTAATTGGGAAACCATTGATCAAAATATGAAGGGGCTAAATTTATTAACCACCTGGTTCGCTCATTTCATTATCGTTTTCTCTTTATAAGTGCTTATTTAATTATGAAAGTGCATTACCCCAACCTCACACACATAATTCGAACATACACACAGCTGCAAACACCAATATATATACATATTTAAGAATAAATGGATATATATAATTAAAGCATAATAATTGTTGAGTAAGTCCGCAACATGGAAAACGTATCATAAGTACGTACGATGTCTGAACATGCTTATATATATATATATATGTGCATATGTATGTGTTTATCTCTATAAGAACACACACATGAACACACACACACACACACACACACACACACACACACACACACACACACACACACACACACACACACACACACACACACACACACACACACACACACACACACACACACACACACACACACACACACACACACACACTCAGCCGTGGCTGAACGGTAAAGAAGCGTGCTTCACAACCATACATTCACGTTCAACCTCATCCCGTAGCTACATGTACGTACATGGACAAGATGATTTCACCATATATACTTGGTCTGACTAAATGTATATATTTATATATATATATATTTGTGATATTTTATTTTTTACGGTTTGAACTAAATATTTTCAGAGTTTCATCAGATGTTGTCAAAAAATGAATAATATAGACACAAGTAAAAATGGGGACAGTTTCTTTTGAGTCATCCTGTATATACATTCATACACACACACACACATACACACACACACACACACACACACACACATATATATATATATATATATATATATATATATATATATATATATATATATATATATAGGAACCAGTAAGACCCCGACAGCTGAGCTCAAGCCGTTTCGACGGCTAATTCAAGCCGTTTCGACGGCTAATTCGACGGCTAATTCTAAGAATTAGCCGTCGAAACGGCTTGAGCTCAGCTGTCGGGGTCTTACTGGTTCCTATTACCCACTCTACTACCTCAAGTATTGAGTACTTTGGTGCGTTATGGTCCACCTGGTTCCTTACCACATTTCCTTCGTTATATATATATATATATATATATATATGTGTGTGTGTGTGTGTATGTATGTATATATGTATAAATATATATATATATAGTGCAAATTTATATGGGAACAAAACAGAAAGGTTTATTAGGTTCAAGCTTTTGAGAGTGGGGGGGGGGGGGACTATATATATATATATATATATATATATATATATATATATATATATATATATATATATATATACAGGGTGTCCCCAAAACATGCATACATTCTTCAACAGCATTCTAATAAATAATTGTTTCTACTTTTAGGCACAAGGCCACCAAATACCCAGTGCATTACTGGTACTTTATTTTATCGACCCCGTAAGGATGAAAGGCAAAGTCAACCTTGGCGGGATTTGAACTCAGATCGTTCAAATTCAGAGCATTCTAATAAATAATGCCTGTACAGTTAATCAAAGTGTGTATACATTTTTAGGACACCCTGAATATATATATATATATATATATATATATATATATATATATATAGTGACGAAACATAAGTCAATTGCATGAACTCATAATCCTTTATTTACTGCTATATATATTTCGATGATAGCCATTGAATGGCTATGACCTCATCAGGCAGTTAGTCAGTTCTTAGATATGCCAGCTCTGTGTTTATAGTGTTGATGGTATCAGAGCCTTGGGACACATATATATATATATATATATATAATATATATATGTTTGTGTGTATATGTATATACACGCATTACGCCCACCTATCTACACACACACACATACATACATCTTCCTCTCTCTCTCTCTCTCTCTATATATATATATATATATATATATATATATAGAGAGAGAGAGAGGGAGATGTATATATATGTATACACACACACACACACACACACATATATATATATATATATATGTGTGTGTGTGTGTGTGTGTGTGTGTACATACATATATACATAAACATATACATGGGAAACACGTTGGCCACTTTCATAGATGACTAAATCTTGTTACATGCAATATTCGTGTTTAAGATAGAAAATTAAAATATTATTTCATTTGTCAATCTGAAGATATAGTTGCTTTAGTATTTGTTATGGAGTCGGTGGTAGGTCAGTAAGTACTTATTGTACCATACACTAACACATTCATATGGTCTAGCAATATACGAGTAATTAACTAATCATAACACTGATGACGATGATGATGATGATGGTGGTGATGGTGATAATGATGATGATTATGATGGTGATGGTGGTGATGATTGTGACAATGATGATGATTATGATGGTGATGATAATGATGATGAGGGTGATGGCGATGGTGCTGGTGCTGGTGATGATGATGGTGATAATGATGACGGTGATGATAATGGTGATGATGATGATGATGGTGATGATAATGATGATGGTGATTGTGCTGATGATGGTGATGATGATGGTGATGATGAGGATGATGGTGCTGGTGATGATGATGATGGTGATGATGATGACGGTGATGGTGATACTACTACTACTACTACTACTACTACTAATGCTGTTGCTGCTGCTACTACTACTATCACTACTACCACCACCACCACCACCACCACCACTACTACTACTACTACTACTACTACTACTACTACTACTACTACTACTACTACTACTACTACTACTACTACTACTACTACTACTACTACTACTACTACTGTAGTATGTATTTAGCAAAGTAATGATTTATTACGTAGTTGTACAAGGCTAACATTTTGTAAGGGGAGTTCTGAAGTCAATTGTATCGACCCTTATTTTATAGAGGAAGGGTGAAAGAAAATCTGCCTCCTCCCCTCTCTCCAGCAACATTGAAACTCTGGTCGTAGAAAAATGAAAGTAAATACTTTAAAAGATTTATTACGATGCCCTGCAATTTCTGCTATATTCTGATGCCTTTTGTAGGTGAAATATTGCTTACCAATTAGTGGAGTGTAGGCATGTTTCGTAAATGTGGCAATTATGAATTTTAAGATTATTTACTCATAATTCTTAATAAAGACTACTAATCAAAAACAAGTGTTCGTATAAAGTGTTGCAAAATAAATATATTATTAAAATAAAGTAATTTCAAAATTTAATTATTAAACACTTTCGTTAGGGCTCCCTTCCCACAAAACGGTCGAAGAAAACAGATTAATTAATAATAGAGACATATATGAAACTATATATGGTATGTTTATTCGTAATAATTGTTTCCCCTATAGGCATAAGGCCAGCAATTTGAAGGGGAAGGGAAAGTCGATTAAATCAACACCAGTACAT
>OZ024741.1:303070372-303077872 GCA_964016885.1 Eledone cirrhosa
TTCTTCTTCTTCTTCTTCTTCTTCTTCTTCTTCTTCTTCTTCTTCTTCTTCTTCTTCTTCTTCCGAGGTTAGCTTTGCCTTTCATCCTTACTGGGTCGATAAAATAAAGTACCAGTCATGCGCTGGGGTCGATTTAATCGACTTTACCCGCCACCAAAATTTCTGGCCTTGTGCCTATATCAGAAATCATTATTATTATTATTGTGAGGGTCGTGGGGACAGAGTCCTCAAACACTCAAGCAACCGTTTCCAACTGATCCGGTTGGATCCCCAAGCGAGGCCAGCTAAACTCATGGATGTTATCCAACCATCTTGCTCGGGGTCTACTCCTGGGTTTCCTGCCAGGTTGGTTTTTGCCTTTAAAATCCGTCCAGCTATTCTTTCCTGAGATATTCTAACCACAAGCCCGTAATATCGGGTCTCGATGCTAAAATATGTTTATCAAATATAAATATATAACTTAAAAGTATACGTGACATTACATTTCAAATTATGTAAATAAAACAACACAAAAAGCAAGTAAAAATACTGTTTATTGCATCTTAAATCTCTCTCGCTTCACTTTACACACACACACACACACACACACACACATATATATATATATAAAGAGAGAGAGAGAGAGGGAGAGAGAGAAGGTGAGGGAGAAAACGAGAGAAAGAGAGAGAGCAAGAGAGAGAGAGAGGTGGGGATACGCGCGTGAAGTTATAGGATGTGGGTGACTGATCTAATTTTCCCTTAAATCTAATTTCTTTTTAAGATATTATTTGTTCTTCCCTCACCGCAACTTTCTGCCAATTTCATTCTCCCTTTCGTTCACAACTTCCGCTTCAGCTCATCACTTCCGCTTGTTGAATGAAAAAAAACAACTATGCCTCGCTTTTAATTAGTCGTTTTTGGCGTCTAAAAATTCTTCATTTGGAATTCTTCAACTATACATTAAGCTATTAAGTTATTAGCGTCTGCAACAAGGAGCTGTTATATGCAATACTGGGTCATCGTTTAGGCAGAATTGGGTAACCGTGGGGAAACCGGAACTCGTTTTATTACTGAGGAATCACCGCAGTGTTACTTTAACGCTCAGTGGGAACTATTTTAATGAGAAAATTTCTGTACATTATGCTATTAGTGTTTTGTTTCAAGATGTCATCTAATAGATAATGATTTGTAAGACACCGAGAGAACCTCTACTCGCTCGCCCCACCTGCTAGTATTGTATGTATGGTATGGATCTGTAACTCCTGAGGGGGTCGTAGGGGCGCCATATTGACATACGGCGTCTCTAGGGCATTTTTTTAAAACCTGGCGGAGCCTATCTCCTCTCCAGGCCTGAATACAGTAGATTTCTTCCAGAGAAGGATAGAGAGTGAAAGAAAGGAAGTGAGAAAGAGATATAGAGGAAGAATCGACCCCAGTACTTGACAGGTACTTTTTTATCGACCATTAATGGATGAAAGACAAAATAGTACTAAATTAGTAAATCTGTGATCAAATGCGTTCCAGCCGTAGTAATTTCGTCCTGCATAAGATTACATTATCCAATGTAATTTTCCCTTTTCAAGACGGTATATAATAATTTGAGAGAGACTTTGCTGCTCTATCTACAGATCGAGTAGTACTATAAGCCAACAAAAGACTATACAGCACTACTTAAAGTAGAAAGCTGTATCTCTTTCTTTAAACTGAAAGGAATTGTTGATGTTAAAAGTTTGGTCAACCTCATGTCATTTCTAGTAACATTGGATATTACAGGAAGGCAGGACAATTTAATGGACTGTTGCTTTCAGCCGTTGTTGTTCTTATTTATCAGTTTAACTATGCGGTTAAATGAAGATGTCTCAGCGGATTCAATAGGCTGCAACAATCAATTAATGCACGTATCGTACTGAATGACATCCAAATTACACTTTTTGAAGCTTAGATCTGCCTACCTCTATTTTTCTTAAAATACCTCTTTTGTTTTTGGATAAGTTATCTTTCCTGGAACTATGCATCTCAATGCTGTACCTCAGCGATACATCCTGAAAATTTACAATATATTTGCTATTCCAGCAATGAACTGTATTTCTCTCAGAGACATACGAATGAAATGTTGATCATACAGCAAAAGATTTCATCTTCTTTTTAAATTTTCTGAAAAAGTCTGACACTATGAGAACGTAGAATGTAAAGCCAGGCGATAGTATTAAACTGGGCAACTACCAGATAGATAGTTCTGGATTTTTATCCGTCATCATTGACATTTACTCACTTGATTCTGAAACAAAATAGCCTAAAACCTATATGGGGTTTGCGTATGAAACTTCGGCTGGAAATGGTTTTACCCTATTTTGTCTTTGTAGTGAGGAGTAAAAGTAATTGAGATAGTTATGACATGATCAAAGCTCGTAAAAATATTCATAGCGAGATTACACAAACATCGAATATGTTTCAATAGATCTCTTTATTTGTCAGTAAATACAATTTATATGGACTTAATTGTCGTAGCTTTATTTTAATAATTAAATAACGACTGCAATATTTTCAGATCACATTATATTTGAAGGAATATATTTGGATTGCTTTGATAATTGATAATAACTGTAACCAAATCATATGAAATTTGAAAATGCGAGAGTCCCAAACGCAGAAAATAACTGTAATAACAGCCGATCACTATAAATAATTTAACCAATTAAATCTATTATTCTTGGAGCGAAGGAAATCCGATAAATTAATTAATATAATATTGGCGTGAAGAAATTGTCAAAAGCAGAAACGTCAGCGGCCCCCTGAGTAAGGAAACCCGCGAGGTGGAGTAGATGTTGCAGCAGTTGTCGCTGGCTATTGTCCATGGTAATGTCTTTGCATTTTTGTCCATGGGGCGCAGCCGAAACACCGCCCTGACCAAGGTGTAGAGTCTGGCGCCCTCACCCCTTCCCCTTCTATTTCTTCCTTGCCTAATAATCCTTGCCCTTTCTTTATAGTATTTGCTTTTTCACTCCTTTTCTTCTTATTTATGGAATTTATAGTCCTTTCCTTTACTTTCCTATACAGCCAGATCTGCCCTTCTTTGCCCCTTCCCCATTTTTCCTTATTTAATTTTGTTCTTATCCTTTCTTAATAATTTCATCATTGTATAACATTTGGTGTTTCGAACCTAAAAATCTCCACCCAACAAATAAAAAATAAAAAAGAAACAATAAGAGTCCCTATGTCAACATACAGAAAAGTATGGTTCATATATTTAATTTTGAATTCGTTTATTTATTTTTATTGGTGAAATGATAATCCTATGCTTGCACACGCGTGCATACAACACTTATACAGTTGCAGTGAGGTTATAACGCATGTATTATACAGTTAATGAGATAGCATCTCAAACACACACACACACACACAGACCAGCACACACACACACACATAAAAGCACAAAATATCACAATATATATATATATATATATATATATATATATATATATATATATACATGCTTATATACAGAAACACATTTTATATACATATATATATATATATATATATATATATATATATATATAGAGAGAGAGAGAGAGAGAGAGAGAGATGTGTGTGTGTGTGGTGGGGGCGTGTGTGTGTGTTTATGTTTATGTATACATAAATACATAGATATGTACGTAAATATGTATGAATATATGCATACACATACACACACACACATATATATACACAGTGTATATATATATGTATATATATATAAATATATATATATATGTGTGTGTGTGTATGAATGTATTCATATTCATAAATAAATAAAAGGACAATTGGACTGGTGGTGTGGTGGTGGTGGTGGTGGTGTGTGTGTGGTGGTGGTGGTGGTGGTAGTGGTGTGTGTGGTGGTGGTGGTGGTGTGTGTGTGGTGGTGGTGGTGGTGGTGTGTGTGGTGGTGGTGGTGGTGGAGAGTTGGAATGATTTCTTCATACACTGTCGTTGAAACATTCACACAGAAACCGATGTGGAATACATTCTCACTGCGAATAAATACGAAACACGTGTATGCCTACATATGTGCACAGTGACACATACTCGCATATATATACATATGCATGCTTATATACATATGTATGTATGTATGTATGTATGTATGTATGTATGTATGTATGTATGTATGTATGTATGTATGTATGCATGTATGTATGTTTATATGCATGCATATAAACATACATACACACAGATACACATACATACATATACATATGTACATATATATGGAGAGAAAGAGGGAAGGAGAGAGAGAGCTGTTACATAACTATAGCATTCACCCCTCATACAACGCCCCGCACACTCGCACATACACATACACACACCATTGTGTGTGTTTGTGAGTGAGTTCACACGTGGCCATGTGTTTGTGTGTGTTCTTGTGTGAGCGTGCGCGTGTGTGTGTGTGCGTGCTTGTGTATAACAAAATAATAAAAGGATTATAAAAAAAAAACAGACAACAAAAGAAGAAAACATTAAAAGATTTACATTTAAAGCTGTGACACCTTCTCTAATGGCAACCTGGTGCATTCGGTTGCCAGCCCAGATTCTGATGCCCGCCAGGCCAAGTATTGGCCACCCACTGATAGGTTTGTGTAAGCGCCTGTAGCAGTGGAGACTTCCAGCGCTCTTGGCCCCCAGACCACATCCCTACTCACTGCTATCGGAGCAGAACTGGCTGCCCGCAGGTGCGAGCCCTGCGTGGTGGAGTGGTGTCTCCCTCGCCGTCCTCAAGGTCAATGTATTCTTCATCCTGTCGACGGTGACCAAGAGGTGGAGGGTAAGTTATTTGGAGTTGGAGGATACTCATTTTCTCTTCTCATCCACCTTCACTCACTCGATCTCACTCACTCTTTTTAATATAGAATTATGTATGTTTAAGAAATTGGGACTTTGGGATTAAGCTGGAATCTGATTTTAGATCAGCAAATAAAGTATTCTAGCTTTTCATATGCCAATTTCGTAATAAGAAGTACTGTTCTACACCTGCAATCAGGTACTCGTTAGGAATTTGTCTCTTCCAAGAGACGTGCATCAACGCGATTTGAAGATAATATTTTGCTGATCACTCGGACCCAGTCTAAATAACAAACTGATGTACGTGAGGTGCATCTGCAGTCGAAGACTAACCCCTCTGAAGCTGAAGTCACCAGATGACTCTATCAGGATTTGAGGACACTTTACTTTATTCTGTTGTAAGCATTTTGACAAAGTCTCTTGATGAAGATAACTCGATATCTTGCTCTGCTGCTTCCTACTGCAGCAAACAATGACGTAGTTGTTCCTCCTCTATTAGCCCCATCAGTCTCAGACACGTTGCATAAGGTTATGGACACTGTCCTTTCTGCTCTGTCTAAGCCTTGTATGAATGGACTCGAAACTTCTAGTGGAATCGTGGGAGCACTGTTGTGACATACGACGTGTCTTGGGCACTTTAAACCTGACGGGGCCCCTCTAACTTACATGTCTGAACAGCAAAGACGTTAGAACGTTGCATACAATACTTTATCCTATTCGTTTCGACTCTCTGCGAGCTCCGAGTTCAAATCCCGCTGAGGGGTCAACTTTGCCTTTCATCATTTCGAGGCCGATAAAAATAATAAAAAAAACAAGTCTGGTACTGAGGTGGATTCTTCTTCTATATCTCTTTCGTAATTCCTCTCTCTCACACTCTTTCTTCTCTGTAAGAAAGTGACTGCGTTTCGCCAGATTAAAATGCCCAAGACATCTGTATGTGAACATGGCGACTCTATGACTCCATCAGGGGTTAAGTGCCATTGATGTTGAAGATGATGACATAACCCATTGTTTTACGGACGGAATAAGTAATATTCTGTTTCTCCATTAAACCTTCATAAAGCCATGTTTGTGGATTATATGTTATTTTGTTCTATAGAGAAGTTTATCAACGTGTAACACATGAAAACACGAAAGTTGGGGCAAACAGATTATTATTATAAATCGCTCGTAGTCACAACTACAACAATTCTAATGAAGCAAAGAACTACATAGAGAAACGTCCACTCTCTGTATCAGAAAGATACATAGAGCTAAAAATAAAAGGCAAATGTGACTAACTTCCAGCACTGTATCCAGCTGTAACTCGGAATATATGGAAACTGTAAAATGTTTTACAGCTTCAATATATGCATTATATATATATGTATATATATGTGTGTGAGGGTGTGTTTGTGTGTATATATATATATATATATATATATATATATATATGTATATATATATATATATATATATATATATATATATATATATATATATATATATATATATATATATATATATATATATATATATATATATATATATATTTATTATTATTATTATTATTGATATATATATATGTATATCTGATATATGTGTGAGTAGCTGCGTATGTTTATAATAGAATTTACTTAGAATTTCATGTGTGTGATTGTGTATAACCAGATGGATTTTTAATCTGCTGACATATTTAGAAAACGAAGAATGTTTTCTTTCGGCCATCTGTGTGTGTTAATAATAATAATAATAATAATAATAATAATAATAATAATAATAATAATAATAATAATAATAATAATGTTGTTGATGATGATGATGATGATGATTTCTTTATTAACCACGAAGGGTTTACATCAAGAAAAACATTATGACGGCACAGGACGATAACATAGAGTGTGTGTATGTGCTGGTGTGTGGGTTTTGTGTGTAAACAAATTTTAACAATGTTAAAAAAAAGGAAAATAATAATAAAATTAAAACAAAGGAGGTTCCTCAATAGGAAGGAGACGTTCGAGGGTCACTTTTGGAAAAAACCCATAAAACCACGGGTGCCCTGATTTCTAGGGTAAATGCCCTTTCCGAGTTGTACTCCTCCAATCTATGGCGTATTGGTGTAAATGGTAGCACAGTGGTGATGATAGCCAAAGATGTGTGTTCGTGTCCCATGTACATAAATACTCATCCCTTTTTTCATTCTGTGGGTTTTTTAACGCCAACTAATTTATTTAGTCAAAATACGGCGTAAGCACTATTTTACTAGCTATTTTTCAAAATCTTCGCTGTTAGTAAACAAAGCCAAGCTTTGTATCTTATATGTATGTATATACTAGCAGTGGTACCCCGCGTTGCAGGGGATAAGGTATTGTGAAATAAATAACCGCCTTAGCTAAGCTTAGTATTGCCACAACCACGGCTGGCAAAGAAGTAAGGGTCTGGTGGTACGTAAGTAAGCAACACTGTAGCTTAAAACGTGAGGAAGAAGTTGTTTGGGGAATGAGTGTGAGATTTATCTTGAGCAAGGGTGGCGAAATAACCGGAGGCAGCAGACAGCCAGACATACAGACAGATATTATAAGGGCGCGACCATATATGTATGTATCTATCTAAAAAGAGAAAGACTAAGAATTATAGAGAGAGATCGCTAAATCGCCTAATGCGGTCCCTAGGGCATTGAAAATTTGAAATTGTTTTTGCTCAGAACACTCTCTGAAACATTAT
>OZ024741.1:303082872-303097872 GCA_964016885.1 Eledone cirrhosa
AAGTGGTTTAGAGAGCAGCAACAACATCAATAACTCCCGTTCGTTATTCTTTGTAATCCGATCTCCCTTAAATTGTATGGATACGACACGGCGAACTTCGTGACGCCACGTCTTAGATTAATGTTAATTAAATTTTTTTCTAATACATACTCAGACACACACAGCGCAAACACGCACACATACACACACGCATGTGTGTGAGCATATATATATATATATATATATATATATATATATATATATATATATATATATATATATATATATATATATATATATATATATATATATATATATATATATAGGAAAAGAGTCAGGACCTCGACGGCTGAGCTCCCACCGTTCCGACAGCTAGATCCTATTACCCACTCTACTACCCTAAGTATCGAGTACTCTGGTGTGTTATGGTCCACCCGGTTACTTACCACACTTTCTTGCAATATATATATATATATATATATATATATATATATATATATATATATATATATATATATAATGTAGGAGGTGAGTTTTATTGTAGTACAATAAAGCAATGCAGATATCGGATAAGAAGCACTCTACAGTTTGTAGGACTGGAGTATACATAATATATAAGAACAGAAGATGGTTAAAGGAGTTCCATGTATTTTATTATGCGCATTTCAAAAACAAACATCATCATGCAATAATATTTGTGTTTTCATCAGATAAAACAGGAGGACATGATATGAAGGCTAAAAAACACTTGTGGATAGTGCAATTTTTTTTAGCGCTTTACATTCTCGTTGAACTTTCGAGGTCAGATATTGAACTTTAATCAACATGCTCTTCTCCAAATTTGGAGGCCCTGTGTCTTAATTAGAAATGAATATTTATCACTATTTCAATCAATTTTCCCGGACCAGCAAGGGAGTCTCTACGTGGTTGTTTCACCTGCTAAAAATAGCAGTCACATATCCTTTTAATCACACCGTACTATTTCAACATGAAGGACATATTATGTAGTGTACATATAGGTATATATAAAAAAATCTGCTGGTTGGTTACGCGTGTAAAGCCTTTGATCATGTGTTCTGCTCTATCAGGACTGACCTAAGTTGATTTAAAACTGCACTATCCACAAGTGTTTTTTAGCCTTCATATCATGTCCTCTTGTTTTATCTGATGAAAACACAAATATTATTGCATGATGATGTTTGTTTTTGAAATGCGCATAATAAAATACATGGAACTCCTTTAACTATCTTCTGTTCTTATATATTATATATATATATATATATATATGTGTGTATATATATATATATATATATATATATATATATATATATATATATATATATATATATATGTGTATATATATATATATATATATATATATATATATATATATATATATATATATGTATGTATATATATATATATATATATATATATATATATATATATATATATATATATATATATGTGTATATATAACATTGCCAAGCCAGGGACTTTTGGAAGTTGTCCATCGGTCCCGGGCCAAACGTCCTACCGAACAGACTGGCCAGCTCATCTTCCTCCATGCCCAGAGCCTCTCCGAGAGCGTCGTCGCACTTACTGCGCACCAACCCTCTATAGAATGTTGAGGTTGAGTCTCCACTGATTGCCGGATCCGCTTGCCAGAGGGCCGTGAGCGCCTGGGCACATTCAATGTGCCAGTCGCCCACTTTTCTCGGTCTTTGCTTGACCCAGGATTGCAGCTCGGTGAGTGAGACGAGTCTCGGAAAGGCTCGCCTCACAAACAGGGCCCACACCGGCTGACCGGTGAGGAATAGCTGGAGGTGCCGTAGCCTTAATGCGTGTCTATGCATCGTCATCCACGGCATCTCCAGCCCTCCGTTTGAAGGGTGTTGGCAGCAGATGGATCTTCTCACCAAAGGAGCCCGCTTCTTCCAAAGAAATCGGAAGAGCGCGTGCTCCATTTTGGCGAGTGTTTTCGCTGGGCAAGGCACGACGGTCAAGCGGTAGTAGATGACGGACGCTATATAAGCGTTCGCCACCTCCGCTCGACCTTTCAGGCATAGTTTGCACTCGGCCCACTTCTGGGCGAGTGCAAACACCTTGCCCGTTACCTCGTCCCAGTTTTTCTCCACCTGGAGGTCCGGTCCGAACCAGACCCCGAGCAGCTTCACCGGTCCCTCCGTCCAGCGTCCGACGATGCCGTCGGAGGGCATCGGTTTGCCCCTCCACGTCCCGAGTTGCAAACCGACGGACTTTTCCCGGTTCAGTTTGGCTCCTGTGAACCTTTCATATTCCTCCAGTAAGGTGCCGATCTGCCCGAGTTCCGAGGCGCACGATACCATTACTGTCACGTCATCGGCGTAGGCCGATACCGCTTTCCGCAATCCCGGTTCCAAGGGGATGCCCTGCAACAGCTCCAGCTTCAGCAGTAGTGGCTCGAGAGTCAGCACATACAGGAGGGAGGAGAGAGGGCATCCCTGTCGGATGGATCGCGTGATTTGGAACGGCTCCGAGAGGTAGCCGTTCACCTTGACCCTCGAGCAGGTGTTGCTGCTGTGCATTGCAGCAATCCAGCCCCTGAAAACGGGTCCGAAGCCTGCCGCCGCGAGCACCGCATCCAGGTACCGATGATTAACCCTATCGAACGCCTTAGATTGATCCAAGTTGATCAGGGCCCCACCAAAGCCGGGTTCGTTCCCTACCTTCTCTACGATGTATCGCATGAGGTGGAGGTTGTCGTGTATGGACCTGGACGGGATTGCGCATGTCTGCGCTTCTCCCACCAGGTTCCCGACGACAAGCGCCAACCTCTTCGCTAACACCTTGGCCAAAATCTTTAACTCTGTGTTTAACAGAGTTATGGGCCTGAAGTTATCTATGTCATCCCCCTTGTTCTCGTCCTTCCTCACCAGCGTGACTACGCCCTTGGTCACAGAACTGGGAATTCTCCCGTTCTGTTGCCAGTTGCAGTAGACCGCCTCGAGGAGACTGGAGAACAAACCCGGCATCGCTACATAAAGTTCGTATGGTAGAACATCGAGAATCGGAGATTTGCGTTTGCCGCATTGGCTCAGCGCCTCCCCTATTACAGCGGCTGAAATCGGCCTCTCGCAGGACTTCGCCTCCCCGTCCGAGAGCCGCGCCAGACCGTCGAGGTATGGACCGAAATCCATGTCCCCACCCGGCCCGCCGCCCCTCCCGAACAGTCGTGCAAAGCGCCGTTGAAAGGCCGCGCTCATCCGCTCAGGTTCAAGGATCACGCGTCCATCCTGGTCCTTCAAAGACCGAATCGTGGACTTGTTTCCACTTTTTGCCTCTGTCACTCGGGCCCAAATAACAGCTTTGGCTCCCTCGTTACCCAGAGCACGTATTTTACTCCTGACAACGCAGCCCTCGTGCTTCGCATCAAAGAACTGGTCTAGGGCCGTTCTTGACGCCAGCACGCCGGCCACGTTGCCACTCCTAATCGCCTCTTCTACTCTATTTGTTAATTCCCTTTCAGTTCTATTCCTATCTGATGCTAATTCCCGACTAAAACCTATCGATTCTATTCTAATTTATCTCTTGAGAGAGCCCCACTACCTGCTGTTGACAATTGCCCCCGTCAAACGCTGCTTAACCAGTGTGCTAATCCTCTTACTGTAAGCTTTGTTTGTCGGTAAAGGCACGTTTAGCTTCCAGTAACCGTGTCCCTGTCTATGAGTTCTATCAAGGTTGACCACTCCGGTCACCAACTTGTGATCCGAATAGTCAACCATGAACATTCGTGGACAGCTTAATATGTCCCTATCCTTATTTCTAACTAGGAACCTATCTAGGTACGACCTAGATGTTCCGGTGCGGTTAGTCCACGTCCACAGTGGCACAGTCGGAAAATCTAGTCGATATCTATCGGCCAGATCAAATCGGCCGATTAATCGTTTAAGGCTGTTACACCCTCCTCTATCGGGACATGCCCCTACATAGTCCCAACGTGCATCCAGGATACCATTCCAGTCCCCCACTAAAAGCAAGGAGCGAGACGTTCCCAGGAATTTCTCCAGGCGTCGGAAGAAGTCCGGTCGCGGTGTCCCTGATGGGGCATACGCTGCCACCAGCCTGAAAGCTCCACCTTCACCACTGCCGACGTCTAAAACCACCAGTCGACTCTCCGGGTCCAGGTGTACCTTCTGTGTGGCAACACCCAGGTATTTTCGCAGCAGAACGACAACCGCACCCCACCCCTCGGCTGACAGAGAGATGCGTAGATCTGAAAGTCGTCGAAGATGGGGGCCAGTTGGCGCTCGCTGCTGATCCTGGGACTCGCAAATAACCATTACATCCACTCTGTGCGACCTGAGGTCATTTAAGAGTTTGCCGTGTTTCCAGGACATCCCCAGGCCGCGTGCATTCAGACATCCAACTCTTATATTGGCCATGTTGGTGCTGAAGATTTAAAAAGGAAGAGGAAAGGAAATTACTTACCTCTACGTCTCCTGTGGACCAGGCTGCACAATTTCCATGGGGGTGTTGGAAGGGTTGTTTGGTGGGGTGGTGGTTTGTGGTGGGGGTGAGGACATCAGCGTGTGGTGGGATTAGGGTGTTTGGTGGGGTGTGGGTGTCTGGTGTGGGGGTGGGGAAACATCTCAATAGGACGCTGTTAAGTGGTTTGGTGCAGTTGGTCCCCCACATACATTGGATGGTTCTTTTTCAAAGTTACATAGGTTTCCGTTGGGACCCTAATCATCATTAGGTGCGGTTTGTTCGCTGCGTAGGTGAAAGTGATCCCTTCGGTTTCCACCGAAGGGTTATTTTCTATCGCTTTCATCAACGTTTTATTGTTCTTGTTAATGTATGTATAGAGTTTTTGTTGTGTTGTGTTTGTTTTTGTTTGTTGTTCTTGTGCGTGTTTGCGTTTTGTAGTACGTGTTATGTTTTGGGGAGGGGTGGGTTTTTTATTTGTGATGTTTGTTCTGTTTGTGCTGGTGGTTGTGTGTTTGTGGCATTTTTGTTAATGTGGCGCCTTTTTCTTTTCCTTTTCACCTGTTGAAAGGGTTCTCCCTCGTCGTCACTGGGTGACGTTGATACGGAGTCCTCTTCTGTGTTGTTGGGGAGGGGTATATTTTGGGGTTTTGTTGTGGTTGCTTTTGTATTTGTTTTAGGTGGGGAGGGGTTGGGTGGAACAGTGTTTTGTGTTGTTATTTTTCCGTGTTTTTGTGGTTGTTGTTGTTGTTGTTGTTGTTGTTGTTGTGGTGGTGGTGGTGGTGGTTGTGTTGTTGTGTTCGGGGTTGGCAGAAGAGCCTTTTTTTTGACTCGTTAATTGAGGTGGCAGCCCTCAGGTGACCCCTGCTTACGCAGTGGTAACATGACGGCCGCCTTCCATCCACTGAAATGTTTATATAAGTTAGCCCGTCCAGAGGCACGCGTTGTGGGATATTCGCTATTCGTTCTGGGCTCATTTGCACCAGAACTTCTACGCTGGTCCCACCAAATACACCTCCGGAGGACTTTCCTATTGAAATTATCTTGTCTTCGTCAAAGTTAATGATTCCACATAGTATCCACCAAATATTTACATTTGGTGTGATACTCATTATTTTTATTCTTTGTGTCCTTTTTCCCCTGTATGTGGGGAAAAAGGTGAAGCGGGGGGACACAATGGGTGCTACTGAGTACTTTTGTGCTGTTGACTGGTTGTTCATTAGCACCGAAATGCTACCAAACAGTTTACCTTTTTGTATGAAGGTTAAGTCCTTCATTGCATCTTTTAGAACCACCCTATTTCATTTTGTGATAATTGAGCTGGTTTTCTTGTTTCGTTCGATATTGTCCTGAAAACCACAGTTTTCAGGACAGCCTCTCTACGTAATTCCTGTGGAGAATTGATGCTAAAAGCACAGTTTTCGCCAAAAGTCACGAATTGTTTTGCGTTTTGTAATTGTTGTTTAGCATTTGTTATGTCTATTGGCGCGTATAGTTCGTTTTTTTTTACGGTCTGTGCAAATGTTGTTTTGGTGTTGTTGTCTTTCGTGTTACTGTCACTGTTGGTAATATTGGTGTTGCAGTTGTTGGTTGTGGTGTTGTTGTCATTGTTTGCCGGGTTTGGTTTCGTGGTTTCAATATTTTCAACGTTTTTCGATAATGCGAGGAGGGAAGGCTGCAAGCTTTGTACTCCTACATTCCCTCCACCACTTTTCTTAGTGCGCGTGGCACTCACGACAGTGTGCGAGGTGAAAATGGCACCCATTACTGACTACCAAGTCTACACAGTTTTGAGATGAAAATGAAAATTTCGCCCCAGAAAGGGGCGAAAATTAGTTGACTCAACGTCTGACGGCCCAGGCAAGGGGTTAAACTAAACAATGCTATTAAATTGAGCAATGAACTCACAGGTTTTTTGACAATAATCCTTAAAAGTCCGGAGCGAAGTAATTCACGTCTATCTCAAGTGTTAATTGATATAGAGAGGGGATTGGAAGGGAGTTCTGTGTAGTCGTATTTTCTGGCCTATTAGATATATGTATATATTTATACACATTGGCGCAATCTCGGTTACGCACTCTCTATTTATGCAATTATAAGATTATCACTCCCGCCAGCTGCTAGTGCACTTCTTTATATATATATATATATACGGCTTGTATCTGCCGATATTACTTCTTGTTGTTTTAATTGCCCTGATGAGTCCTTAATAGGACGAAACATTGTCGGCTAATAAAGACTTTTGATGTATTGAAGGCTTCTTTGTTTTACTCTCTTAATTATATATATATATATATATATATATATATATATATATATATATATATTGAACAATGAAAACAAAAGTCAGATATAAGTAGTTAATTAGTTCATTATTTTACGATCGTATCTGAGGGTTGCGTGATCATAGAAGATCGATATATCAACTAGCATATCGTCGCTACTTGTTTCTATTCTCAAAATTCCTGTTCGATCGAACTGTCTTCTTCAGAAACACTATATATATATATATATATATATATATATATACAAGGACGATTTCTTCAGCCTCCATTACGTTTATTGACTTGTGACGCGCCTTTCGCTATTGATCAGCTCAAGGTTCGATCTGTATCCAACTCTGGAATCAAAAGCTCATCGGACCTCTGTTGCAAATCGAATTCAACTACTTAAAAAAGTCATATGTAGACACAACAAATGTTCAAAGTGGGAAATTTGAAAATATATGTCTTCATATGATTTTTTAAGTAGTTGGATTTGATTTAATATGATTGAAGGAGTCAAATATTAACGATCCTGGACTGATTATGTAACACATACAAAGAAACGTGTGTCAGTGCTGTGCAATAAATAATGTTCTCACTCTTCTTGAATGTGGTGTTTTAAATAATAATTTTGTTAATTTCTATATATACTCCGTAAATTGTTACATTTGGAACCTGTAGGGGAGCTACCACAAGATTTACCAAACGAAATAATTCGACCGTTGAGTAAAATACTGCTGTAAGCGGCTTCAGATTCTTGTTACATAACCACTAATATAATTTATTACACTAACGGAAACTGAATACTACTATAATTCTCTGTACACACACTCTCTCTCTCTCTCACACACACACACACGCACACACACACACACACACACACACACACACACACACACACACACACACACACACACACACACACACACACACACACACACACACACACACACACACACACACACACACACACACACACACACACACATATATATTTAATATAGAAAAGCTTCTACAGGACTAGAACTGTTTCATAACCCGGGATAAACTTACCTTATATATATATATATATATACGCAGTTATTCGCGGAAATCCTGTAACTGAAAAGTGTGATTGTGGAAAAAATTACCCAGGGACGCCTTAATAAAGAAGTAGGTACTAGCATATTTGATGTTGCAAGTTTAAATCATAATTAATTGAAACCCAAGTACGGTTTGTAATATTTGTTTTAATTTAGGAACACGGCCAGCAATTTTATCAATTAAATCCAACCTGTTTTTGATTGGTACTTTATTTTATCGACCCTCTAAAGGATTAGGGCAAAGTTGACCCAGTGGGATTTGAAACCAAAATCTAGAAATACTACAATGCATTTCTTCAGATGACTAACAATTCCGCTAATGCATCCCCTCAACTCATCCACATCTGTTTAAAGAAGGAAGAAAAGAACGGATAACGTACTTGGGAGGGAACTATGCCTAGACAAATAAATAACTAAGTAAATAAATAAATGATTAGGGCAAATAATGTTTTGTGATTTAGACACAATTTTGGCGAAGAGGAAAGTCGATTAAATTGACCCCAGTGTGTTACCGGAATTTATTTTATCGACCTCGGCGGGATGAAATGCAAAATTGATCGTGGCTGTATTTGAACTCAGAATATAGAGACATAACTAAATGCCACAAGAATGTTGTCCGATTCCCTCACAATTCTGCCAATTCATTGCGCCTAACGTTTCAACAATAATAATTGCAATTTTTTTAGCAAAACACAATATTGCCCGAATAACTTCTGTCGTAAATTAAATGAGACGTATTCAATAATTAATTCTTAATCTTTCACCATTACGTACACTGTTCTAAATGTAATTTAGAGACATAATTTCAGCCTTTTCTTTCTTTTCTTTTCGTTTTGTTAATTACATAAAATATTAATGAAGACAAATAAATAAAGTAATATTGACGGGATTTAAACTCAATCCCTGTCTGGAGTCGTGTGATCTGGTGAGGTTTGCTTCCAATTAAAATCCATTTAACTAGGTTTTGGTTGCTTTGCCCCAGGTCGACCCTGCTTGAGCAAAACTGTGATGAGAGGCATTCCAGCCGTCACCTTCGGGGCTTTTATTTATTTACTTAGTTATTTATTTGTCTAGGCATAGTTCCCTCCCAAGTACGTTATCCGTTCTTTTCTTCCTTCTTTAAACAGATGTGGATGAGTTGAGGGGATGGATTAGCGGAATTGTTAGTCATCTGAAGAAATGCATTGTAGTATTTCTACATTTTGGTTTCAAATCCCACTGGGTCAACTTTGCCCTAATCCTTTAGAGGGTCGATAAAATAAAGTACCAATCAAAAACAGGTTGGATTTAATTGATAAAATTGCTGGCCGTGTTCCTAAATTAAAACAAATATTACAAACCGTACTTGGGTTTCAATTAATTATGATTTAAACTTGCAACATCAAATATGCTAGTACCTACTTCTTTATTAAGGCGTCCCTGGGTAATTTTTTCCACAATCACACTTTTCAGTTACAGGATTTCCGCGAATAAGTGCGTATATATATATATATATATATAAGGTAAGTTTTGTGTCTAAATCACAAAACATTATTTGAATATAAGAGAGCGGTGGATTGATAGAGTTCCCTCTCTTTACGTTCTGAGTTCAAATCCCACCGAGGTTAACTTTGCTTTTTATCCTTCCGATGGTGATAAAATAAAGTACCAGTAAAATACAGGATCCGTATAATCCCCTTCTTCCAAAATTGTTGGCGCTGTGTCTTAGGTAGAACCAATTATTATTTGAATGTTAGAAATCATTTTGGCAGTATCGGTAGAGGGTGGGGCGCCATGCTTTCTAGCATAGTTACGTCCCTTTACGGTCTGAGTTCAAATCCCGCCGAGGTTAACTTTGCCTTTCGTCCTTACGGGGTCGATAAAATAAGTACCAGTAATGTACTAGTAATTGCTGGCCTTGTGCCAAAAGTAGCACCCCCTTTCTATATCAATTATTACCAAACACTCCCCCCTCTATATCTACCATATAGCACTCTCTCTCATTCCCTCTCACTCTATTATTCACTACCAAACTCTCTCCCTCTATATTCTATATTTATGAATATTTATCTCTATCGTCCTCTCACTCTATTCATTACCACCAAACTCTCCCCTTCTCTACATCAGCCATACAACAGTCTCTCCCAATTTCCCCTCTATATCAATTAACCCCCAATTCTCCCCCTCTTCGTATTTAATACACGGAACTCTTTTCCAGGCCCCCTCTCTATATGAAGTAACATCTCCCCCTCTGTACTACATGGAACTCCCTTCCAATCAGCCTCTCTATATCAATTACCACTTAATATAGACGTGATTTACTTTGCTCCGGATTTTTGCGGATTGTTGTAAAAAAGAACTGTGAGTTTATTGATCAATTTAATCACATTGTTTGGTTTAGCCCCTTGCCTTGGCCGTCAGACGTTAAGTCAACAAATTTTCGCCCCTTTCTGGGGCGAAATTTTCAATTTTCATCTAAAAACTGTAGACTTGGTGGCAATGGATGCCATTTCCACCTCGCACACTGTCGTGAGTGCCACGCCCACTAAGAAAAGTGGTGGAGGGAAGGTAGGAGTACAAAGCTTGCAGCCGTCCCCCCTCGCATCATCGAAAAACGTGGAAAATATCGAAACCGCGAAACCAAATCCGGCAAATAATACCAGCACCAACAACAAGAACAATGACAACAACACCACAACCAACAACTGCAACACCAATATTACCAACAGTGACAGTAACACGAAAGACAACAACACCAAAACAACATTTGCACAGACCGTAAAAAAAAAACGAACTATACGCGCCAATAGACATAACAATTGCAAAAGAACTATTACAAGACGCAAAACAATTCGTGACTTTTGGCGAAAACGGTGCTTTTAGCATCAATTCTCCACAGGAATTACGTAGAGAGGCTGTCCTGAAAACTGTGGTTTTCAGGACAATATCGAACGTAACAAGAAAACCAGCTCAATTATCACAAAATGAAATAGGGCTGGTTCTAAAAGATGCAATGAAGGACTTAACCTTCATACAAAAAGGTAAACTGTTTGGTAGCATTTCGGTGCTGATGAACAACCAGTCAACAGCTCAAAAGTACTCGATAGCACCCATTGTGTCCCCCCACTTCACCTTTTACCCCACATACAGGGGAAAAAGGACACAAAGAATAAAAATAATGAGTATCACGCCAAATGTAAACATTTGGTGGATACTATGTGGAATAATAAACTTTGACGAAGACAAGATAATTTCAATAGGAAAGTCCTCCGGAGGTGTATTTAGTGGGACCACAGTAGAAGTTCTGGTGCAAATGAGCCCAGAACGAATAGCGAATATCCCACAACGCGTGCCTCTGGACGGGCTAACTTATATAAACATTTCAGTGGAGGGAAGGCGGCCGTCATGTTACCACTGCTTAAGCAGGGGTCACCTGAGGGCTGCCTGTCCTCAATTAACGAGTAAAAAAAAAAAGGCTCTTCTGCCAACCCCGAACACAACAACACAACCACCACCACCACCACCACCACCACAACAACACGGAAAAATAACAATACAAAACACTGTTCCACCCAACCCCTCCCCACCTAAAACAAATACAAAAGCAACCACAACAAAACCCCAAAATATACCCCTCCCCAACAACACGGAAGAGGACTCCGTATCAAGGTCACCCAGTGACGACGAGGGAGAACCCTTTCAACAGGTGAAAAGAAAAAAAAAAGGCACCACATTAACAAAAATGCCACAAACACACAGCCACCAGCACAAACAGAACAAACATCACAAATAAAAAAAACCACCCCTCCCCAAAACATAACACATACTATAAAACGCAAACACCCGCAAGAACAACAAACAAAAACAAACACAACACAACAAAAACTCTATACATACATTAACAAGAACAATAAAACGTTGATGAAAGCGATAGAAAATATCCCTTCGGTGGAAACCGAAGGGATCACTTTCACCTACGCAGCGAACAAACCGCACCTAATGATGATTAGGGTCCCAACGGAAACCTATGTAACTTTGAAAAAGAAACATCCTATGCATATGGGGGACCAACTGCACCAAACCACTTAACAGCGTCCTATTGAGATGTTTCCCCACCCCCACACCAGACACCCCCACACCAGACACCCCCACACCAGACACCCACACCCCACCAAACGCCCTAATCCCACCACACACTGATGTCCTCACCCCACCACAAACCACCACCCCACCAAACAACCCTTCCAACACCCCCATGGAAATTGTGCAGCCTGGTCCCCAGGAGACGAAGAGGTAAGTAATTTCCTTTCCTCTTCCTTTTTACCTCTTCAGCGCCAACATGGCCAATATAAGAGTTGGATGTGTGAATGCACGCGGCTTGGGGATGTCCTGGAAACAGGGCAAACTCTTAAATGACCTCAGGTCGCACAGAGTGGATGTAATGGTTATTTGCGAGTCCCAGGATCAGCAGCGAGCGCCAACTGGCCCCCATCTTCAACGACTTTGAGATCTACGCATCTCTCTGTCAGCCGAGGGGTGGGGTGCGGTTGTCGTTCTGCTGCGAAAATACCTGGGTGTTGCCACACAGAAGGTACACCTGGACCCGGAGGGTCGACTGGTGGTTTTAGACGTCGGCAGTGGTGAAGGTGGAGCTTTCAGGCTGGTGGCAGCGTATGCCCCATCAGGGACACCGCGACCGGACTTCTTCCGACGCCTGGAGAATTTCCTGGGAACGTCTCGCTCCTTGCTTTTAGTGGGGTACTGGAATGGTATCCTGGATGCACGTTGGGACTATGTAGGGGCATGTCCCGATAGAGGGGGAGTGTAACAGCCTCAAACGATTAATCGGCCGATTTGATCTGGCCGATAGATATCGACTGGATTTTCCGACTGTGCCACGGTGGACGAGGAGTTATCGCAGTGGAACATCCAGGTCGTACCTAGATAGGTTCCTAGTTAGAAATAAGGATAGGGACATATTAAGCTGTCCACGAATGTTCATGGTTGACTATTCGGATCACAAGTTGTTGACCGGAGTGGTCAACCTTGATAGAACTCATAGACAGGGACCCGGTTACTGGAAGCTAAACTTGTCTTTACCGACAAACAAAGCTTACAGTAATCGGATTAGCACACTAGTTAAGCAGCGTTTGACGGGGGCAATTGTCAACAGGTGGTGGGGCTCTCTCAAGAGAGAAATTAGAATAGAATCGATAGGTTTTAGTCGGGAATTAGCATCAGATAGGAATAGAACTGAAAGGGAATTAACAAATAGAGTAGAAGAGGCGATTAGGAGTGGCAGCGTGGCCGGCGTGCTGGCGTCAAGAACGGCCCTAGACCAGTTCTTTGATGCGAAGCATGAGGGCTGCGTTGTCAGGAGTAAAATACATGCTCTGGGTAACGAGGGAGCCAAAGCTGTTAGCTGGGCCCGAGTGACAGAGGCAAAAAGTGGAAACAAGTCCACGATTCGGTCTTTGAAGGACCAGGATGGACGCGTGATCCTTGAACCTGAGCGGTTGAGTGCGGCCTTTCAACGGCGCTTTGCACGACTGTTCGGGAGGGGCGCCGGGCCGGGTGGGGCCATGGATTTCGGTCCATACCTCGACGGTCTGGCGCGGCTCTCGGACGGGGAGGCGAAGTCCTGCGAGAGGCCGATTTCAGCCGCTGAAATAGGGGAAGCGCTGAGTCAATGCGGCAAACGCAAATCTCCGGGTCTCGATGGTCTACCATACGAACTTTATGTAGCGATGCCGGGCTTGTTCTCCGGTCTCCTCGAGGCGGTCTACTGCAACTGGCAACAGAACGGGAGAATTCCCAGTTCTGTGACCAAGGGCGTGGTCACGTTGGTGAGGAAGGACGAGAACAAGGGGGATGACATAGATAACTTCAGGCCCATAACTCTGCTAAACACAGAGTTAAAGATTTTTGCGAAGGTGTTAGCGAAGAGGTTGGCGCTTGTCGTCGGGAACCTGGTGGGAGAAGCGCAGACATGTGCAATCCCGTCCAGGTCCATACACGACAACCTCCACCTCATGCGATACATCGTAGAGAGGGTAGGGAACGAACCCGGCTTTGGTGGGGCCCTGATCAACTTGGATCAATCTAAAGCGTTCGATAGGGTTGACCATCGGTACCTGGATGCGGTGCTCGCGGCGGCAGTATTCGGACCCGTTGTCAGGGGCTGGATTGCTGCAATGCACAGCAGCAACACCTGCTCGAGGGTCAAGGTGAACGGCTACTTCTCGGAGCCGTTCCAAATCACGCGATCCATTCGACAGGGATGCCCTCTCTCCTCCCTCCTGTATGTGCTGGCTCTCGAGCCACTACCGAGGAAGCTGGAGCTGTTGCAGGGCATCCCCTTGGAACCGGGATTGCGGAAAGCGGTGTCGGCCTACGCCGATGACGTGACAGTAATGGTATCGTGCACCTCGGAAATCGGGCAGATCGGCACCTTACTGGAGGAATATGAAAGGTTCACAGGAGCCGAGCTGAACCAGGACAAGTCCGTCGGTTTGCAACTCGGGACGTGGAGGGGCAAAACGATCCCCTCCGACGGTTCGTCGGACGCTGGACGGAGGGACCGGTGAAGCTGCTCGGGGTCTGGTTCGGACCGGACCTCCAGGTGGAGAAAAACTGGGACGAGGTAACGGGCAAGGTGTTTGCACTCGCCCAGAAGTGGGCCGAGTGCAAACTATCCCTGAAAGGTCGAGCGGAGGTGGCGAACGCTTATATAGCGTCCGTCATCTACTACCGCTTGACCGTCGTGCCTTGCCCAGAGAAAACACTCGCCAAAATGGAGCGCGCGCTCTTCCGATTTCTTTGGAAGAAGCGGGCTCCTTTGGTGAGAAGATCCATCTGCTGTCAACACCCTTCGAACGGAGGGCTGGGGATGCCGTGGATGACGATGCGTAGATACGCATTAAGGACACGGCACCTCCAGGTATTCCTCACCGGTCAGCCGGTGTGGGCCCTGTTTGTGAGGCGAGCCTTTCCGAGACTCGTCTCACTCACCGAGCTGCAATCCTGGGTCAAGCAAAGACCGAGAAAAGTGGGCGACTGGCACATTGAATGTGCCCAGGCGCTCACGGCCCTCTGGCAAGCGGATCCGGCAATCAGTGGAGACTCAACCTCAACATTCTATAGAGGGTTGGTGCGCAGTAAGTGCGACGACGCCCTCGGAGAGGCTCTGGGCATGGAGGAAGACGAGCTGGCCAGTCTGTTCGGTAGGA
>OZ024741.1:303107872-303110372 GCA_964016885.1 Eledone cirrhosa
ACTGTATAAACATAAACACACACACACACACACACACACACACACACACACACACACACACACAGACGGGCACACACACAAATATGTGCGTCAATACTCATCTTTTTCTATTTAGAGGGTTTTAAACCCCACTATCAGGCCAATTTTCTTTAGTCTAAATGCGACGAAAGCTTCTATTTCTTACTCAATTTCAAACTTCGCCCTCCGACTTCAAAACAACACGTTTGCTTTGATATATATATATATATATATATATATATATATATATATATATATATATATATATATATATATATGTATGTATGTATGTATGTATGTATGTATGTATGTATGTATGTATGTATGTATGTATGTATGTATGTATGTATTTAAACGGTAAACAGAAATAACAACACAATCGGTACAGTATATGGAAGGGATATATTAGGTTAACGCTTTATATATATATATGTATATCCACGGAATGTAACGCCGAGTTACTGTAGGTTCACCCATACCACAGAGACTGATAAGCCATTGATTACAGAGTCGGGCTAGATCGATACAGATCGAACCTTGAGCTGATCAATAACGAAACGCGCGTCACCAACCAATAGATGTAATGAAGGAGTAAGTAACCATTCGTCCTTGTTATATTATACATACATACATACATACATACATGCACACACACACACACACACACACACACACACACACACACACACACACACACACACACACACACACACACACATATATATATATATATATATATATATATATATATATATGTGTGTGTGTGTGTATGTATGTATGTATGTATGTATATGTCAGGTCACCAGTTGGTGCTACTAGTAACATGTATCCCAGTACAACCTGTCCCATGGCCGGGTCGTTGGCGACTAAACTGGCAACCCCACCAAGGTTTCTTGGTGAGGAGAGTGACTTTGGACATCCTGCAGGACTAAAAACAAAACCTGTCAAAGGGCAAAGGAGCTCTTAAGAGTCAATGGCCATCCAAAATCACCGAGAGAGATGACCCCTTAGCCGTTGTCAAGGCAGAATTCTAGGAGAAGGAAAACTCTGATATAACACCTGCAACTCTGATAGTATCCAATGATGTTGACTTGTTCTTCTTTTTGGTAAATATCATCTTGGTTAAGAGAGTGGGACTGGCTTTGTGCAGTACCTTTGCTCACTATAAAAGCTTCACAGCACAGGCATTGCTTTAAATCTGGAGATCTCTCTGCACTTGTCGTCACATGGTACCATGGGCCCAACACTATGTGTCAATAATTGTCACAAGTGTAGTGTTTGTACCAGAGTTTTCAAATCGCTGGCTGGACTGAAAAGTCACACTCGTTCAGCGCATCGGTAGGGGTTCTCCTACATGGATATAAAGTAGTGGCCGTACTCGAAAACGAGTTGGCAGCCACTATGTATATTTACACATGCGTGTCTCACAAGCATTTACAGCGTTTGGGAGTCTAAGAAACTGGGGCCGAAACAGACCTAATATCAAATAGGGGCTTACATTTAGGCAGTACGGTGTTGTTTTCCAAACGTAACCTACATCTGAAAAACGTGGACCGTAGTATGCGAAGATACGGGCAGACGAGAAGCTTCCACTTCTTATTCCCCTTTTCTCCCTTTCACCTTTTACCCCTTCTTCCCCCCCTTCCTCTCCTTCCACCTAATTCTTCTAATTCCTCCTCTTCCTCTCTTCCCCCCCCCCTCCCATGGCCAAAAACCTAAAGAGCGTTCAGTAGAGGCAACGGGCTTCTAAAATAACGAAAGATGGAACGCATGCTCTTCCAGTTCCTGTGGAAAAAGCAGGCTCCACTGGTGAGGAGATCCGTCTGCTGTCAACACGCTTCCAACGGAGGGCTAGGCATGCCGTCGCTAATAATGCGCAAACATGCGCTGAGGCTACGGCATCTTCAGGTATTCCTCACCGACCAACCGGTGTGGGCACCGTTTGTGAGACAGGCCTTCCCACAACTTGTCTCGCTGACGGAGCTGCAGTCCTGGGCAAACGAAGACCGAAGAAGCTGGGCGCCTTTCACATTGAATGCGCCCAGGCGCTCACAGTCCTATGTCAAACAGGCACAGCAATCAGTGGATACTCCACTTCGACATTCTATAGAGGGTTAGTACTTTACAAGTGCGACGACGTGCTCGGGGAAACTCTAGGCGTCGAAGACGACGAGCTCACCAGTCTGTTCGGTAGGACTTTCCGCCCGGGACCTATGGACAACTTCCAGAGGTCCCTGGCCTGGCAGTGCTACAGAGGAGCTCTACCCGTTCGAGATAAGATATACAGGTACGGACGCCTCGGCAGGGGTCCTTCCAAGAGGACGTGTCCAAGATGCGAGCAGGACATTGAAACCGTCTTGCACGCAATTGTACACTGCAGAACAACTGCTGTCGCGTATGGAACTATGCAGAACAACTGCTGTCGCGTATGGGACAATCCAGTTGACTGCCGAGTCCATAGTAAGGATCAAACCGCCAGCCT
>OZ024741.1:303115372-303117872 GCA_964016885.1 Eledone cirrhosa
AGTGTGTGTATGTGTGCGTGCGTGCGTGTGTGTGTGTGTGTGTGTGTTCATGTATGTATATATGTACGTCTGTATGAATATATATGTTTGTATATTTGCATGTGTCTAATATTTGTGAATACATGATAGGAAAGCATCTTACCATAGAAAACTTGCCATAAAAAGGGCTAGACTTTTTAGTTGTGCCAGGGATACGACAACATCCCCAGTGCTGGGGCCACAATTAAATGCACTCTGTTAAGTGCGAAGTCAATTTCTCCAATTTAGTACTTGCTAGCATAGAAAGTGGATGTTATATGATATATATATATATATATATATATATATATATATATATATATATATATATATATATATATATAATAATAAAGAGGGTGTGGTAAGATACTAGTTGGACCATAACGCACCTGAGTACTCAATACTTAGGGTAGTAGAGTGGGTAATAGAAGAGTCAGGACCCCGACGGCTGAGCTCCAACCGTTTCGACAGCTAAATCCGAACCAGTCCTGACTCTTTTCCTATATATATATATATATATATATATATATATATATATATATATATATATATATATATATAAGTATTGAAGTTTCCGTTGAAAATTGAAAAAGTCATAGGAGTGAAGAGTGCTCTATGTTATTATACATTATATATATATATATATAAACGGAAAAAATGAAACGGAATTTCATTTCCCACTCATATTACGGCTGTTACTTAAATATAAGTATGTACACGTACATACATATATGTATACAGACGTACAGTAGTATGTATATATATATACATACATGCACACATATATATATGTACGTATGGATTCACCAAACATTTATTATAATGCTCGGTGTGTTTGTAAACAAACATCCCGTATTAAGCCGTAGTGTCTAGCAACCATCGTTGCTCGTTTGTTCAACACTGACAAAGGAACGCTGTACTAGTTTCAAGCTTATACGTATATACGTATATTCAAGTATATACGTTCAACAATCTGGCAGGAAGGTATACGTTGCTGACGATAGCTAATAAGCTTGAAACTAGTACAGCGTTCCTTTGTCAGTGTTGAACAAACGAGCAACGTTGGTTGTTAGACACTACGGCTTAATACGGGATGTTTGTTTACAAACTCACCGAGCATTATAATAAATGTTTGGTGAATCCATACGTACATATATATATGTGTGCATGTATGTATATATATATATACATACTACTGTACGTCTGTATGTATATGTGATTGTACGTGTACATACTTATATTTAAGTAACAGCCGTACTAAGAGTGGGAAATGAAATTTCGTTTAATTTTTTCCGTTTATCGTTTTCGGTGCACCCGGCTGATTAACCCACTCGATATGCAAATTGGGCTACTCAGCCGTTAATATGCATAAGGTAAGTATATACGTTCAACAATCTGGCAGGAAGGTATACGTTGCTGACGATAGCTAAAAAGCTTGAAACTAGTACAGCGTTCCTTTGTCAGTGTTGAACAAACGAGCAACGATGGTTGCTAGACACTACGGCTTAATACGGGATGTTTGTTTACAAACACACCGAGCATTATAATAAATGTTTGGTGAATCCATACGTACATATATATATGTGTGCATGTATGTATATATATATACATACTACTGTACGTCTGTATGTATATGTGTATGTACGTGTACATACTTATATATATATATATATATATATATAGAGAGAGAGAGAGAGAGAGAGAGAGAATTAGTATATTTACCAACATATGCGTACAGATGTACACTAATGCTAGCAAATACATAAGTTATGTCATAGTACCTAGGTGGTTCTATGCAGGGGGATGCAGAACAATTATATGAAAGACGTAAAATAAGAAAATTAAAAAAATTAAAAATGAACTTACTTACTAAAATTATATATATATATATATATAATTTTTTCTACTTTAGGCATAAGACCAGCAATTATCCCAGTGCATTACTGGTACTTTATTTTATCGACCCCGTAAGGATGAAAGGCAAAGTCAACCTCGGCGGGATTTGAACTCAGATCGTAAAGGGACGTAACTATGCTGGGAAGCATGGCGTCCGACCCTCTACCGATACTGCCAATCCAATATAATACCCTGTGATAAACAGGCGAAATTCCAAAGTAACAAGACTCACTATTTAGCCTTAATAAAATGAATATTTAAACTCTACTACGGTATCGAGTACTCTTTTCTCTCAGCCGTCAACCGCATACGAATATATATATATATATATATATATATATATATATACAAATTTAAGGTATCAAAATATATCAATTATGTATGATATATGTGTTTCTCAATAGAAAAGCTCTGTGTTCTCATAAGATATATGGTCCTTTCTTTCTCTCTCTATACACACACACACACACACACACACACACACCCACTCACGCGTACACTCACATACGAACGCATGGACTTTGACTAAACTAAACCTGTTTTCTTATTAACAACTTACACAGATCACATCATCATCACTGCTCTA